>CM055817.1:289296-386701 GCA_029582265.1 Zoroaster sp. YZ-2022 | reverse complement strand
TTTTTAGTTTGGAAGGCGTTTTGTTAGCAAGGATACCCGTTGGGGAAAGCGCCACTGAGAAGAAGGAGAGTAAAAATTTAAAAAACAGTGCAAAACCAAGCGGTGTTGCCATGCGCGCTCAGACATTTAAGAAGAAGAAGAAGAAGAAAGAGAAGAAGAAGAAGAAGAAGAAGAAGAAGAAGAAGTAAAATAATGTACAAATTCGAGTTTGTTTACACAAACTCTAGGTGTTTCAGGAGAAGTAAAGGTCAAATTAGGTCACCTTTGTGTAAGTGTTTATTAAATAACGATCTGTACAATAGTTGCAAAATGAATTGGTACCTATTAGTGGAAGATTTTGTTTTAAATATTAAACTTTGACTTCCGGTTTGAACAGGAAAGTAAAAGGTCAAATTAGGTCAACTTTGTGTAAAATTGTTTTGAGCAATTAACAGTCGCCTGATAATTTTTAAAAAATTTTGAATTACCTCTTGTGGTTGTTGAGATGTGATTTTGTAAATATTGAAAGCTTTGACTTCGGTTTTGGGGACAGGAAGTAAGGTCAAATTAGGGTCACTCACAACTCAGGTTCTTATATACTTGTTGGTTCACAAGTACATGCCAAGTTTTCAAGTTCATATGAAGTTTGCAAGTATGTGTTTGTTACCGGACAGTTATTGGGAAGAAGAAGAAGAAGAAGAAGAAGAAGAAGAAGAAAGAGAAGAAGAAGAAGAAGAAGAAGAAAGAAGAAGAAGAAGAAGAAGAAGAAGAAGAAGAAGAAGAAGAAGAAGAAGAAGAAGAAGAAGAAGAAGAAGAAGAAGAAGAAGAAGAAAGAAGAAGAAAGAAGAAGAAGAAAGAAGAAGAAGAAGAAGAAGAAGAAGAAGAAGAAGAACGTACACAAACTATAGGTGTTTCAGGCACATGCCCGAACACTAAAAAAAAAAACGAACAAAAAACAAAGAGAGGTGTTTCAGGCACATGCGAACACCCTAACAATTTCAAAAACAAGGTGTTTCAGACATGCCCAGACACCTAATTATAATCAAAAACAATAATGCTATTAAACTTACCCTATAGCATCCACAGTGATCCGTTTAAATAGAAGTTCTATTAATGACTAAACAACAAGTAAATACCCCCAGTCCAGCAGTTGCATATTCTCCGTCTAAAACAAACACATTTGTTCGCTTGTATTCATTCAAGTTGGTTTGACGCCTTCTGATCTATTGTGAACCTCACTGTATCATTGCCATATAAGAAGATTTCCATCAGGGTAGGAAGTGGGTTACCAACTACTTCACAACTGATAGTTTACAGGCTGACCTGCGTTTGGTTTGTCGGTCTGACCACTTAATAGGTTATATTTCACGATCCATCTAAAATAAGCAGAAACAAATGTAGTTATCTTCCATTTTTGTGTAAATTTATCAAATATGTACATAATATGTGTGAAAATAGTACTCTACGTGATAAGGTCATATTTCTGTTGCTGCTGCATAAATGAGCCAGTAATTTTCAGTCACTGTGTTCATTTTAAACTAGGACACCAATTCCATACCCTGTTGAAAGTCTGTTCTGATCGTAACGATACTGTCCCTTTAACGGCAGATTAATGCTGGATGGGTCTCTATGGCATCAAAATGCCTATGAGCTTGCCTTGTATCCTGCCAATACGTATTTATTTTTATTTTGAGAATAATGTAATTCCATACCTTCAGAACAAGTTAATCCAATGTAGTGTCCTGGCGTCCATTGCTACATGTTCCAGTAATTTCATTACAAGGTTGGTCGTCACGGCAATTACAAACTTTGTGTACATATCTCACCATAGTAACCCACTGGGCATAATTGTTAACACTAAACAATGAAAACAGAACCAGAAATGAATTTACCTGAAAAAATTGATTCATCATCTCCCAACATGATTTCTCAGGGTGTCTCATATCATCACAACATTTACTCTAATTGTAATTTGTACAAATTAATCTGAGACCAATTCAGTTTTTGAGGAAATTGCGAAAGGACTTCAAAGCAAAAACCACTTTTGGTGAAAATGTCTGCAAATGTATCCATAATTTTATGACATATTTATAGAAACCAAACTGTGAAATTTCAGCTGATTTTTTGTGTTGCTAATGAGAAAACTTGACAATACATGTTCAGGAATTTGGATCAGCAAACACAAAATTTGTAATTGTAATAGACTGAAACTTTCACAGGTGAATTGTCTTTACATATCTTTATTCTCTGAAGACGATCAGAGCATACTGATCAAAAAGGTCGAGTTGTAACCACCGTTCTTTACAGAACTAATTAATACTCAAAGGGAATGTTCACATGAATTGTCACTGCAAAACAGTCTTTACTTATTGGTAATGTTGGCAAAAGTGCTTCTGTATGAGAATGTGTACTTTCTTTGAAGCAAAATATACGATTAAAAGAACTACTCTGTGGAAGTTCAGCACCAATCAGGTCAAGGAAAAGAGTATGAAAAAGTATTCTGATTTGTACAGAAAACACTTGGAGCACAAGAGTGGCCGATCTGCCAACTTTTTAAACATTTTGTACATTATTTTGTGTCTTCTTTTAAGTAGAAGACACTTCACAATAAATAATTTTTCGGAAGATTGCCAAATAATTCACATCAAGTTTCTTTTGGAAAGACAGTAATTTACAGCAATCAGGTAATGTCATTGATGTTGTACATTCCTCAGAAAGGAACAATATAATTGCTTCTACATATATGTATGTGTATTATTTACTCGATATGTAGATAAAGATATGCATATACAATCTGTGAACTTTTCAGCTTAAATTTATTACGTTGTACTTTGTTCACAAGAAACTTGTTCTTATTCAAATTTGTCCAATTTGCGCAAAATATTATCTCCATTCACAAAATTATTTCTGGCAAACATTAAACCTCCTACTATACACTAACTGCACTTTGGTTTTTCTGCACTTTCTGCACTTCTGGTTTTTTCTTTCCCCTTTCCTAAAAGCATGAGACTTTATTGTAATTTTGCGCTATATAAAAACTGTTTTATTATTATTATTATTATTAGTGGCATGTCGCTATATAGGTCCAAAATCATTCAACTACCTGTTTTGACTGTTAACTCAAATGTGCACACAGGGGCATTTTTGACTGGTTTTTACTGTCATTTTTGACCTCACCCTGAACAATGCCAGACAAATGCTTTTACCAGTCAAAACAGTTTTTGACTCATTGAGACTCATTTAACCTGTTAAAATGCACTTACTACATGTAAGGTTTGACAGTGTTCGACTTTTTAAGTGCTAATTAGATACCTTGCAAGTATCTCAACATTTTGACTGATTTTAACCCTTGCAGAAGGGTTAATATCCTTAACACTAAGTTTTACATTCAGAAATGTTGTTATTTTTAATTACTAATCCCAGACATTTCTGTAAAATTTGAGCCATGTCTAGGGTTAAAACAGAGGAGGACGTACTTTTATTCTTGCAAAAAGTTGATTTTGAAGATATTTAAATTGCCAATACCTTATTTTTTTTTCTGGAAAATATAAGCAAATAAAATGTGATATAAATAATTGCAAATTCAGATATTTGGAGACACATTACCCTGACAATTTGTTCCCTTTTCCAGCCTGATGCACATCGCTGAGTGCACAGTCCTTCTGAACACAACGGATCATTACATTCACCAGTATCTTTCAAACATGTGATGCCAGGAGCACAGTGCTTGAAGCTTGAGAGCAGTACAATCCAAATTTTGTCTGAGTGGACACTCTATCGACAACAAATTTTAAGAAAAAGTGTCATTTTAAAATTTTCAACACGTCATTTGTTCCTGATGAGTTTCTGAGATATGTCTAATATTAGCTGCATGTATCACTGAGCATCAAATTTTTGCAAGTCATCTCAAATATAAATGGATACTATGGAATACATGCTAGTGCTGGGTAATTAGTGCAATTACTCACAATCCTGAGTGAAAGTAATTCTATATACATGTACAAAGACATAACAAAAACATTATGCAATATAAACACAATTTTCAATCACAAAACAAGATTTAAAAATGGGTTAAATGCAGACAGGAGTGTTGAGTAAGACTTCCTAGAAATTAGTGCGTTACTTGTGCAATCTCAAGTAGTAATTTCTAATCATATTTTTTAATGCTGGGTGTGATGATATTGAATTTTTGATAGTCGATAATCGCCGGCCATGATATCGTCGTTATACGATATTATCATCTCAATACACGGAGTTGTTTTACTATACATGGCAAAAATGTATTTAGCCGCGATTAAATGACATTGGACACCGAAATATGAACTACTTTTTACATACCAAGTATTAAACAAAAGTTGCATAGATAATAAACAGTGCTGACAAATTTCAAATGAATCGTTTTTCGAAACGAGCCAATTACATTGGTTTTGCTGGTCATGTGACCGACCATGCGTGAAGCTTCTGCTAAAAGCTAATCCGTAGTGTGGTACCTGATGAATGTGGCATGTTGCACATGTATATCATGGATGGGGATGGAAGCCAGATCTTATTTTGCCAGGCTGCTTTTCAGAATACCACTTGAAAAGATGGCCACATGTCTTCAGATCCTCTTTCAGTTTATGATAACCAAATTATATTTCATATCTAGAAAAATGATGTTAACATCCCCTATTTTCCTCGGCAGGACTCTCAAATGAAGCCATTTACGAATAATGTAGTTAAGTCCTGGGAACCTGTACAGCCTAGAATTTGGTTCTAGCTTTTCACAGAGCTACTAACTTCATTAATAGTCATTTCAATGTAATGACATGAAATTTGGATGTGATAATTGTATCACATAACAACAAGGCTGGTACGTTTTGGTTATTTTGGGGAAACCGGATACCCAAAATGGAAATCTTCGGATACCTGGTTCTGTAAACAATTTTGTAAATACATAAAAATACTCTCAAATGTTAGCCAAAATAACTAATATGAACACAATATTCTCTTTGTTTTATAAAATGTAATAATAATGTGGACTTTACTGTAATAATTTCCCACCTCTATATTAAAAAATGACTCGTAGCATCCCCTATTTTCCCACACAAAAATGTTAACAAAAATGGCAACTTCCATTTTGTGTGGCTTAAATATTCAGTCAAAATTTTCAAAAGTCGTGTAAGAGGTAAATGGAACCACAAAAATGGAACCAGGTAATGACAGTTTTCAGTTGGGTATCTGGGTACCCAGATACCAACACAACTTACATAACAATATTACCTTAATAAACAAACTATTTTAATTTTGAAGGGTGATATTTATTTGATATCAGTGATATGTTTTGGAATATCGTCCAATATGGTGATATCTTCAAAAACTTCACTGATTTAATACCACAATAATTTGTTGAATATCGTATCATTAAGGGATATCATCGTGATATTGTTTGAGGCTTATTATACGCACAACTCTCACTACTCACTGATTAATCTCACATTACCTCGAACATGCAAGAATGCACGTATACAAAGACAAAGCAATTGCAAAAAACAACATTTAAAAATGGGTTAAATGCAGACAAGAGTGGTGCAGTAAGACTTTCTTGAAACAAATATTCATAAAACTACTAAAAAAGGGTCATTCCGTGCCAATTCACCTGAAATTTTGAAAATTTGAACACCCACAAAATGTTGGCTCCCAAATCCTTGTCGTTCTTAAGATATGACCCCTTAAATATTTAGCCCGCCCCCTTTTGACCCTATACAGGCTCATTGAGTTTATGGCACTTTCAGAGGCCTATATCTTAAATTCCAGAAAAGATATTCCCCTGAAAATTGATATTTATGATGAATGGCACCGAAATTATCAGAATCTATTGTCAAAAGTGGTATGCACCATTTACTTTTTATATAACAGGTCCTCAAAAACCTACATTTGTACATCCCCCAAAATCCAACAGAATAATTTTT
Organism: Zoroaster sp. YZ-2022; assembly: GCA_029582265.1. Classification (NCBI taxonomy): domain Eukaryota; kingdom Metazoa; phylum Echinodermata; class Asteroidea; order Forcipulatida; family Zoroasteridae; genus Zoroaster; species Zoroaster sp. YZ-2022. The sequence continues at coordinate 380,771 of CM055817.1, read as the reverse complement.
TTTTTTGACATTTTCACCTCTGGACCCATATTCACATCCTGCCAAACACCCAGTGAAGAAATGATTGGTCTTTCCTTGCTTGGGGAACTCAACAAAAAATGCATCACTGCCCCGATTTTGAAACCGACCCATGACCAGAAACCGGGGTTTTGGGGGGGCCTTAGGCAGGTTATTTCCTACCATCAGGCAAAAAGTAGTGCTAGTTTCAGATTAACTCAGTGACTGACATTAATACCCCACATGATAAGGTCATATCACCATTGCTGCTGCATAACTGATCCAGTAATTTTCAGTCACTGTGTTCATTTTAAACTAGGACACTGATTATTCCATGCCCTGTTGAAAGTCTGCTCTGATTGTGTCAATACTGTCCCTTTAACGGCAGATTAATGCTGGATGGGTCTCTTATGCCATCAAAATGCCTGGGCGCCTTCTGGGCCATCGTAACCTATACATTTTGATTTTATTTTGGGGGAATAATGTAATTCCTTACCTTCAGTACAAGTCAATCCAATGTAGCCATCCTGGCATCCATTGCTACATGTTCCAGTAATTTCATTACAAGGTTGGTCGTCACGGCAATTACAAACTTGTGTACATATCTCACCATAGTAACCCACTGGGCATGGTGATGGTACTAAACAATGAAAACAGAACCAGAGATGAATTTACCTGAAAATAAATTTGATTATCATCACTCCCAACATGATTTCTCAGGGTGTCTCATATCATCACAACATTTACTCTAAGTATGATTTATACAAATTAATCTGAGACCAATTCAGTTTTGAGAAATTGCGAAGGACTTCAAAGCAAAAACCACTTTTGGTAAAATGTCTGCAAATGTATCCATAATGTTATGACATATTTATAGAAACCAAACTGTGAAAATTTCAGCTTAAGTTTTTGTGTTGCTAATGAGAAAAACTTGACAATGCATATTCAGGAATTTGGATCAGCTGTAATTGTAATGAGCTGAAACTTTCACAGGTTAATTGTTTTACATATCTTTATTCTCTGAAGACGATCAGAGCATACTGATCAAAATGTCGAATAACCACCCATTCTTTACAGAACTAATTAATACTCAAAGGGGAATTTTCACATGGTGTCACTGCAAGCAGTCTTTACTTATTGGTAATGTTGCAAAATTGCTTCTATGAATATGTACTTTCTTTGAAGCAAGATATACATTAAAGAACTTCTCTGTGGAAGTTTCAGCACAATCGAGTCAAGGAAAAGTATGAAAAGTATTCACAATTTGTACAGAAAACACTTGGAGCAAAAAGGCCGTCTGCCAACTTTTAAAACATTTTGTACATTATTTTGTGTCTTTAAATGAAGCACTTCACAATAAATAATTTTTTCAGGAAGATTGCCAAATAATTCACATCAAGTTTGCTTTGAAAATTTAGTAATTTGTAATCAGGTAATGTCATTGATGTTGTACATTCCCTTCAAAGGAACATTATTAAATTGCTTCTACATATATGTATGTGTATTCTTTACTCTATATTTGAATCAAGATATGCATATATACAATCTGTGAACTTTTCAGCTTAATTATTACGTTGTGCTGTTCACAAGAAAAATGCATACAGATTTGTGGTATCTAATCTAACCTGGAATTTAGGAAAGAGAACTTTTTCTTATTCAAATTTGTCAATTTGTACACAAAATATTATCTCCATTGACAACATTATTTCTGGCAAACATTAATTCATTTTATCATCTTTTTGATAAAATGCTTTATACACTGCAATACACATCCTGGATGGCGCCCTCTTTGTCTCAGTTGCATTGGGGTAGTTTGCCGTGGGCTTGGTTTTCCCAGGGGCATTTTCTAGGTACTTCACTGAGCAGTATAGTTTCGGTTCATTGGTGGGCGGCAATTTTGTTCGCGGCCTTTTCTGGTTGGTAAATTTTTTGTTTAGGTTTTCACGGAGTTCTGGCGCGAATTGATCACACTTTTCTGTTGGATAAAGCACCGTCTTTGACTTTGGCCTATTCTTCTTTACATGAACATCTGACCGTCAGCGACACGGCTACATTATATACATATGCCTAGGCTTAAATGGAGTTCTAGTTTTCATAACGTCTTTGTGACTTTGGCCGAATCTTTTTCCTATGTGCCGACTCTTCTTTACGTGAACATCTGATAATCAGCATGACTACACACACAGAGTTCTGGTGCGATTAGTCGGCATCGTTTTCATTTGTGAGCGGCGACCAGCTTGGGAGTCTGATCTGGAATTTTGATTGCGGTGGCAGAGCGACGTTGGATTTATCACTTTACAAGATTTGGCTGTGTGGTATGCCTCCACAACAGCGGACAAGTCGTCGACCCGCTCGACTGGATTCCCCTAGTGTGCTGGTGCCGGTCGTGGGAGAAGGTCGTCGGGGTCGTGGCAGCACCAGCAGAGGCCAAGGTCGTAGGCCCCCTCGGCGGCGACACACTTCAGCAGCTGCGTCATCAGCATGCACATCAGCGCCAGGTTGTCAAGCACGGCCCTCAAATAGTGCCGTCGACAGCGACAGCAACAACGGGACTGTTACTCGTGGGCCTACTCCTAACGTTGGGCCGATTGCTGCGTACACACCCCATCAGGCATGTCAAGAGGCTAGTACTACAATGACTACCGGGTCGCCGGTTAACGTTGGGCTTACAGGACCGTCTGCTGCACTGGGTGAGTCTGGCAGTAGTTGTGTGCGACAACCTGTTCTTGTCAAAACAACTGGGGATATGGCCAGGCAGTTAGTTCATGTGCCTAATGTAATTAAGCATTATTGATTCAGGTTCAGAAAATGTTGTCGGTGGCCTCATTAGGCCTACTAATACTAGTACTGGTGGCATGAGTGGGCTTAGTAGTTCCGTTGGGCATAACGTTTGTAGCAATTTGTCTAACGTTAGCTGTTATTCTTTGCCTAACGACAACGTTGGTAATAGGGTTTCAGTTAACGCACTACCAGCTGGTGGTTTCGGTACATTGGCTGGCTCGGCTGGTCAAAATAATGGCGGGCCGCATGTCTTCACTTCGGGGGGACATGTTACTGTTACTAGTGCTGGTGCTATTGGTAATAGTGACGCTAACGTTTGTGATGTTTCTGTTGGTAGGCCATTTTCCATTCCATCGGTACAGGGTTCTTACGCTTTGGCTATGCATGTACCCATGGCATTAAAGGAAAAGATTTGGTGCAGGCAGATTGTTGATTTTGCTGCGTTACTCCGTGACCATGCTGTTTTTGGGCTGACACATGATACTAGTGTAACCGGGGGAATATACAACCATGTCGGTTATTATTATGGACACAAAGTTAAAAGGAATTTCCTTATTGTAGTTGTACGTTTTGTATATTGTTTGCTTAATATTAGTTATGTAGTGTTATTATTGCCTTCTCGTGTTACATTTTGGAATGTTCAGTTCGAGTGTAAAACGCGGTAAAGCTAGGGGGTCTTGACACCACTGAGGGCTATAACACCTACGTCCTTGTCTAGCCCTGTGGCAATTTTTTTGGGTTGTATAGCGGGTATACGGCGATTTCGAGCCTGGCTGGCACTTGCCAACGCGCTGCCGGTGACGGCGGTTGCGAAGGCGAACGTCTGTCCAGTGAGTCTTAATTTAGTTTCGTCTTTGTGTCAGGATGTTCTTCGACTATTACAGTACATGTCTGATACAGGTAAATGATACATTTTTACTTATTTTTTATTTATTTTCACTGAAATTGTCTTTGTAATGTTTAGAGTTTAGTAGGGGAAAGATAAGTTTAAGTAAAGAAACATTTTCTTTTTGGTGTCGAGACAAATTCTATAAGTGTTCGGTGAGCTTTGGGAATCGACGTCAAGTCGACCACAGCACCGGCTAGTTCATTAATTTAGCAGTGGGAAAAGTTACGATAACTTGGTATACGTCTCGGTGACGTGGTTGCGAAGATTAATGGAGAAAATAACTTCCATTCAGAGTGAGGCATAACTCGAAATAATTTCGTAAGGGGCTAGCTTTGTTTGGGATTATTGGTTATCTGACAGGCGTATTGGAATGAATCCTTTACAGGAGGCCGTCAGTATTTGTCACTTTGTATAGTGATGGCAGACTTTTATAATTTGTCGCCGTTGATGTCAATAAGTAAATTGTTGGGATGTTGGGAGAATTTAAACAAATAATATTTTTTGGAAGACGGAAGAGGCATATGGATTAATCGAGTATGTGTTTTTATGTATTTTTAAGATATTTTAAAGAAGTGCGATGAAGTTGGTTTGGGTTGGAGATATTTCTTTTCAGCTGTAATTCGAAGTCAATTCGTACAGTCCGGTTTGAGTAATCTGGTCCTCCCATGGGGATTGTAGTTTACGAATGTGTTTTTTGTTATAGTTATGAACGATGGAAGTTCCGCCGTTTTGTAGAGGCATTGCATGCGAGTCCGTCATCATTACATGCACATAGATAGTGACCGCAGAACTTGAGCGTACTGTACATGATTGCACGGTTTTTGGTTGTTTTAGCATATTGTAATTCACTTCATTTTAGACCATCGTCCACCTGCTGATGACAGCTGAAGGTTGTTTTAGCCAGAGACCGGATTTTATCATGGTGCCGAAATGGTGGCTCCGTGATCTGTAGACCCATTGTCGCTGGTTGGGGTATGTTTATGGTCCATTAGTTATTCCGTTGATTGGTTTATGGGTTCTTGCAAAGGGATCGGGGATCGCTCTTAACGTAAATGGCTGTTGGGTCTGGTATGATGTTTTTGTCGGAAAGCGCTATTATTGTTTATCATAATTATTGTTAATTGCGCCGTAATTCTTCCATTTCATTTTTATTATGTATACCATTTTGTATTAAAGAAACTTGTGGTTAACTGAATAATTTAATTAGATTGATATAGAACATGAGGTGAACCGTATTTTGTGCTGATTTAAAGTTGTTATTTTTCTGTTTGTTTTAACAGGTTTTTTTCTTTTTGTTTGTTTGGACGTTTTCATTTTGGTTGTAGTACTCTAGATTTGTGATTTCATTAAAGTTCATTGGTCCACGGTATCCTTACTTGCATTCTGTGTATTATTCCTGGGTGTGCAAAAGCTCCGGTTACATTTGGCGTCGTGGACAGGATACCGTGTTGAAACACAAATCATTGGGGCTACATCACGATTTGACTCTAAACCCTCGATCAGCGGGTCACCTTGATGAGGGAACCGCTGCGGCGTTGACGGATGACCGACAGGGGATATACCGACAAGCCACCATATGTCAACTGGACGCACCGCAGGGACCGTACAGTGATGCTGGAGGGGGATGACGAGAAGTGGACGGGAAACCACCAGGCAACGAGATGGCTGATGTTACGAAGTTGATTTCGCCCAATTTAGTAGCTGTTGTTAATAGATCTATAATTTTTTAAACGAAGTTTGGATTTTAAGGAAACTGTAATGAGACTTTAGAAGTAGGTCGATTGTTATACGTTCGACGTGGAACTCAACCCCTTGTTACGCAGGGGCAGGTCCTGACATGTTTTTTTATGGGACAGCGGATGTGTGGGAGTAAATCCCAGGCTTGCAGATTTATGGACCAGGTGCACTTCCAAAGAATTAGGAAGTGTAGGCACCGTTCGGAGAAGTCTGGCAGGCACAATTAATTTTTAATGTACCGAAAAGCTGTGTCAGGATCAGTCCCCTGTGTGGCTTGGGTCAGTTTAAATGGTAGAATGTGTACAGGTATACTGGTCTGTAAGTATGATTGTGTGTTAGAATACCGGAAATTGAGGGAAAGCTGTGGTTAGTTGATAATTTAGTTTAATTTAGTTGCCGATACTGCAACATTAAAGTTGGTGGGAATGTAACCGGGGAATATACAACTATGTCGGTTATTATTATGGACACAAAGTTAAAGGAATTTCCTTATTGTAGTTGTACGTTTTGTATATTGTTTGCTTAATATTAGTTATGTAGTGTTATTGCCTTCTCGTGTTACATTTTGGAATGTTCAGTTCGAGTATAAAACGCGGTAAAGCTAGGGGGTCTTGACACCACTGAGGGCTATAACACCTACGTCCTTGTCTAGCCCTGTGGCAATTTTTTTGGGTTGTATAGCGGGTATACGGCGATTTCGAGCCTGGCTGGCACTTGCCAACGCGCTGCCGGTGACGGCGGTTGCGAAGGCGAACGTCTATCCAGTGAGTCTTAATTTAGTTTCGTCTTTGTGTCCGGGATGTTCTTCGACTATTACAGTACATGTCTGATACAGGTAAATGATACATTTTTACTTTTTTTTTATATTTTATTTTCACTGGAAATTGTCTTTGTAATTTTTAGAGTTTAGTAGGGGAAAGATAAGTTTAAGTAAAGAAACATTTTCTTTTTGGTGTCGAGACAAATTCTATAAGTGTTCGGTGAGCTTTGGGAATCGACGTCAAGTCGACCACAGTGGGAAAAGTTACGATAACTTGGTATACGTCTCGGTGACGTGGTTGCGAAGATTAATGGAGAAAATAACTTCCATTCAGAGTGAGGCATAACTCGAAATAATTTCGTAAGGGGCTAGCTTTGTTTGGGATTATTGGTTATCTGACAGGCGTATTGGAATGAATCCTTTACAGGAGGCCGTCAGTATTTGTCACTTTGTATAGTGATGGCAGACTTTTATAATTTGTCGCCGTTGATGTCAATAAGTAAATTGTTGGGATGTTGGGAGAATTTAAACAAATAATATTTTTTGGAAGACGGAAGAGGCATATGGATTAATCAGTATGTGTTTTATGTATTTTTAAGATATTTTAAAGAAGTGCGATGAAGTTGGTTTGGGTTGGAGATATTTCTTTTCAGCTGTAATTCGAAGTCAATTCGTACAGTCCGGTTTGAGTAATCTGGTCCTCCCATGGGGATTGTAGTTTACGAATGTGTTTTTTGTTATAGTTATGAACGATGGAAGTTCCGCCGTTTTGTAGAGGCATTGCATGCGAGTCCGTCATCATTACATGCACATAGATAGTGACCGCAGAACCTGAGCGTACTGTACATGATTGCACGGTTTTTGGTTGTGTTTTAGCATATTGTAATTCACTTCATTTTAGACCATCGTCCACCTGCTGATGACAGCTGAAGGTTGTTTTAGCCAGAGACCGGATTTTATCATGGTGCCGAAATGGTGGCTCCGTGATCTGTAGACCCATTGTCGCTGGTTGGGGTATGTTTATGGGCCATTAGTTATTCCGTTGATTGGTTTATGGGTTCTTGCAAAGGGATCGGGGATCGCTCTTAACGTAAATGGCTGTTGGGTCTGGTATGATGTTTTTGTCGGAAAGCGCTATTATTGTTTATCATAATTATTGTTAATTGCGCCGTAATTCTTCCATTTCATTTTTATTATGTATACCATTTTGTATTAAAGAAACTTGTGGTTAACTGAATAATTTAATTAGATTGATATAGAACATGAGGTGAACCGTATTTTGTGCTGATTTAAAGTTGTTATTTTTCTGTTTGTTTTAACAGGTTTTTTTCTTTTTGTTTGTTTGGACGTTTTCATTTTGGTTGTAATACTCTAGATTTGTGATTTCATTAAAGTTCATTGGTCCACGGTATCCTTACTTGCATTCTGTGTATTATTCCTGGGTGTGCAAAAGCTCCGGTTACACTAGCTCCGCTATGACATTAGCAGTTGAAGGTAATCAAGTGGTGGTTAAACCGGCTTCTGCTCCAAAGAAGAAGGTTGATTCCATTGAGAAATGGACGAGTGCTTAATTCCATGCATTCATGTCCATTTATACCGAACGCCATCCGGGTCGGTGCGCAGAGTTGCTGAAATATGCGGAAACCGTGAAAACCGCATCCTTGCAACTCCCAGGTTTTGGTTGGCGCTCATACGACGAGCAATTTCGTCTGCGCCAGGAGACTATTCCAGCACGTTCATGGGCTGAATTGGATGTTGAATTGTGGGTAACAGTCGCTGCTGCGTCCGCTCTAGTGCCGGTACATGCAAGTGCGGGTAACCATGGTAACGTTAGATCCGTTTTTAATCAAGGTCGGGCGGGCACTGGCTACCAGGTTGCTGCTACGCATGTTTGTTTTGCGTTCAATACTGTTCAATACTGGCAGCGTTGCCGTTTTTCCCATAGATGTAAACGTTGTAATATGGAGGGTCATGGGATAACAACATGTAACGTAGTTAGGGTTAGCAACGTTAGGTTTAATGCCAACAGTAACGTTAGGTCAGTGAGGAATGGTCCTCGGAATTTTTCGTCCCAACTTTCGGCCCGTAGTTTGCAAAACGGGCCGGTCGCCCACCAGACAGGTTCCCGCGTTGCTAAGGGTCACTGCGAACAAACAGGGGCTGCGCAAATCATGCAGGGGAATTTTCGTGCCCCCAACGCCAATTAGCTTAAGTGTTCTGCGCAGTTGGTTGTGCCACTACCCAAACAGGGAGGCCGCTGATCTCCTTCTGAATGGGTTTGATCAAGGTTTCAAACTTGGGTTTAACGGGCCACGGGTGGGACGTGATTCTGATTGGCTTTCCTTGGCTGCCCAGCGGCCGGCCACAGGTACATGTACTGTAGTTCTAGAAAAATTGTATAAAGAAATTAGTCTAGGTAGGATTGCAGGCCCTTTTAATTTCCCCCCTTTTCCGAATTTGCAGTGTTCACCCATTGGTTTAGTTCCCAAGCATGAACCGAATTCATTCAGATTGATCCATCACTTATCCTTTCCGTCAGGTGGATCGATTAATGATTTCATTGATAAGTGCCATTGCGCAGTGCATTACACATCATTCGATCAAGCAGTGAACATGGTAATGGGGGCAGGTCGCGGGGCTTGGATGGCCAAATCAGATATTAAGTCGGCCTTCCAGTTACTACCGGTCTCCCCCACAGATTATGAGCTGTTGGGATTTCGGTTCAATGGTAAATATTTTTATGATAAATGCTTACCAATGGGGTGTTCTATTTCCTGTTCTCTTTTTGAGACATTTAGTACTTTTCTTGAATTCAAGGTGCGTCAAGTAACCCAATCATTATTTGGATGATTTTCTGTTTGTTGGTTCATCAGCGCCAGGTTGTGGTTCTTTATTACAAGCGTTTAAAGGCGTATGTTCCTCATTGGGGGTGCCGATTGCGTTGGAAAAGAGCACAAGTCCCAGTCAATCTATAATTTTTCTGGGTTTGGAAATTTATTCAGTAGAACGGCAGGTTCGTGTACCGGCTGACAAAGTGCAGGCGCTGTGTAATCTGATTCAAACAACATTGCGCAAAACAAAGGTAACGCTGCGGCAAATCCAATCATTAATTGGATCTCTCAATTTTGTTTGCCAGGCAATTGCACCGGGGCAAGCATTCACTAGGCGTTTGGTTGGCCTTACCAAAGGGGTTCAGAGATCACATCATAAGGTTCGGATTTCCGCCGGGGCCAAGCTTGATTTGTTAACATGGCTGGAATTTCTCAACCATTTCAATGGTGTTTCGCCTTTTCGCCAGCGGAGTTGGGATCACAATGACACAATCTCGCTTTTTACCGATGCAGCCGCGAGCATTGGGTTCGGTGGTTACTTTGAGGGGCACTGGTTCCAAGGGCGGTGGCCCTCTGCTTTCCTTGACAACCCTCCGTCCATTGCTTTTTTAGAATTTTACCTAATAGTGGTGGCTGTGCATTGCTGGGGTCATTGGCTTTCGAACCGGAAGGTGCTTTTTCGCACGGACAACAGTGCAGTTGTGCATATTATCAATAACCAATCTTCTCGTTGTGATCAGATTATGCCATTGGTTCGTAATTTTGTATGTCGTTGCCTTATGCACAATATTTTGTTCAGGGCTGTTCACGTTCCAGGGGTACATAACGATATTGCGGATTCACTGTCTCGTTTTCAGATCGAGCGTTTTCGGAAGTTGGCCCCGGGGGCGGATCCTATCATGACACAAATCCCAGAAAATCTCCGCATGTGTTAGCAGGTGAGGTTCAAAGGCTATTATCAGTAGCTGTTGCTGCCAATACTCAAAAAACCTATCAGACCGGGTGGAGAGCATTTTGTCAATTTCGAAATTTGCGGTTAGATTCTGTGGCAACAATGCAATATGTGCGTGAATTTGTTGCTTGGTTGTCATTAAAGCGGTTGGCTCCTGGTTCCATTGCAACATATGTATCCGGGGTGGGGTTTCATCATAAGATCAACGGTTTACCTGACCCAACTTGTGACTTTTTGGTGGCTAAATTGATGGAGGGATGCCGAAGGGACCGTCCATCCAGAGATAACAGGTTGCCTATTTCAGTTGCAGTTTTGTCCAATCTTTTGATTGCCCTCCCACATGTTTGTGTGATACGGTTTGAAGTTGTGTTGTCTCGGGCAGCCATGTTAGGTGCCTTTTTTGGGTTCATGTGCATTGGCGAATTTGCCGCTGACTCAAGGACTCGTTTTCAGGAGTCACTGTTACAGTTTTCTGATGTTCAATTTTGTAATATTGGAACGCCAGCGGCTTCTGTTCTTATTAATTTTCGTTTCACAAAAACGGACAAATCCGGTTCCCCTCAGGTTATTCGTTTGGTGCAATCACGTGATCAGTTTCTTTGCCCTGTTAAGGCATTTTCGGTTTTTGCTGCAGGGAGGCCCTCTGGGTTGTTTTATTCGTCTTTCTGTCATTTCGATGGGAGCCCTCTCACTCGTTTTCAATTTATTGCTGTCTTGAAGAAAGCCTTAGAGTTTTCTGGGGTTGGTGTTTCACATTTTACTGCGCACTCTTTTCGCATTGGGGCGGCTTCAACAGCATTTGGTTTGGGTATCCCTTACAGTGATATTAAGGATATGGGCCGATGGCGTTCTGATGCCGTTGCAACATACATTCGTCCAGAAGCACGTTGTTTCTTACCGGGGTTGGGTAAGGTGTGACATTGTAATTTTGTGTTTTATGTCTTGAACAGGTGATGTGCGGATTGTGGGGGACTCCATCGTTCGCCGTGCACAGCGTAGTCTCCAATGTACTCCGCGGGTACGTTGGAATGGCCGTGGTGGGGCTCGTATTAGTGATTTAACAGGGTTGTTGGCTGACCTTGCATGTTTGGGGCCTCTTCCGGGGCTTATCATTGTACATCTTGGTACCAGTGATCTGGTCCCATTTGATTAGGTATTCGGGCATGTGCCCGAAACACCTGTTGTTTTTGTACGTTTTTTTTTTTAGGTGTTCGAGAGCGCAGCGCGAACACCTATTGTTTTTGTACTGTTTTTTAGGTGTTCGAGAGCGACTGTCCGGCAACAAAGGCATCCTTGCTGAGCATTTACAGCCTTCAAACTTAACACATGAACAGAACATAACAAGCTGACGAAACCGTTTTCTGTGACGTCATGATTACGTCATCAGGTGTCGAATTACGCTAAAAAGTAAAATATTTAAAACGTTTCATATACGTTTGCATGAAAGAATCAAAGTTCGTATGGCGCCGCAAAGGCTATTGCTAGTCTGGGCTATGGGCACAACGTACACGCAAACAGCGTCGATATCGATTGTACATGTAGATCCATTGTAACCAAATATCGTGTAGTACACGATATTTGGTTACAATAGAGCTGCATGTACAATCGATATCGACGCTGTTTCCGTGTGTGTGGTGCCCATGGCCCAGACGTAATTTTTTTAGGCTGTAAAAATGGATCGCCAACAGTACACGATCATAAAAAGAGTAAGTATCTTGAGTTGAAGTTACTTTTTAAGAGGATTTCCTGTATTTATCTTCGTGTTTTTATACAAGAAAAACCATTTTTTAAGCTGTCCATTCGTCGTTGCATTGTGCCTGTTTAACTAACATGACTAACGTTAGTTAGGCCTACGTGAACATACTTTGGACAGTAAACAACTAACAAAATATGAACAGATGTCACCAAAATGTATTTAGAATATAAATAAGGATAGGAAAATTCAGTTGTTAAGATTATGGCAATTATTCAGTAGAAATGTTATGCCATATATTTTGTAATTTTGTTTTCTCCAAAATCTTCAGTTTGTGCAATAAATTAAATAAGTAGCCTAGCGATTGTTTACTGCACTTTTCCTTAATTTTGTACCCTTCTCAGATACAAATAAACTTACATAGACAATTATTTCACAGGAAAAATGCACAATATTCATGACACAATACATGTACTTGTAGGTCCTGCTCCCCGAGGCCACTCTCAGACATCACTCACATCACAATCACATGAAATTATATGAGTATATGAGACTCTGCAATTTCCTTAAATACCTTTCTCTTTTGATGAGAGTTTCGTGCGAGAATATTTCTTTAATTTATTACACATTGTCAAGAATAATTGTGCAATTTTGAAAACAAACCAATGCCCTTTTCAATTTCAATGGTCCAGCTACTCTAAAATTATACACTATTTTCCCCATTCCCATAAATTAGAACTTCTCTGAATTTTCAAATTCTTTATTCTTGGTCCATGTACTTATAAAACCTTCCTATTATTTTTTACAGCATGTTCACTGTGACATATTATTTTCCTCATTCACATAAATTAGAACTTCTCTGAAATTTCAAATACTTTATTCCATGTACTTCCATAAAACTTAACTATTATTTTTTACAGCATGTTGACTTCGATGTATCATGGCTCAGACTGAGTTCCAGCCAACAGTACTAACACGGCGTTGACACCACATCCAAATGCAGTATCGTAACTGTTCAAGTCATCAACAATATTGGTATGGTTTAACGTCTTATGTTAACAGATCGTTTGAAGGAAGGTCGTCATACCAATGATGAACATTTCATTTAGTTTTAATGGTTGTTTATTACAAAAATTAAGGTTTAGTATAATTTGTTATTATTTTTTGCTATAGCAGTACTGGCATTTCAGTCCAAGAGAAGGGGTGTATCTGATAACCACCTTTCCAATCCATGTCAGTTAAACAACATTTATTTAAATCTAAGCCCTTACTCCTATTTTCAATCTTAAATCTTTTTTTAGAAAGGACAGAAACATCTTGCAACTTCAGCTATGCAGAATTGATGCTGGGTGTGATTTTCGACATAATGAAGCACCAGTCGTCAGTCAATGGAATTGGTAATTTGGGCCCCCTTATACTTTTATTGCTTGTTTGCCCCTCCCCTTCCCTAGTTCTTGGATTCTATAGTGCTGCAATGATAGACCAAAGAATTTTAGAGGAAAAAAAATGTGTTGGTTCATCACCAGTGGCAGTACATGCCATCACCAAGAACTTGGGGGAGGGGGCAGACATTTTATTCTAAAATTACCGATTCCAATGACAACCCCTGAATGTCACCCATTCTGAACTGTCACTAAATCGTACATACAGAGCGTACATTTATTATAAATGCAGGTTGATTTTGTTTTCTTATCAACAAAGGATCATGGTTGGGTTCATTTACACTGAAGTCATTTCACTTGTTACATGTGTAAGACCATGTACACTAATTTCTAGATTGTTTACAATTAGGTTAAACAGGTCAACAAAGTGGTTTCAATTGTGGGGGAGGGAAGTGTGTAACCACAAAAGTCAAGTTATGAAACCCAACAGACAGTTAAAATAAATATGTATTTCATTGCTTTATTAGCAATTTACAAGCATCCATACAACTCTTTGATTATTTCAATGTCTAACAATTTATGTACAAAATTGCATCTGATCTTTACAGACATTTTGCCAATCATGTGTACAACCTTGAAAAGTTAAAAATCAATGTATAATTTGTTTTCAAATTTTATAAATAATTTTTTAATTATTTGCGGTATAGTTTATAAGCATGTCACAATAAGGAGATGCTTGATTACAGTGTCACTATCATTGTCAATTTATCATTATATTTTTGTTATAAACTTAACCTGAAAGTGAAGTATATTATAAATAAAGATTAAATTTATTTTTGTACAAGACTTAATACCAAGAGATAAATACCAATGTTGGCTTCATTTAAATCTAAAATTGAAAGGTTTTTCCATAAACAAAGTGAAAATGGCAACCAATTATCAGATTTGATCCAGTGAATATATATTCTGTTTTCTTGTCAACAAAGGATCATGGTTGGGTTCATTTACACTGACAGAAAGTATCCAGGTGGATGGGGTGTCTCGTTCAATTATCGTATTTCTAGCGAATGCACTAACCAGGAACAAAGAAAAACCAAGAAAATGAATGGCATTGAAATAATAAGGTGGCTCTTGTATGCCGATGATTTGGTTTTATTTTGTATAAGCATTGCTGAAGCACAAGGAATTATGAATATAATGAACACAACTTGTAAACGTTTTGGATTAACAATTTCTTTCAAAAAAACTAAAGTGATGCAATTTAATACATCTACGAGTGACATAAATATCGTCATTGATGGTACTGAACTTGGAAATGTGTCTGAATTTTGCTATCTTGGCCACACCATCTTCAATGATGGTAGAAACTCCACTGACCTAAGAATTGCAAAGGCTACAGCTAAATTTTATGAACTTAAGGGGGTTCTTTGTGACAGGGAAGTACGTATGTCCATTCGGACTAAAATCCTTGAAGCATGTGTTCGTCCTAGACTAACATATGCTACCCAATGCTGGAGGCCTAGTGAGAAAGAAATAAAAAGGATTGAAAGTAGTTGGTATGGTTTCCTAAGGCGAATGATTAAAGATGGTTTCCGTAGGAAACCTTCACTTGTAGAAGGTCAAGTTAATCATGCTCTTTACTTTGCTAATATAGATCTAGAGCGCATAACAAAAAGTCAACCACTTCGGAATTATATTAACTCCCAGTATCTGAAATACATAGCTCATACTTGTCGTAGGGAAAATACAAATTTGACCAAGCTTAGTTTATTTTTTATTCCTAGAGTCCCATACTATCGAGATCCCTGGATAGGTATCTCAAGACTTCTGGGTGATATTTCTATTGAGCAGATTAAAAGAGAAACACAGTCAAAGACTGGTTTCACCAGGCTCCTAGGAGTCCTGACTCATATGAAGCCTAAAGCTTCAAAATGAGGACCTAAACTGTACTGTACTGTACACTGAAGTCATTTCACTTGTTACATGTGTAAGACCATGTACACTCATTTCTAGATTGGTTACAAGTACATGTAGGTTAAACAGGTCAACAAAGTGGTTTCAATTGATTGTGGGGGAGGGAAGTGTGTAACCACAAAAGTCAAGTCATGAAACCCAACAGACAGTTAAAATAAATATGTATTTCATTGCTTTATTAGCAATTTACAAGCACTCATACAACTCTTTGATTATTTCAATGTCTAACAATTTATGTACAACATGGCATCTGATCTTTACAGACAATTTGCCAATCATGTGTACAACCTTGAAAAGTTAAAAATCAATGTATAATTTGTTTTCAAATTTTATAAATAATTTTTTCATTATTTGCGGTATAGGTGAAAACAAAGACAGTTTATAAGCATGTCACAATAAGGAGATGCTTGATTACAGTGTCACTATCATTGTCAATTTATCATTATATGTTTGTTATAAACATAACCTGAAAGTGAAGTATATTATAAATAAAGATTACATTTATTTTTGTACAAGACTTAATACCAAGAGATAAATACCAATGTTGGCTTCATTTAAATCTAAAATTGAAAGGTTTTTCCATAAACAAAGTGAAAATGGCAACCAATTATCAGATTTGATCCAGTGGATATATATTCTGTTTTCTTGTCAACAAAGGATCATGGTTGGGTTCATTTACACTGAAGTCATTTCACTTGCTACATGTGTAAGACCATGTACACTCATTTCTAGATTGGTTACAAGTAGGTTAAACAGGTCAACAAAGTGGTTTCAATTGATTGTGGGGGAGGGAAGTGTGTAACCACAAAAGTCAAGTCATGAAACCCAACAGACAGTTAAAATAAATATGTATTTCATTGTTTTATTAGCAATTTACAAGCACCCATACAACTCTTTGATTATTTCAATGTCTAACAATGTATGTACAAAATGGCATCTGATCTTTAGGTTGTAATTCTGTAGTATGGATGCAGCTACAGACATTTTGCCAATCATGTGTACAACCTTGAAAATGCAAAAATCAATGTAGAATTTGTTTTCAAATTTTATACATTATTTTTTAATTATTTGCAGTATAGGTGAAAACAAAGACAGTTTATAAGCATGTCACAATAAGGAGATGCTTTGATTACAGTGTCACTATCATTGTCAATTTATCATTATATTTTTGTTATAAACTTAACCTGAAAGTGAAGTATATTATAAATAAAGATTAAATTTATTTTTGTACAAGACTTAATACCAAGAGATAAATACCAATGTTGGCTTCATTTAAATCTAAAATTGAAAGGTTTTTCCATAAACAAAGTGAAAAGGGTAACCAATTATCAGATTTGATCCAGTGGATATAATTACATTTAATTTTGTTTGAATTGGGAATTATTTACTTTTTGACAAAAACTCTTCTGCGGGGGGCAGTGGAAGATGGAAAGCACGGATGCAAGCTTTCTTCCAACTTTATCATGTAGTAGTTATAAGCTTGTTTTCTAATGAAAGGCTAATTAGCTGAAGGAAAGGAAAGGGGAAATATTTATATGGTCTTCCACGCTTCATTGTCTTCAGTAACCCCCAACTCCCCCAAACAATTTAACCCACACTTCCTACTCTTTGAATTTGTAGCCAAGTTTAATCCAGTTACTATACATGTAGTCCCCTTCTATCCTAAATCAACTTTGTGACTTTATGCCCATAATAACGCTGAATAGGTTGATCTGGCTATCTACAACCCTGGCAAACTATTTTCATATGAGTGATTTTTAATGTTGATTTATCATCTAGCATGGTTTTTGAAAAGCATGTGTTGGGCTAGTGTCAATATTTAAAATTAAAAACATTGTGTTTCAAGTCACACTTGTTAATTTATAATGTATTGCTTAAATCTCACAACATTTCCAAGTTCAACAGCCAATATCTCAAGAACTAAATGACCTATTAGAAAACAAAAAACACAATTGAATTCCTTACATTAAATAACTTGTAATTCTTGTGAAATGAGTTACCATAAATGCTTTGCCAATGGTCCAATTAGTGGCACACGAAGTAACGATTTTTACAAATTTTAAAAGATCATATCTCATAGCTTCAATTTAATGTATAAGTTGACAAATTTGTTATTATTTCATAATCATGAGGAGGTCATATATGACCTTCAAATCACCTAATGTGACCTTTACTTCCTGTCCAAACAGGAAGTTCAAATTCAACACATTCTAACGCAAAATTGATGTCTTTTGAATATGAAATTGATATTGTTATTATAAAAGATGATAAACTCTTGCACAATATGATATTGACATCATCGATGATAATTTGATTGAACCGGAAGTAGACTCGAACACCGTGTGTTTGTTCTAACAAACACTTAAGCTCTAGTTTTACTTCTTCTTCTCCCCAATAACTGTCCGGTAACAAACACATACTTGCAAACTTCACATGAACTTGAAACTTGGCATGTACTTAGAACTTAACAAGTAGATGAAACACGAGTTGTGAGTGACCCCAATTTGACCTTACTTCCTGTCCAAACCGGAAGTCAATGTTTAATATTGAAAAAAATCATATCTCAATAACCACAAGAGGTAAATTCACAATTGTTGTACCATTGTATAGATCGTTAATTGTCAAAAAATATTTACAAAAAGGTGACCCCAATTTGACCTTACTTCTTGTCTAAACCGGAAGTCGAAGTTTAATATTTAAAAAAACATCATATCTCAACAACCACAAGAGGTACATTTACAATTTTTGTACCATTGTACAGATCGTTAATTGTCAAAAGATATTTACAAAAAGGTGATCCCAATTTGACCTTACTTCCTGTCCAAACCGGAAGTCAAAGTTTAACATTACAAAAAAATAATATCTCAACAACCACAAGAGGTAAATTCACAATTTTTGTACCATTGTACAGATCGTTAATTGTAAAAGAATATTTACAAAAAGGTGACCCCAATTTAACCTTACTTCCTGTCCAAACCGGAAGTCAAAGTTTCACATTTAACAAAAATCATATCTCAACAACCACAAGATGTAAATTGGCATTTTTGCACCATTGTATAGATTGTTAATTGTCGAAAAATATTTACAAAAAGGTGACCCCAATTTGACCTTACTTCCTGTCTAAACCGGAAGTCAAAATTTAATATTTAAAAAAATTATATCTCAACAACCACAAGAGGTAAATTCACAATTTTTGTACCATTGTACAGATCGTTAATTGTCAAAAAATATTTACAAAAAGGTGACCCCAATTTGACCTTACTTCCTGTCCAAACCGGAGTCAAAGTTTAATATTTAAAAAAATCATATCTCAACAACCACAAGAGGTAAATTCACAATTTTTGTACCATTGTACAGATCGTTAATTGTCAAAACAATTTTACACAAAGTTGACCCCAATTTGACCTTTACTTCGTGTCTAAACCGGAAGTCAAAGTTTAATATTTAAAACAAAATCTTCCAGAAGAGGTAAATTCACAATATTTGCACCATTGTACAGATCGTTATTTGTCAAAACACCTAGAGTTTGTGTAAACAAACTCTAATCTCTAGTTCCTTTTGTATTCGTCAAAGCATGCGCATTTTTATGGAAGAATGCTGCGCTTATTTCCCAGGAGCTCGGCTTGTTTGGTCGGACATCCTCCCTCGGGCTTGTTATTTAGGGGCGCTTTCCCAATCTAAATTAGAAATGAAACGGCGGTCCATCAACAAATGGGCTAGGTCAGTCAGCCGGCGAATGGGGGTAGCAGTTAATCAGTTATGCATCACCCACAATGCATCCCCCATTTATTTCGCTTTGACGGGGTTCATCTTTCCCTTGAAGGGTCGGACTTGTTCAGGATGAATATTAGGGCATGTATTAATAATTACTGTTGTTGATATTCGTTCAGATTGTGAGGGGCATGTTCGTCCTTTCTCCCATGGGTCGCGTTTTGTGGCGCATGTGGCCTGTTTTGTATGGGATAAGGTCTCACATTGCCTCATTTTGTAATATTACTACTAATTATTATTACTGAGTACAGCCGAAACTGTAAGCATGGTTTAAGGTTCAGTCGGGGCTAATATTTCAAACGGTGGTTCAAGCGGTGGAATTTTCAAGTGCATGGACGGCTGTAAGCTAATTTGTAAAAGTTGCTATTGTCTAATTGAATTGTTGGGGTTTGATCAGCCCTGTAATTTATTGTGGGCCGCTCGTTGCCCGTGATTTTATGTGAGCCGCTCGTTGCCTGTGATTTTATGTTGCCCGTGATTTTGTGATGTACATGTATTGTGGAATCTGCCCGTGGTTTTGTGAGTTTATTTTGGGACAGTTGTCTGTTTTTGTGATGGGCAAGCCTGCCCTTGTTTGTTTACTTATTATTACCTATGGGCAAACATTGCCCGGCTTTCTTTGTATCATTTTGGTTTGGGCAAATTGCCCGTTTTTGGCTAATTAATTGATATGGGCAAAAGCATGCCCGAGTTCATTCAATAAAGCCAGTTTTGAGCTGTGACAAAACGTCAGTCAAGTCTCTCGTGTTTTTATTGTGGATGTATCAGTGTATAAACCTCCTACTATACACTATAGCTGCACTTTAGTGGCATGTAGCTATAGATATCAAAACCAGTCAACTTCCTGTTTTGACTGTTGACTCAAATGTGCACACAGGGGCATTTTTGACTGGTTTTTACTGTCATTTTGACCACCCTGAACAATACCAGACAATGCTTTTACCAATCAAAAACAGTTTTGACTCATTCAGACTCATTTTAACCTATAAATGCACTTACTACATGTAAAGTTTGACAGTGTTCGACCTTTAAGTGCACTAGATACCTTGCAAGTATCTCAACATTTTGACTGATTTTAACCCTTGCAGTCACAGAAGGGTTAATATCCTTAACACTATTAGTAAGTTTTACATTCAAATGTTATGTTTTAATTACTAATCCCAGACATTTCTGTTAAATTTGAGCCATGTCTAGGGTTAAAACCAGAGGAGACGTACTTTTATTTTGCAAAAAATTTGATTTTGAAGATATTTAAATTGCCAATACCTTATTTTTCTAAAATATAAGCAACAAAATGTGAGTATAAATAATTGCAAATTCAGATATTTGGAGACACTTTACCCTGACAATTTGTTCCTTTCCAGCCTGATGCACATCGCTGAGTGCAATAGTCCTCTGAACACAACGGATCATTACATTCACCAGTATCTTTCAAACATGCGATGCCAGGAGCACAGTGGCAAGTCTGAGAGCAGTACAGTCCAAATTTGTCTGATGGACACTCTATCGACAAAAAATTTAAGAAAAAGTGTCATTTAAAATTTTCAACATGTCATTTGTTCCTGATGAGTTTCTGAGATATGCTAATATTAGCTGTGTATGCACTGAGCATCAAATTTTTGCAAGTCATCTCAAATATAAATGGATACTATGGAATACATGCTAGTGCTGGGTAATTAGTGCAATTACTCATGCAATCCTGAGTAGTAATTCTATATACATGTACAAAGACATAACAAAACATTTTATGCAATATAACACAATTTTCAATCACAAAAACAGGATTTAAAAATGGGTTAAATGCAGACAGGAGTGTTGCAGTAAGACTTCCTAGAAATTAGTGCGGTTACTTGTGCAATCTCAAGTAGTAATTTCTAATCATATTTGTTCATGCTAGGTGTGATGATATTGAATTTTTTTGAGTCGATAATCGCCGGCCATGATATCATCGTTATACGATATTATCATCTCAATACACGGATTGTTTTACATACATGGCAAAAATGTATTTAGCCGCATTAAATGACATTGGACACCGAAATATGAACTACTTTTACATGCAAGTATTAAACAAAAGTTGCATAGATAATAAACAGTGCTGAAGATTTTCAAATGAATCGCTTCAAAACGAGCCGATTACATTGGTTTTTGCTGGTCATGTGCGACCGCATGCGTGAAGCTTGCTAAAAGCTAATGCGTAGTGTGGTACCTGATGAATGTGGCATGTTGCACACGTGTATATCATGGATGGGGGATGGAAGCCAGATCTTATTTTGCCAGGGTGCTTTCAGAATACCACTTGAAAAAGGGCCGGCCACATGTCTTCAGATCCTCTCAGTTTATGACTGAAATTATATTTCATATCTACAATAATTCACTATTGCCCAAATGTAGACCGCAATCCTTTTATTTTGTTAAGAAAAATGATGTTAACATCTATTTTCTCGGCCGACTTTCAAATGAAGCCATTTAAATAATGGTTAAGTCCTGGGAACCTGTACAGCTAGAATTTGTCTAGCTTTTCAAAGAGCTATAACTTCATTAATATTTCAATGTAATGACATGAAATTTGGATGTGATAATTGTATCACATAACAACAAGGCTGTACGTTTTTGGTTATTTTGGGAACCGGATACCCAAAAATGGAAATCTTCGGATATCTGGGTACCCGGAAACAATTTTGTAAATACCAAAAAATACTCTCAAATGTGTAAAATAACTAATATGAACACAATATTCTGTTGTTGTATAAGAGTAATAATAATTGTGGACTTACTGTAATAATTTCCCGCCTCTATATTAAAAATGACTCGTAGCATCCCCATTTTCCACACAAAAAATGTTAACAAAAAATGGCGACTTCCATTTTGTGTGGCTTAAAATAATGTTCAGTCAAAATTTTCAAAAGTCGTGTACGGGTAAATGGAACCACAAAATGGAACCAGGTAATGACAGTTTCAGTTGGGTATCTGGGTACCCAGATACCTGGCACAGCTTTACATAACAATTACCTTAATAAACAAACTATTTTAATTTTGAAGGGTGATATTTATTTGATATCAGTGATATGTTTTGGAATATCGTAAATATGGTGATATCTTCAAAAACTTCACTGATTTAGTCAATAATTTGTTGAATATCGTATCATTATGATATCATCGTGATATTGTTCAGGCTTATCATACGCACAACTCTTACTACTCGATTAATCTCACATTACCTCAAACATGCAAGAATGCACATACAAAGACAAAGCAATCGCAAAAAAACAACATTTAAAAATGGGTTAAATGCAGACAAGAGTGGTGCAGTAAGACTTCCTTGAAAAAACATATTGATAAAAATACTAAAAGGGTCATTCCGTGCCAATTCAACTGAAATTTTGAAAATTTGACGGTGACCGACTCAGATTTATTTCGATAATTTGAACACCCACAAAATGTTGGCTCCCAAATCTTTGTGGTTCTTAAGACCCCTTAAATATTTTAGCCCCGCCCCCTTTTTTCACCCCCTATACTGGGTTATTGAGTTTATGGCAATTTCAGAGGCCTATATTTTAAATTCCAGAAAAGATATTCCCCTGAAAATTGATATTTATGATGACTGGCACCGAAATTATCAGAATCTATTGTCAAAAGTGGTATGCAACATTTACTTTTTATATAACAGGTCCTCAAAAAACCTACATTTGTACATCCCTAAAAATCCAACAGAATGAAGTTTTTTTTGTTACATTTTCACCTCTGGACCCATATTCCCATCCCTGCCAAACACCCAGTGAAGAAATGATTGGTCTTTCCTTGCTCGGGGGAACTCAACAACAACAAAATGCATCACTGCACTGATTTTGAAACCGACCCATGACCAGAAACCGGAATTTTTTTTGGGGGGGGGGGGGCCTTAGGCAGGTTAATTCCTACCATCAGGCAAAAACTAGTGCGAGTTTCAGATTAACTCAGTGACTGACATTAATACCCCCACATGATAAGGTCATATCACCATTGCTGCTGCATAACTGATCCAGTAATTTTCAGTCACTGTGTTCATTTTAAACTAGGACACTGATTATTCCATGCCCTGTTGAAAGTCTGCTCTGATTGTGACAATACTGTCCCTTTAACGGCAGATTAATGCTGGATGGGTCTCTTATGGCATCAAAATGCGTGGGCGCCTTCTTGGCCATCGTAACCTATACATTTTGATTTTATTTTTGGGGAAATAATGTAATTCCTTACCTTCAGTACAAGTCAATCCAATGTAGCCATCCTGGCATCCAGTGCTACATGTTCCAGTAGTTTCATTACAAGGTTGGTCGTCACGGCAATTACAAACTTGTGTACATATCTCACCATAGTAACCCACTGGGCATGGTGATGGTACTAAACAATGAAAACAGAACCAGAAATGAATTTACCTGAAAATAAATTTGATTATCATCACTCCCAACATGATTTCCCAGGGTGTCTCATATCATCACAACATTTACTCTAAGTATGATTTATACAAATTAATCTGAGACAATTCACTTTTGAGAAATTGCGAAGGACTTCAAAGCAAAAACCACTTTTGGTAAAATGTCTGCAGTTGTATCCATAATTTTATGACATATTTATAGAAACCAAACTGTGAAAATTTCAGCTTATTTTTTGTGTTGCTAATGAGAAAAACTTGACAATGCATTCAGGAATTTGGATCACCAAACACAAAATTTGTAATTGTAATGAGCTGAAACTTTCACAGGTGAATTGCTTTACATATCTTTATTCTCTGAAGACGATCAGAGCATACTGATCAAAATGTCGAATAACCACCCATTCTTTACAGAACTAATTAATACTCAAAAGGGAATTTTCACATGGTGTCACTGCAAGCAGTCTTTACTTATTGGTAATGTTGGCAAAATTGCTTCTATGAGAATATGTACTTTCTTTGAAGCAAGATATACATTAAAGAACTACTCTGTGGAAGTTTCAGCACAATCGAGTCAAGGGAAAAGTATGAAAAAGTATTCACAATTTGTACAGAAAACACTTGGAGCAAAAAGTGGCCGTCTGCCAACTTTTAAATATTTTGTACATTATTTTGTGTCTTCTTTTAAATGAGAGCACTTCACAATAAAAAAAAATTTCAGGAAGATTGCCAAATAATTCACATCAAGTTTGTTTTTGGAAAATTTAGTAATTTGTAATCAGGTAATGTCATTGATGTTGTACATTCCCTTGAAAGGAACAATATTAAATTGCTTCTACATATATGTATGTGTATTCTTTACTCTATATTTGAATCAAGATATACATATACAATCTGTGAACTTTTCAGCTTAATTATTACGTTGTGCATACAGATTTGTGGTATCTATTCTAACCTGGAATTTAAGAAAGAGAACTTTTTCTTATTCAAATTTGTCAATTTGTACACAAAATATTATCTCCATTGACAAAATTATTTCTGGCACACATTAAACCTCCTACTATACACTAGCTGCAGCTTAGTGGCATGTCGCTATAGAGGTCAAAATCATTCAACTGCCTGTTTTTACTGTTAATTCAAATGTGCACACAGGGGCATTTTCGACTGGTTTTTACTGTAATTTTGACCACCCTGAACAATACCAGACAATGCTTTTACCAGTCAAAAACAGTTTTTACTCATTCAGACTCATTGTAACCTATAAATGCACTTACTACATGTAAAGTTTGACAGTGTTCGACTTTTAAGTGCACTAGATACCTTGCAAGTACCTCAACATTTTGACTGATTTTAACCCTTGCAGTCACAGAAGGGTTAATATCCTTAACACTATTAGTGAGTTTTATATTCAAATGTTGTTATTTTTTAATTACTAATCCCAGTCATTTCTGTTAAATTTGAGCCATGGCTAGGGTTAAAACCAGAGGAGACTTATTTTTATTCTTGCAAACAAGTTGATTTTGAAGACATTTAAATTGCCAATACCTTATTTTTCTAAAATATGAGCAACAAAATGTGAGTATAAATAATTGCAAATTCAGATATTTGGAGACACTTTACCCTGACAATTTGTTCCTTTCCAGCCTGGTGCACATTGCTGAGTGCAATAGTCCTCTGAACACGACGGATCATTACATTCACCGGTATCTTTCAAACATGTGATGCCAGGAGCACAGTGGCAAGTCTGAGAGCAGTACAGTCCAAATTTGTCTGATGGACACTCTATCGACAAAAAATGTAAGAAAAAGTGTCATTGAAAATTTTCAATATGTCATTTGTTCCTGATGAGTTTCTGAGATATGCTAAAATTAGCTGTGTATGCACTGAGCATCACATTTTTGCAAGTCATCTCAAATATAAATAGATACTATGGAATATATGCTAGTGCTGGGTAATTAGTGCAATTACTCATGCAATCCTGAGTCGTAATTATATACACATGTACAAAGACATAACAAAACATTATGCAATATAACACAATTTTCAATCACAAAAACAAGATTTAAAAACGGGTTAAATGCAGACAGGAGTGTTGCAGTAAGACTTCCTAGAAATTAGTGCGGTTACTTGTGCAATCTCAAATAGTAATTTCTAATCATATTTTTTTATGCTAGGTGTGATGATATTGAATTTTTTTGATAGTCGATAATCGCCGGCCATGATATCATCGTTATACGATATTATCATCTCAATACACGGATTGTTTTACATACATGGCAAAAATGTATTTAGCCGCATTAAATGACATTGGACACCGAAATATGAACTACTTTTACATGCAAGTATTAAACAAAAGTTGCATAGATAATAAACAGTGCTGAAAAATTTCAAATGAATCGCTTCAAAACGAGCCGATTACATTGGTTTTTGCTGGTCATGTGCGACCGCATGCATGAAGCTTGCTGAAAGCTGTGCGTAGTGTGGTACCTGATGAATGTGGCATGTTGCACACATGTATATCATGGATGGGGGATGGAAGCCAGATCTTATTTTTCTTATTTTTGCTTTCAGAATACCACTCGAAAAATGGCCGGCAACATGTCTTCAGATCCTCTCAGTTTATTATTAAAATTATATTTCATATCTACAATAATTCACTGTTGCCCAAACGTAGACCGCAATCCTTTTATTTTGTTAAGAAAAAATGATGTTAACGTCTATTTTCTCGGCTGACTTTCAAATGAAGCCATTTAAATAATGGTTAAGTCCTGGGAACCTGTGCAGCTAGAACTTTTCACAGAGCTATAACTTCATTAATATTTCAATGTAATGACATGAAATTTGGATGTGATAATTGTATCACATAACAACAAGGCCGGACGTTTTTGGTTATTTTGGGAACCGGATACCCAAAAATGGAAATCTTCAGATACCTGGGTACCCGTAAACAATAGGCTTGGGCGATGACACGATAATATCGAATATCGCATTATTTTTTTTAATTCGATTATGGTATCGAGAACTTTTCAAATTATCGACATATCGCGATGAAAAAAATATCACGATGAAACAAATATATCGCGAAGAAAAAAATATATCACGATTAAAAAAAATTGATTGTCAGTCGGGTCAGAAATTCGATGGAAAAAACTTAGGGAAGTCTTTTCAGCTTTCGGAAGTGAGAAACAAAATCGAACTACTTCTGTGATAAGCCGACTGTCATATCACAAAGGTGCCGCCTGGTATGACAGGGCGTTGTTTAAAATCCACCGCCACTCAAAAAATATATTAAGACAGATTAAGTGTTTGGGTATTTCATCCAATGTACACAATGTTTACGCCTCACTGTCTATCCATGGTGGTCTGTGACTCTGGCTGGTGCACCACGTGTGAGTGCATTAGAACATGCATATTTAAATATATGCAGAATATGGGCGTTACCTTAAAAATCGACCACATAATAACATTTGCAGTAATTGCAGGTGCTGTGCTCACATTAGTCATGAAATAAATCAAAGCATGGATCGACAGCGGCTTGATCAAAGTTGGGGAATTAGGACACTATTCTATTGAAGCGAACGGCCTATGGGTACTTCTCTCCTATTCGTTGCAACCGTCAACAAAAGGAAACATGAGACTGGATTTACAGAAGGAAACCTGCTTTATTTACAACTTTGGTCCTAACTGTCTGAAACTTTCAACACAACTGTTCAAAACAACAAAGAAATCGCTTGGGTCGCAGCCACCATTTTCCCGCTGGCGCGAAGTGAACAAAGAACAGTCTATATAATAGTCCCTGGTCATTTCCGGTCCAATCTCCGGAGCAAATAGTTCTCACACCGGCGGTTGCAACCGGCGGTTTCCAAAGTGTCCATTACATCACCCCCTCCTCAGATTGAGCCTATTCTCCTGGATAGGCACTCAAAGCGAAAACAGAAAAACAACACATTTTTTTAATTTTTTTTAGTTGTCCTCAGTGGGAAGACCCCTTCTGTTCCATGTTCGCCACAACACGTCACCGGGTTCCCTCACACCAGTAGACTCCGTCTGCCGAACGGTGCGAACTCCAGTGGTGGTATCCTCCACCGTCTCAGTCATGGCCGTAACAAACTCTTCCCGCATGAGGACAGCATCTGTTTGTGCACCATTCTCCGCGCTGTCGACTTTCAAGAACTCCGTCGGGGTAGGGCACTCCACGAGCCCCGCAGTCTGGATGGTCCTGGCTGAGTACCACCGCTCGTTCATATAAATTCTCGCAGCCGAACCCCCTTCACCCTGTGATACAATCCTCCTGACGCTACTCACGTCAGCAGCGGAAGCGGTGGTCACCTTCGCGGTAGAAGTGGTCAGGGTAGCCGTCGGACGACGTATGTTCTCTGCATGGGACAATTGTTCATGTCGTGTAAGATAGTCCGACCGTTTGTACTGACTATCACACAATTTACATCGGTAGATCTTTCCTTCATGGGTTGCCTTCTCATGTCGTCTCCTCGTATAGAATGACCCATACATGCGGCCACAGATCCTACAATCATAGGTAGCTTTTAAGTTGTCATCCATGTTGGGAGAATAACGTGCGTGTTCGTTCAAATGGCGAAAATCTGAGGTAGTGCTACATGCAAGCCCGCCCTCTGCTGGCCATCTATTATGCGGTCAGTTCTCACTAGAAGCAAAAACTTGTTGCAAATACCACTGTGGCTTTCTCACAGCCCTGCCACGACGTGTGCACGGTATACCGACGGATGGGTCTCCTGCATTCGCGGACAAGGGGCGGTCGATACCGACGGTAGTGCTGCTTGTCTCAGCCAGGTGGCTGCCCACTGCCGCGTCGGGATCTCCTACACCAGCAGTGGGACCATCCATACCTGCGGTTTGAATGGGCCCCGGTTGAGTTGGACTATCTGTGCCGACGGTGAGGTTGCCTATACCGTTGGTGGGGCTGCCTATACTAGAGGTGGGGCTGCCCATACCGGCGGTGGGGCTACCTATACCGGGGGTAGGGCTGCCAATACCGATGTTGGGGCTCTGTGCTGTGCTGGTTGCGTCTTTCTGTGTATTTACAGTTGCCTGCTGAAGCCCACGAAACCCACAATCTTCACTGGATCTTCCATAACAAAGTTTCAGTCTGTCGGCATGTATAACTTGGGGAGTAGATTGGGGGGTCTTCTGAATTTTGTACAAAACATCCGACAGTTTTTCGACCACCACGAAAGGTCCACACCAGCTGCTGGTTAGTTTGGGGCATTTCCCTTTCTTTCTTTATTGTACTGGAGCCAAACCACTGATCCCATGTTGTACAGCCGTCTCTCAACGTGCCTTTTCTGTGCCCTTATCATCGTGCTGGTGTTTTCCCTGGCAATCTCATGAGCAGTCGCTAGTTTATCTTGAAGATTCTGTGCGTATGCAGTGGTAGCTGTAGGCACATTTACCGGGATCGGCTCGACGAGCAGATCCACTGGCATGCGAACTTCCCGGCCCAAATGTTCATCCCAATCGGTTTGAGACTTGTCCACCCATTCCCGTAGCATGGCTTCAATGGTTCTGTTGAAACGTTCAATCATCCCGTCGGATCTAGGGTGGGAGGGCGAAGTCCGTGTTTTCTTTATTCCAAGGAGGGAACACATCTCCCCAAAGACGGCTGATTCGAATTCCCTCCCTTGATCGGAATGAAGTTCAAAGGGGACGCCAAATCTTGCCACGAATTCTTCTACGAGTTTAGTGGCCACAGTAGGGGCTTTATGATCAGGAATCTCATAGCACTCTGTCCACCGGGTGAAGTAATCACCAACCACCATCACAAATTTGTTTCCACGGTTCGTGACCGGACGAGGCCCCATTATATCAACAGCGATCCTTTCCATTGCTGCTCCAACATGGTAATGAACCATATTTGCCCTCTTGGCTCTCACTGGGGGCTTGCATCTCTGGCACTCCTGGCAGTTCTGCACCCACCGGCGTGCCGACGTGCGCATTGATGGGCAGTAAAAGTTGCTTCAGCACAACTTTGAGAACGTCTTGGCTACACCCAGATGGCCGGCAGTTTTCTGATCATGGAAGTGCCTCATAACAGTTGACCGTAGGTCACGAGGCGTTAACACTCTCAGTCGGGCCTGATCAGTCAGTCTAGTCGGTTCCCAGCGGATATACAAGATCCCATGTTCAATCACCAACTGTCCATAACGGGCCCACAAGAATTTCACCTCCGAACTTTTACTTGACACTTCTTCCCACAGTGGTCTTTGCTGTTGTTCTGCCCATTTTAACACCTCTCTTAAATCGTTGTCCTCCCGTTGGAAGCGTGCAATATTGTCACAGTTCAGATCAGGTTCCAGGTTGGGAGTCGATGCCCGTACCGGACGCACAAGCAACTGTAATAAAGGCACTTTAACCGGCAATGCAGCATGTACTGGCGGCGTGGCTTCCTGAACCGGCGGTGAAGCTGCCTGCACCGGCGGTGAGGCCGCCTGCACCGGCGGTGAGACTGCCTGTACTGACGGTGAGGCTGCCTGTACCGGCGGTGAGTCTGTCTGTACCGGCGGTGAGTCTGTCTGTACCGGCGGTGAGGCTGCCTGTACCGTCGGCATGCCACCACGAAGGCGTTCAACTTCGAGCTCGGTACCCTTAGGTATCTCTTCTCCATCTCCGTGGTCACAGCTCGAAAAACACCTCCTCGACAAGGCATCGGCATTGCCATGTAGGTTTCCAGGACGATGTTCAATGGTCTATGATCGGTCCTGACACAGAAATGTGCCCCATACATATAGCGATAATATTTCTTAATGAAGAACACCACGGCCAACAGCTCGCGTCTTGTGACACAATAGTTTCTTTCTTGCTTTGTCAGTGACCTGCTGCCATATGATATCACTCGCTCCTTGCCTTCCTGCATCTGTGACAACACGGCACCGACTGCAAATCCACTGGCGTCCGTGTCAAGGACAAATTGCTCAGATGGGTCTGGGTATGCCAATATTGGGGCGGAAGTCAAACAGTACTTCAACCGCTCAAATGCCTCCTGACACTCCTCTGTCCATTTAAACTGTCGTCCCTTCTCTCGGTTAGACGGTGTAGTGGCCTTGCAATTGCGGCAAATCCCTTGACAAACCGTCGGTAGTAGGACACCAGTCCTAGGAAGCTTCGGACATCCGTGACGGTCATCGGCTGAGCCCTTCCTGTACTGCACGGACCTTCTCTGGGTCGGTTGTGACTCCCACTGGCGAAACTACATGGCCCAAAAACTCAACCTCCCGTTGAAAGAACTTGCATTTCTTGGTCTTT
Source organism: Zoroaster sp. YZ-2022 (assembly GCA_029582265.1). NCBI lineage: Eukaryota > Metazoa > Echinodermata > Asteroidea > Forcipulatida > Zoroasteridae > Zoroaster > Zoroaster sp. YZ-2022. The sequence continues at coordinate 350,315 of CM055817.1, read as the reverse complement.
AGCTTGAGGTTAGCTTCACGTAGTCTCTGCAGCACTAGACACAGTCTTTGCATGTGCTCCTCGAAGGTCTTTCCAAAGACGATAACGTCGTCGAGGTACAATACTGCTACCTGCCACTGTAACCCAGCCAGCACTCGCTCCAGTAGATGTTCGAAGGTCGACGGCGCATTGCAAAGGCCAAACGGCATGGTCACGAATTGGTACAGTCCACCTCTTCCCGTGGAAAATGCTGTTTTTGGCCGGTCCTCAGCAGCGACCTTGACCTGCCAGTAGCCGGAGGCCAGGTCAAGGGTGGAAAAGAACTGTGATCCTGCCAGAGAGTCCAGGTTATCCTCTATGTGGGGAAGAGGATGTGCATCTTTCGTGGTAACCTCATTGAGCTTCCGGTAGTCGATACACACCCTCACAGTTCCGTCCTTCTTTCTAACCAGCACGATCGGTGAACACCATGGACTATCAGAAGGTTCAATTACTCCCTGAGAAAGCATCTTATCCACCTCCATGTCGGCCACCTCTCGCTGACTCAAGGGCACCCTCCTTGGTCTTTGCCAGATGGGAGGCGCATTCCCAGTCGCAATGTGGTGTTCCGTGAGATTAGTTCTACCAATATCCCCATCACCAGTTGAAGACACGTTACCAAAACTTCGCAGCAGTGCCGCCAGTCTCTCTTTCTCTGAGGTTGACAGGTGTTCACAACTGGACTCGAACAACGATGTCAAATGTCCTCAGCCAGCAAATCGCTTGCCAAGTTATCATTCATCTGCCGACGGTCCGCCAAAACTGCAACACTGTCCACAGGCTCAAGGAATGCAGCGTCAGTGCCCTTCCTCAGCATCTTTGCTTCTGAAGACAAATTCAAGAGTCTCACAGGGACTTGGCGGTCCCGTGTGTCAACAAGGGCGCTTGCAAACAACACATCACAGTCCCGGCCCAGGGCTCCTCTGTTCTGCAGCATTCCCCAGACTGGCACGATTCCGGAGCACTCTTCCACCACCTTACACTTAAGCATGACCTCCGATAATGGCGGAATCACAACATCTTCATCCAACCGAACACGACAGATCACTGGCTGTTCTGGGTGTGACAACAGGGGAACCTTGTATCTACCAACCGTAAGGCAATCGTCTTGCCACACTAGTTGGCATTTGTGTTCTCTCAAAAAGTCTAATCCGAGTATAGTGTCATCGCTAATATCAGCAACCCACATCATGTGATCTATTTCTCCACAACCAATTTTTACTCTCATTTTTGCTTGACCAACGACATGAAGTTCACTGCCATCTGCCTGACGAAACTTGCGAACTGCAGATGAGAGAACTGGTCTCAGCTGTGGCGTCACCTCAAACAGACGAGATGAAACGAAACTCTCCGTCGCACCAGTATCTATCAAGAAACTCCTGTCCCCACTGAAGACGCTGACCGTATGCCTGTACCACATTTCCCATATTCCACACTGGGTGAACTTTCGTGCAATTCCTGGGTAGTGTGTGGCAGCGGATAGGCTGCCTGTACTGGTAGCGAGGCTACCCATACCGGCAGTTGGACTGCCTGCACCGATGGTGAGGCTACACATACTGGCGGTTGGACTGCCTGCACCGACGGTGAGGCAACCCACACCGGCGGTTGGACTGTCGCCACCGGCGGTGGTGTAGGTTTGACCTTGAGCCTCTCGTTATCACCAGCTGACCTTTGGCTCACAAGCCCAGCTATTCCTTGTTTAACGCCGTTGGTTTCGCTGCTGGGGCTGGGCACTCCGCTCGAAAATGCTGCAGACTTCCACAATTCCAACATCCTGGTTTCCAGTCTTTGGATTTCTTTTCAGATCTCAGTTGACGCTGTTGGGCGTCCATCAATTTATGTAGCATCTCAACGAGATCAGAGTTCGTAGTGGGGCATCCACTGTCCTTGGTAGCTTCATGTATCAATACGCGTGATTGGCCCGCTTTCTCTGCCTTGTACCATGCCTCCGCTTCTGCCACGATTTCCACCGCCTCATCCAAGGATGTGGGCTTCCCTTGAAACAAAGCTCGTTTCAGTTCGTAGTCGTCAAGTGCGTTTTTGAACTGTTCAATTGCAAAATCCTCCTGAAAGATCAAACCACAGTCTGGATAAGCTCGGCAAACCAATTTCCTTATTGCCAGTCCGAGCTCGGCCACAGTCTCTCCTATGCGTCTCTTCCGTGAAGTCAGCTCTGCACGATGGCGTGTACGTTGTCTTTCTGTCCCGAAACGACGATCTAGTGCTTTCACCAACTCCTTGTAGTTGGACTGTGACTCCTTGGGCAAAGAACAAGCCAGTTCAAGCGCCTGCCCTTTTAGTGCCACCCGTAAGTAGTCAGCCATCTGTTGGTCGCTCCATTCATTAATTTGTCCCACTTTCTCAAAGTGGACAATATAGTCCTCGATGCAGAAGGAACCATCAAAACTCTCGAGCCTTTCATCCGCGGGTCAGCTTGGTGTTTGCCACACTCACAGGACGGCGGGCCACACGGACAACAGGGCTACCGCCTTCGGCGGTTTCCGCGTGTTCCTCTGTGGCCTCTGCGTCCACGGGAGCGGGGCTCACAACCAGCACTTACCACGGGAGAAAGGACGGGATTTATGGTACTTCATACTTTCACGTGTACAGCTTTGCTCATCGTTGCTGTCTGACGGCTCGCTGCACACCACCCTCCACTGTGCTCTTAAGTCGTCTTCAACCCGCCGACGCCTCGAATGTTTACCACTGGCACCCGGCACCGATCCTCTTGTCTCCTGGGACATATTCCTGGAGAGGGTCGGTGTCACCAGATCATCCCGTCGCCGTATGGTTTTGTTTCCTCTGCGTCGGGACACACTCGTTCTGTCCTCCAGCGACCGCTGCATCCGTTCAATGCTCATAGAGATGTCGCTGATTTCGTCCTCGAGACTCCTCCTCGATGCTCTGTAACTTGCCATTTCCTTTTTGTTTTAAACCAGTCCAGAAATCCGAGCGCTGCCACCATTTGTAGCGAACGGCCTATGGGTGCTTCTCTCCTATTCGTTGCAACCGTCAACAAAAGGAAACATGAGACTGGATTTACAGAAGGAAACCTGCTTTATTTACAACTTCGGTCCTTACTGTCTGAAACTTTCAACACAACTGTTCAAAACAACAAATAAATCGCTTGGGTCGCAGCCAGCATTTTCCCGCTGGCGCGAAGTGAACAAAGAACAGTCTATATATAGTCCCTGGTCGTTTCCGGTCCAATCTCCGGAGCAAATAGTTCTCACACCGGCAGTTGCAACCGGCGGTTTCCAAAGTGTCCATTACACTATTACACCATACTGGGACTCTTGTCTAGTGACAAAACACATACGCTATTCTTGATAAACCACGTGATGGTCACATTATTCAAAGTGCAAATGACGTGTCACAATCACATGGTTTTGTTCTCCTCGGTAGACTATGCAGGAATAATAGATTATGCAGGAATAAACCTAGTCACGTGTTTATACTATGATATAGTCAAGTGGAACGCGAGTCATGTGAACTTGGGCTGATGATTTGATCGGGACGCACGACGCAGTAACCGTCCCACATAATTATTATACAAACGAATTTGCCAATGGCCATGGTGCACTCGTGAACGGCGTGATTCCATGTGTCTCTCAGGTAAGCACTGGCAATTTATTGTGACACATGTATGGGTACATTCCTGTTATTATCGGCTCTAAAGTACTCATGCGTGGACAAAAAATCGCGATGTTATCGAAAATCGCGATATATGTTTGACGATATATCGTGGATGAAAAAAAATCAATATCGCCTAAGTCTAGTAAACAATTTTGTAAATACATAAAAATACTCTCAAATGTGTAAAATAACTAATATGAACACAATATTCTCTTGTTTTATAAGAGTAATAATAATTGTGGACTTACTGTAATAATTTCCCGCCTCTATATTAAAAATGACTCGTAGCATCCCCATTTTCCACACAACAAATTTTAACAAAAAATGGCGACTTCCATTTTGTGTGGCTTAAATGTTCAGTCAAAATTTTCAAAAGTCGTTTACGGGTAAATGGAACCACAAAATGGAACCAGGTAATGACAGTTTCAGTCGGGTATCTGGGTACCCAGATACCTGGCACAGCTTTACATAACAATTACCTTAATAAACAAACTATTTTAATTTTGAAGGGTGATATTTATTTGATATCGGTGATATGTTTTGGAATATTGTCAATATGGTGATATCTTCAAAAACTTCACTGATTTAGCCAATAATTTGTTGAATATCGTATCATTATATCATCGTGATATTGTTTAGGCTTATCATACGCACAACTCTTACTACTTGATTAATCTCACATTACCTCAAACATGCAAGAATGCACGTATACAAAGACAAAGCAATCACAAAAAACAACATTTAAAAATGGGTTAAATGCAGACAAGAGTGGTGCAGTAAGACTTTCTTGAAAAAATATTGATAAAAATACTAAAAGGGTCATTCCGTTCCAACTCACCTGAAATTTTGAAAATTTGACAGTGACGGACTCAGATTTTTTCGATAATTTGAACACCGACAAAATGTTGGCTCCCAAATCCTTGTGGTTCTTAATATATGACCCCTTAAACAATTTAGCCCCGCCCCCTTTTTTCACCCCCTATATTGGGCCAGTGAGTTTACGGCAATTTCTGATGACTGGTACCGAAATTATCAGAATCTATTGTCAAAAGTGGTATGCAACATTTACTTTTTATGTTACAGGTCCTCAAAACCTACATTTGTACATCCCCAAAAATCCAATCGAATGAAGGTTTCTTTTGGACATTTTCACCTCTGGACCCATATTCCCACTCCTGCCAAACACCCAGTGAAGAAATGATTGGTCTTTCCTTGCTTGGGGGAACTATACATGTATCTATCTAGACATTACCCATGTATAATATGAAAGCAAACTGACATGTGGGCACAAGGGGGTGGGGCCAAAAATGACAAAAAGTCCCTCACGTCAGTACAAATGTAGTTTTTTGAGGACCTGTAACATAAAAAGTAAATGTTGCATTCCACTTTTGACAATAGATTCAGTATAGGGAGTGAAAAAATGGGGCGGGGCTAAATTGTTCAAGGGATCATATCTTAAAAACGACAAAGATTTGGGAGCAAATATTTTGTAGGTGTTCATTACATTCCCAGAGGATTTGTTGAAAAAAAGAAATCTGAGAAGGTTAGTGTCAACCCCCAGGTGAATTGGTACAGAATGACCCAAAACAGTAATTATCAATGCAAGAGGGATACAAAGCCATGCTACATATTTGAATAATACTTTATTTCTTTTCTTCTGGTGTTTTTATATACCGTAGAAAGGGATTCTCCTAAGCGGAGATTCAGCTAATGGCCAATGAGAAACCGCGATGGAAGAAGCTTGTGACTAACTGGCAGATAATCAATTTATCTCACCCTCATTGCAGCGGATTCCCTGGTACCCTGCAGCACACGCACAGCCAAACGGGTCTTGAAGGCAAAAGAGTACTCCCATGCAGGCTTCACCATGGCGATCTTGACTATTTGTACAAACAAGTGATCCACTCAGACCCCAGCTATTTCTTCCTTTGGCTGCAAATTGAATAAAAATCATAATTTATGTAATTTTCCCTTAATCGACAAAGCTATAATTAAACCTACTGCTCACTAGTGCAGATGTCTTAACCTCTTCACCAGCAAGAAACTGATGGCAACATTTTGCTCCAAATGTTGTTATTTTTACAAATGAATTCTTGTTCACACTTTTTTAAATAATTTATATCAACATTACCAATGTTGTAAATTCCCTTTATACATTCTGAAAACCAAAATGTACAAAGGGGCGATACTGGGTGTCTTGCATTCCAAGGATGAGAGGATGTATAATAAGGGAATAAAAAAACTTACAATGCACAAGGGTCATGGCACCGGTTAAACATTTATTCCCATTCATAAATGCCCATCTCGATTTGTTTTTCAACATGTTAATATGTCATTTGTTTTGATAATGAGCCATTTCAGAAACTGACACTAAATCCATTTTTGAGAACTTACTAATATGACAGTTTGAACCACTGAAGCCTGGTGGGCAAATACAGAGCCCAGACTTGTCATCGCAAACACCGCCATTATAACACACTGGGCATGTGTTCTGACAATCGTTGGAGAGTCCCCACTTATTACTTGGACAATCTAAGCCACAAAAAACACAACATAATTTGATTAAACAAGTGATTTCATGATATCCAATCTACTATCAAATGTTATCAGAGGTGTAAGTATGCATGCATATCACCACATCAGTGCAAAAATGTAATTCAGTATACGAACCCTAACCTCTAAAAGAAAAGTGTGCAGTCTGCTCAATTGCAACAATATTCATCCGCTAGAACAATGGTTCTTTTGTTCTCTGCTGAGGGCAACAAGATGTAACAACTTTTTACATTTGTTGCATCTTGCTGCATTGAGCATGATTAGGGTTAAGGTTAAAGAGGTGCTCTAAGCAAATAGCATTCCCCATTTAGGTTTTGGTAATAAAATGGATTTTGTTTAGGTTTCCTTTTGACATATTATCTCTTTTGAAATGAGAAAAGGTCAATTAATAATATTTGCTAAGAGCCCCACTATAACCATTGATGCACAAATGAGATTTGTTTAATATGAGCCAGAGTGGTACATCTTTCAAAACTCCTTGAATATATATAGACAGTGCCTATCACGCTAGGCTTTTCAGTTTTTCACTCGACATGTACTTATCCTGTTCTTAAGTGTGGCGTAATTCCAATTCGCACATGCAGTGACCACCCTTGTTATAGGGATTTATGCAAGAAATCTGAATGGACGTGTTGTAAAGACTCAACATCTTATTAATAAAGTAAAATTATAAATGTTAAAATAAAGGAACTTTGGTTTACACAATGGTTTGCCAACCTTTGAACCGGAAGTTCCAAAAAGAATGCTGGTACTACCAATGCTTGCGCGTATTACGTATCAACTTACGAACAGGATTGTGCAAGTTCAAAATTTACATATTGTTGCTAAGGCCAAAAAGATAAGTCTCCAGTTTCTGGTCTCCGCGTGCGTCACCTCAGACCCACGTGTCAGTATTTTTAGTTTTCTTTTTGTTGTTGCTATGAAACACAGTCCAATTGCAGCCAAAATTGCTGGATCGATTGGAATTCTGCCGTACTGTGCTTTAAACAACTTTTTCACATAGGGATATGAATGTTTGCCCAATTTATCAGGCGTCTCTTAGCCACCATACTTTGGGAAATTTGGTCCCAGAATATACAATGTATCACGTATTTCCCTGTTCACAAAAAGAAAAAGATGGCTGAAAAAAAAGCTGCATCACCGCACCATTGTTGAAGCCAACCAATGACCAGAAACCGGAGACACTTTTTTGGCCTAAGTTGCAATTGTCATATTTTGTTCTACAGCCAAAGTAAACTTGAAAGATCAGCCATGCATCTTCTGTTGCAAGTCTCGGACTCAAGCTTCATGGCTCGAAACTTAGACTAAAACTCCACACTAAGGACTCAGTCTCAATGTATGAGGACTTGAATATAAGTCTGGTGTGCTTAACTGTAATTTTGAATGGGCCGACAGTACATGTAGGGGTTTTAAGGTTGCATTTGCTATCAATTTAATAAGGAATAGCATAAACTACGGATACATGCAACATAACTGATAATGTGAACAATATCATTTAAATGTACAAAACTTAAATACCGTCAAAGCATGCTTTTGTATTGCTTTCCTTTTAACAAGGTAAATTGAAAATTACAAGTAACACAGGTGATACATCCTGAACAAAAAATTGAAATTATCAAGAGTAAAAAATGAACAAAAACAAATTACTTCTAACAATAAGTCGTAAGATAGCATGGACTCCCTGTCCTCTGCGGCCATTTTCATAACATTCATATACTCCTGCATCCGCTGGAGTAACCTGTCTTATATATGGTGTCTGGTTACCGTCCCAATCACTAATCTCTGCTGGGGAATTTCTCCATCGCAGGTTTGTGGGTACTGTTGATGGGAATGTAACTCGTAGGGAAACTGGGTCCCCTACACTGACTGTGATTGTCTGTCGCTCTGGGAGAATAACCGCTGTGAATTGAAACAAACACGAGGTTTAAATAACTTTCAAAATAAAACAAGGAAAAGTTATCACTTACAAATTGAAACTGAATGCTGCACTATCTATCTGAGAGCATATCCTCCTCACTGACTTGGGTCTATTCCTACTGCCAGCGAAGGACGCACAACCCTAACTGTTAATTGCCTATTGCAGTGCTGGCATACAAGATGAATGATTCCAAATGCAAACCACAAATCTCCGGACAGGAATATCTATTTGAATAGTTACGGGACAGTCCTACTTTGGTTCAAAAGATAATACATGTTTTTGTTGTAATTTCAATTTCAACCACAACTTTTTACATGTCGATCCAACTTCCCTGAAAGCAAAAAGGAAGACCAACAAGGATGTGCAACGCTTGTACAAGTATCAATCACCGTAAGGGAATATTCTGCCTGAAGTGATTTTATCTTGAGAAAAAGCAGATTGTTAATTTAGTGAAATTTGTTGCTTTGCATGGTGAAAAGGATAAGTAAAGACTTTTTGCAGGGACACTATGTGAAAATTCTCTTATGAGTAGTAAATAGTCCTGAAAAGAACTGGTGGTCACAACTTGATGTTTCCATCAGTATGCTCTGATCATGTTCAGGAGAATGCCACACTCTGGGAGACCCTGCTACTTAAGTAAATTGCTGGGGGATTTGCACTAAAACAATTAGCGCATTATTGCGAGCAGGTGGGAATTGGTGGAACTGGGATCCGTAGAGTGGCAGGTGGAGAGGAGTGTGTGCTCACTGAACTGAATCAGTTAGTAATAAGCACAGGGGGAGGGATTGTTAATGTATGTAGAAAAAAGTTGCTGGATGGCAAGTTTTTGTAAAACATAAAAAAACTGCACCAGATTTGTTTGTTTTTTAAACGTGAGCTTCAATTGTGATGAAATTTTCACAGGTTAGTTTCTTCAAATGAGCATACATTACTAAATAGCAATGTTGTACACATGTACCTTCCCTTTAATTAACTGTATTTACATGAATCTGTGCATCACTACATCAGTGAACAGTATTGGCCTAATGTTGCACAAACTATTCTATTATTATATCACCACACAATAGGCCGGTAACCTTACTCTTTAGAGTCTAACTGAGTCTAACATTTTTGTAGAAAATTATACTTATAAAACCCTGTTCTCGAGTAGCAAAACATTTTAAGCTCATAAAAGCTCTCTTCCAAAAACTCTTTGCTCTAATTTGGCAAAGCATTTAGTAGTTGATAAGGCAACAACAGCTGTTATATAGTGACAAAACATTGTAGTAGCAAATTGTGCTTATAAAGCCCTGTTCTACAGTAGAAAAAACATTTTAGTAGCAAGTTTAAGCGTATAAAAGCTCTCATCCATGGGTTTAAATCTGGGGGGTTAAGGGGAATATACTTTTTAACCAGGGGGGCAGGGGTGATGGTCCAGAGGATCAGCCCCCCCCCCCCCAGAATTTGTCTTACAGAAAAAAATAATAAAATAATTTATTTTAAAAAATGGAAATTTGTTATGTTGAAATATGTATTGTCCGTTTGTTCCTTTGTCTTTTTGGGTGTCATTTGAGTGTCATCTTTATGACAGCCGTGGGATACTGATTAGATTCTGATTTGTTGTGTGTCAGAAATGTTACATAAAATGACTGATTTTTTTTGGCAGTGTTAGGGGAGGGGGTTAGTTTAGACATGCTTACCATTGTCATTCAAAGTTATTGTTCTTATTCTCTCGATCTTTGACCCTGTATTTATCTCACAGGAGAAGACACCAATTCTATACAGACAAGATGAATCAGTACTGCCACTACAAGAACATCCACCACTGGGACACTTCATATATTGTCTTACATAATGGTATCTAGTATTATATGATATAGCAGGTACACAGGATGTGCAGACAGGCAAAATAGTACCATCAGGGCCTGTTCTTTCTCGCCGCCAAAATCTAACCTCAGCATTTCTTATGTCTTCGTTTCCTTTGTAGCCACCAATAAATTGATCTTTATTAGAACTGGCAAGAACTGGGCGAAAATTAAAGCATGTGAAATCCACAAGTTCACCTGTAAAAGAAAAACAAAAAATAACAAAATATCAAATCATTATTCATTGGACGAAACATGATCACGATAGGGTCTATTAACAATCAGTCAAAACCAGCTGCCTCGTCATTGTCAGTGATAATAACCAGCAAGTATGCGACTATGCACCAAGTATGCAAGTTTGCGTGGGAATGAACCAATCAGAGTTTGTATCACTTGACGCGAACTCACAGGCCAAGTTGGAATATCATTAATTAGGTGTTCGGGCATGTGCCCGAAACACCTATTGTTTTTGTACGGTTTTTTAGGTGTTCGGGCATGTGCCCGAAAGACCTATTCTTTTCGTACGTTTTTTTTTTTTAGGTGTTCGGGTATGCACCCGAAACACCTATTGTTTTTGTTCGTTTTTTTTTCTTCTCCTTCTTCTTCTTCTTCTCCGGATCGTTTGTCTACAAAAAACACATACTTGCAAACTTCACATGAACTTCAAACTTGCCATATACTTAGAACTTAACACGTAGATGAAACAGAATTTGTGACGTCATGATTAGGTCATCAGATATCGAATTACGGTAATTCAAAGTATAATAATTTAAAAAATCATATCAAGGGATCTGAAAAATCAATAAAATTACTGATTTAGTCGGGGAAAATTATGTACTTTATCATGAGTGTAAAGAGTGTGAAATATGTGACATTAGAGACGTGGATATGTTTGAGTTTGATATTTATTTGTACTGAAAACACGACATTTTTGTAAACAAAGAAACACACTTTTCGTGAAGATTGACGCGCAATCTCTTATTTCCACTACGTCCGCAATACTCAATCGAGTGGGCGGGGCATATAAAACAGTCCGGCCGGCGGAACGGTAATACAGTATGTCGCCCTCAATCGGAAGAAACAGATACTGAAATATTTTACAATACAAACTATAACCATCGAACATTTTAGTGAGTGCTACGGTTATATTTCCTGATTTACTCAGAAAGAAATTGTATTTTTATGAAAATAAGAGTGTGAAATATGTGATATTACTGATGAACTCGTGCCAACTCGTACTCCAACCAACTCGTACTTCAACCAACTCGTACTCCGACAAACTCGTACTCCAACCAGCTCGTACTCCAACCAACTCGTACCCGTACGTGCACATGTACAATACAATCAACGGTGTTTGCGTGTGGTGCCCACACAAATTCTTTCTACGAAATTGAGGGAATGTAAAAATGGATCGCCAACATAGTCATAAAGGCTAGGTATCTTGAATTTAAAATGTTAAGAGGATTTCCTGTATTTATCTTCGTGTTTTTATACAAGATAAGCCATTTTTTAAGCGTTGGGTTGGCTGGTAACGTTAATGTAGTTGCATTGTGCATGTTTAACTTAACGTTAACGTTAGTTATGTGAACATACATTGTACTTTGGACAGTAAACAACTCGCCACTTTTCTAACAAAATATGAACAGATGTCACTAAAATGTATTTAGAATGTAAATAAGGATAGGGAAATTCAGTTGTTAAGGTTATGGCAATTTTTCAGTTGAAATTTTATGCCATATTTTGTAATTTATGTTTTCTCCAAAACTCTTCAGTTTGTGCATAAATTAACGTCAAGTAGTGATTGTTTACTGCACTTTCCCTTAATTTTTTACCCTTCTTAGATACAAATCAACTTACATAGACAATTATTTCACAGGAAAAATGCACAATATTCATGACACAATACATCATGTACTTGTATAAGTTGTTAATGTTAGTCCTGCTCCATGGGGAGGCCTCTCTCAGACATCTCTCACACATCTCTCACATGAAACTATGAGACTCAGCAATTTCCTTAAATACCTTTCTCTTTTGATGTGAGTTTCATGCAAGAACATTTATTTAATTTATTACACATTGTCAAGAATAATTGTGTGCAATTTTGAAAACAACCAATGCCCTTTTCAATTTCAATGGTCCAGCTACTCCAAAATTATACACTATTTTCCCCATTCATATAAATTAGAACTTCTCTGAATTTTCAAATACTTTATTCTTGGTCCATGTACTTGTAAAACTTTCCTACTATTTTGTACAGCATGTTCACTGTGATGTATTATTTTCCTCATTCACATAAATTAGAACTTCTCTGAAATTTCAAATACTTTATTCTTGGTCCATGTACTTATAAAACTTTCCTATTATTTTTTACAGCATGTTGACTCCAATACATCATGGCTCAGACTAAGTTCCAGCCTACAGCACCCCGAGACATCGTTGACACCACATCCAAATGCAGTATCGTAACTATTCAAGTCATCAACAATCTTCAGTTTGTAGGCTACACGATGGTATGGTTTAACGTCTTACGTTAACAGATCGATCATTTGAGAATCCGTGCACAATTAATGGAAGTGGTCTTCATTACTTGGTTTCGTTTGAAGGTATGTAAACTTTCATATTTTTTATAGATGTATGTTCGTTTTAGTATAATTTTATAGATATTGATTACATAAAACCATGGTTAACGTTAAAACCTTAGTGTGGCAATGGTATCACATGTGCCGCGCCTGGAGTGAAACAGGTCAACTCGTATGCGTGCTCGTACTTTTACCAATTCACACTTATTTTGGTCAACTCAACCCGGAAAAATATTTATTACTGAATATTTACTGGCATGCGTAAGGATTGACATCCGGTGGAGTGTACGTTGGTAAAAGTACAAGTTAATTTAGCTACACTATAGTGTCTGTAGTTCCTCATAATAATAGTAGTACTTATGTCCTGTGTGGTGATGGCTGCATTGCAGTTTACTTTATACTAGCACTTAATTTTCTCACTAAAGTAAACCAGAAACAAATATCAGCACCTTTATTGAGATAATGAAACGGTCACATCATGGAGGAAGGAAGACGTCACATGTAGTTCTATTCCATTGTAAAACCTAACTTAAAGGCATTGTTCTGAAGGGATCATTTTTCTGAAGTTACATCAATCCATCAATCCATCATCCTGATAATAACATATAAGGGCATTCTAAGTTATGTGTGTTTTGTTAGCATGACCCATTATTCTTCGTCCCTCTTTGAAAACATTTAATATTGTTTTTACATGATTCGTTTATATTTCAGATCAACGATATCCATTTGTGCTACTGCTACAAGGTGTGTTAGAGTCTGTGTAACTTTGTGATCCAATGGCCAGTATTTGAAGTTTATCTATTCATCAAAGGAGTTGACGTATTATTCAAATTATTTTATATGGACTTATTCTATCTGTGGCAGTCTTGACCCTCAAGGGAATTGTTTTTTCAGGACCTCAAGACACATCTAGGTCTTTCTAGGAATTTCTTTAACATGTTAGAACAAAAATAGTACTGAGGAATTCTTATTATTTTTTTGACTGGACCCAAACATCCTCACAAATGTAATTATTAAGCAATATCTGTTGGTGATCTAGTAAAATGTACATTGCCGACAGTGAATCACTCGCAGTTGGACCATATAAACATAGTAAACATACCCCCCCCCCCCCAATCTTCATTGCATGGGTGTGTCAGCCTTGGAATACCTTTTGCCAGATCACCCAATTAAAGTTCCTATTTATTTGTATGCTCGCATTGGGATAGTACTGACCATCAATCCCATAAACACAATTGGTTAAACAGACAGTATCGTCACGATCAGAGCAGACTTTCTACAAACGGGCCATGGAATTGGTGTCCTAGTTTAAGACGAACATAGTGACTACAAATTACTGGCTCATTTATGCAGCAGCAACGCGAATATGACCTTATCATGTGAGTATTATTTTCAGTCACTGAGTTAAACTAGAACTTGAACTCTGATTCCATGCCCTGTTGATCGTGAAGATATTGCCACCTTTAAATAATAACTTTAACATTACTATTTATGAAAATGTATTTTCAACAGTTAATGACACATAAATACATATACATGTAACAATCAGAAGATCATATTTCAGTATTGTTTGTTTCTTTTTATTTTACAGTTATCCTTCAAATTACATTGTGCTGTCTCTTCCTATAAGTATTGTTTTAAAAACTGAACCAAACATTTAAATATTATAACACTTGATCGAATTTGTCATTGTATTGTACAAGACCTGCACATACCTCACCTCGGGGCCAAAAATGTGTAATGATAAAGCTGTGATGATACAGTATTTAATTCCACCACAACCTATAATTAGCGTAACAGCTCTGTATTCGTCCAAAGGACAAACACCTAATGTCGTACAGATCGTTAATTGTCAAAAAATATTTACAAAAAGGTGACCCCACTTTGACCTTTCCGTCCTGTCCAAACTGGAAGTCAAAGTTTAATATTTAAAACAATCATATCTCAACAACCACAAGAGGTAAATTCACAATGTTTGTACCATTGTACAGATCGTTAATTGTCAATTTTTGTTTACAAAAGATGACCCCAATTTGACCTTACTTCCTGTCCAAACCGGAAGTCAAAGTTTAATGTTTAAAAAAACTATATCTCAACAACCACAAGAGGTAAATTCACAATTGTTGTACCATTGTACAGATCATTGATTGGCAAAAAATATTTACTAAAAGGTGACCCCAATTTGACTTTACTTCCTGTCCAAACCGAAAGACAACGTTTAATATTTAAAAAAATCCTATCTCAACAACCACAAGAGGTAAATTGACCTTTTTTTGCGCCATTGTATAGATTGTTAATTATCGAAACATGTCTACACAAAGATGACCCTAATTTGACTTTACTTCCTGTCCAAACCGGAAGTCAAAGTTTAATATTAAAAAAAATCATATCTCAACAACCACAACAGGTAAATTCACAGTTTTTGCACCATTGTACAGATTGTTAATTGTCAAAAATATTTACAAAAACATGACCCCGATTTGACCTTTACTTCCTGACCAAACCGAAAGTCAAAGTTTAATATTAACAAAAATCATCAACAAGAGGTAACTTCACAATCTTTGCACCAAGGTACAGATCGTTAATTGTCAACAAATATTGGAACAAACACCTAGTGTTTGTTCAAACAAACACTTAAGCTCTAGTTTTTTTCTTTTCTTCTCCGTCTTCTTCTTCTTCTTCTCGGGATCGATTGTCTACAAAAAAACACATACTTGCAAACTTCACATGAACTTGAAACTTGGCATGTACTTAGAACTTAACAAGTAGATGAAACACGAGTTGTGACGTCATGATTAGGTCATCAGATATCGAATTTCGAGAAATGAAAGGTTCATAGTTAAAACGTTTCACTTACGTTGCATGACCCGAGGAGATCGTTATAATCAAAGATCGTATAGCGGGAAACAGGTCAACTCGTACTCCGACCAACTCGTACTCCGACCAACTCGTGCTCATTTTGGTCAACTCGTACTCGTGCCAACTCGTACTCCAACCAACTCGTACTTCAACCAACTCGTACTTCAACCAACTCGTACTCCGACAAACTCGTACTCCGACAAACTCGTACTCCGACAAACTCGTACTCCGACCAGCTCGTACTCTAACCTACACATGTACAATCGACGATGTTTGCGTGTGGTGCCCACACACATTCTTTCTACGAAATTGAGGGAGTTTTGACACAGTCATAAAGGGTAGGTATCTTGAATTTAATTTTTAAGAGGATTTCCTGTATTTATCTTCGTGTTTTTATACAAGAAAAGCCATTTTTTAAGCGTGATCGGGTTGGCTGGTAACGTTAATGTAGTTGCATTGTGCCTGTTTAACTTAACGTTAACGTTAGTTACTTGAACCATGGAGGAAGGAACTCCATGCGTGAACATACTGTTACGAATCTTACCCTTTGATTTTGATAAATATTAGTACCCTCTATTTCACTTCTTCCACTTCCAATATTTTGCTTACGATGCAATTTCAAGCAGTCTAAGTCCCAGGGTTGTTTCCCCGGACCCTCGATTGTCCGC
The DNA here is from genome assembly GCA_029582265.1 of Zoroaster sp. YZ-2022. Lineage (NCBI taxonomy): Eukaryota > Metazoa > Echinodermata > Asteroidea > Forcipulatida > Zoroasteridae > Zoroaster > Zoroaster sp. YZ-2022. Next base: position 334,240 of record CM055817.1, on the reverse strand, counting down.
TATGAATAATGCAATCCATACAAGGACGCTACTTTTGCTCATGCATATCCAGCGCCAACGCAATGCATAATGCAACACCAGCGAGAGCCTTGCGTGCGTGCCACACCCTCCCGCCACGTGGCTGGAGCCGTCCTTTGGACTTAGTCTATTTTCCGAATACTTTCCTCGGAGTCCACCCCTTCACACCGAACACGGTTCGTGGATGAACCACGGCCAAACAGTCACCGTGACTGACCCGCTCAGTCATGAGCCGTGGCCCACGTGTATAGCGCTCCCTACCCAAGCACAGCCACTGTTCCCCTCATGCAGTAATAGCTTAGCATCCAAGCAAATAGCTTAGCACCCCAGTAAGCATTTTCCCCTTGAACACGCCCTCCTTTCTAAGTTGTCGATCGCTTCACTTTCGTCAAATACCTTTCCTTATATGGAACAAGGACCTGTTGTATGTCATGATTTTGCACACGTTTCTACCCTTAGACGCGGAAGCCAAGCTTCTCATTGGCTAAGACGCTAAAGTAGGCTTATGTTTTATTCATTCCTAGGCCCCAGATTTCTATATAAGGCACCAAGATTTCCTGATCTCAGCGAGAAGTGCGGTTCCGAATGAAATCTATGCGACTCGATCCGATCTATGACAGTGCGATATACCGAACTATTACGGTCCAGAGCCTCGTTCGTTGAACCAATGGTGCAGAGCGTCGATATGACCATTGGTTCGCCTAGCTATGCGGTCTGATACACACTCTGGCCCCGTCCAGACACCCATTGTAGTCAAGCCCCGGTGGTCCCCGTCGTAGAGACCGACCAGCCGCCCGTCTCTCGGTATAACAGTGCCCGTACCGTATGCCGAGTGACAAGCCGCATGAACGAACGATGGTCCCCACTGACTGTACCCAATAGTTGGTATTCGTACACCCTATTCGGAACTTAGCACAAGTATATAAGTTTAACTATTGACATGTACCTATACGCTACCACTCGTGTCATACATGTTACTAGTGCCATTGTTAAATAGTGATGTTAATAATAAACCAACCCCATTGATTGAGATTGTCACAACAAAGTTTGTGTCGGACTATTATTTGTTGACCCACAAAAGTGGGGAATGCAACAATACTTTGGACAGTAAACAACTCTTTTCGGGCCCTCTTTTCTAACAAAATATGAACAGATGTCACCAAAATGTATTTAGAATATAAATAAGGATAGGAAAATTCAGTTGTTAAGGTTATGGCAATTTTTCAGTTGAAATTTTATGCCATATTTTGTAAGTTATGTTTTCTCCAAAAATCTTCAGCTTGTGCACAAATTAACGTCAAGTAGTGATTGTTTACTGCACTTTCCCTGAATTTTTTACCCTTAGATACAAATCAACTTACATAGACAATTATTTCACAGGAAAAATGCACAATATTCATGACACAATACATGTACTTGTATAAGTTGTAAGTCCTGCTCCCTGGAGAGGCCTCTCTCAGACATCTCTCACATGAAACTATGAGACTCAGCAATTTCCTTAAATACCTTTCTCTTTTGATGTGAGTTTCATGCAAGAACATTTATTTAATTTATTACACATTGTCAAGAATAATTGTGTGCAATTTTGAAAACAACCAATGCCCTTTTCAATTTCAATGGTCCAGCTACTCTAAAATTATACACTATTTTCCCCATTCATATAAATTAGAACTTCTCTGAATTTTCAAATACTTTATTCTTGGTCCATGTACTTGTAAAACCTTCCGACTATTTTGTACAGTATGTTCACTATGATGTATTATTTTCCTCATTCACATAAATTAGAACTTCTCTGAAATTTCAAATACTTTATTCTTGGTCCATGTACTTATAAAACTTTCCTATTATTTTTTACAGCATGTTGACTCCAATACATCATGGCTCAGACTAAGTTCCAGCCTACAGCACCCCGAGACAGCGTTGACACCACATCCAAATGCAGTATCGTAACTGTTCAAGTCATCAACAATCTTCAGTTTGTAGGCTACACGATGGTATGGTTTAACGTAGGGCTGTGCCGGGTATCCGGGTATCCGGATACACGACCGAAACTGTCATTACCCGGTTCCGTTTTTCGGTTCCGAGTACCCGTAAACGACTTTTTAAAATTGGGACTTACCATTTCAGCGGTGTGAACATAATTTTTTTACTATTGAACAATGTACTGTTTACACTTTTAGGAGCAATTTTATTCAAGATAACGCCTTTGTAATATTTTACGGACATTTTCCATACACTTTTGTCCAACCAATACATTGTATCCAATCATTAAGACTCAAATAGCCTGGCTGCTGCATGCTTCAAACAAGTATCAAACTAGCTGCTCAGGATGGATTGTTTGCCTATTGTTCACAGTAATTGGATTAGTGGGACAATAACTGCTGCTTTATGTCTAACCTGGAGTGTGCACCATGATGTGTTAATAGAGGGGATTTTATTATCGGGGACGTCCACATTAATTGTTGTAATAAAAAAGTAGTGTTGAAATTGGGTTTGTTGTGTAATTATTTTGATGTGCCACTGACCATCCCTCAGCATATCACCAACATTTACATTTATTTACCCGCCGATACCGAGCTCTCTTGTGTATTACATTTGCCGACAAGGTGACAGTTTGTTTCAAAAGAAAGACATAAAAAAGGAGGTGTTACGTCGGTCATTGTCTTTGAAACCAACAGTAGGATCCATAATCAGTCGGATTTGAAAGGTATTATTGGTTGCAGGTTTGATCCTTTCAATTGGGCAGCATATTTTTATAATCACCTAATCTCCTATCAGTTGAAAAGACGTTTATGAGGGACGAAATTTTTACAATCACCTAATCTCCTATCAGTTGAAAAGACGTTTATGAGGGACGAAATGCGGTTGCTTATGATGAGCTGCGAATTATGGATCATCAAACATTGATGGAGGGGACAAATTGGCTGAATACTAATTAAAAAGTAGACAAAACTTACACCGATACGTTTTGTTAAGTTATTTTTTGATGAGTGCGCATCCTAAATTTTAGACTCATTTCTTGACTGACCGATCAACACGATGCCACGTTCAACAGGGAATAGTCAAATTTGGTCCCATTTTGAGAAAAAGGGGCCCAAATTGGTAAACATTAATTATTTCAAGAAACAATGTTTATTGACAGGTTTATTGACATTTAACTAAAGTTCATTGTGATAGAAACATTAATATTCAAGTTCTGATTTTAGATTCGTTAATTTTTTGCAGTTTGTTAGTTTAATAATATCAAATATTATTTTAGTACGCAAAATCATGTCCTTATCCAAAGCCAACATGGCGTACGGGATATCTTTATTTAGAAGGCAGGGGCGCGGCAAGGCGCAAGCACATGAATGTTTTCTCACAACGGGTTAGTTCCGCCCACATCGCCTTTGACCAATGACATTATTCAACACGTGTTTTGTGACATGAACATTAAAGTCAACTTGCTATACGCATGCGCTCTGATCACGCACGCACCAGTGATTATTGTCTTCTGATGATGGTAGTCACTCCCTGACACAGTCACGTGCGAGGCCGCTGTAGCTGCGTGATGCACCGGCCATGCGTGCGCGCGTGTGATCAATTTTTACGGTTTTATTTCAGAAATAACTTTCCGTAAATTAATACAATATTTTGTCACCAAGATGTTATACTTTAATAAAGATCGAATTAAATATGGTATCCTCTGTATTATAAAGGTCAATTTTGTTAACGTTTACATGTATTTGTACAGCAAAGGAGGCATGTTTTCAACAAGAATGAAAACGGGTATCCGGGTATCCGAACTTTCCTGATTTCGGGTATCCGGTTCCAAAAATATCCGAAAACGCACAGCCCTAGTTTAACGTCTTACGTTAACAGATCATTTGAGAATCCGTGCACAATTAATGGAAGTGGTCTTCATTACTTGGTTTCGTTTGAAGGTATGTAAACTTTCACATTTTTTATAGATGTATGTTCGTTTTAGTATAATTTTATAGATATTGACTACATAAAACCATGGTTAACGTTAAAAACCTTAGTGTGGCAATGGTATCACATGTGCCGCGCCTGGAGTGAAACAGGTCAACTCGTATGCGTGCCAGCTCGTACTTTTACCAATTCACACTTATTTTGGTCAACTCAGTCAACCCGGAAAAATATTTATTACTGAATATTTACTGGGATGCGTACGGGTTGACATCCGGTGAAGTACGCGTTGGTAGAAGTACAAGTTAATTTAGCTACACTATAGTGTCTGTAGTTCCTCATAATACTAGTAGTACTTATGTCCTGTGTGGTGATGGCTGCATTGCAGTTTACTTTATATTGGCACTTCATTTTCTCACTAAAGTAGACCAGAAACAAATATCAGCACCTTTATTGAGATAATGAAACAGTCACATCATGGAGGAAGGAAGACGTCACATGTAGTTCTATTCCACTGTAAAACCTAACTTAAAGGCATTGTTCTGAAGGGATCATTTTTCTGAAGTTACATCAATCCATCAATCCATCATCCTGATAATAACATATAAGGGCATTCTAAGTTATGTGTGTTTTGTTAGCATGACCCATTATTCTTCGTCCCTCTTTGAAAACATTTAATATTGTTTTTACATGATTCGTTTATATTTCAGATCAACGATATCCATTTGTGCTACTGCTACAAGGTGTGTTAGAGTCTGTGTAACTTTGTGATCCAATGGCCAGTATTTGAAGTTTATCTATTCATCAAAGGAGTTAACGTATTATTCAAATTATTTTATATGGACTTATCCTATCTGTGGCAGTCTTTACCCTCAAGGTAATTGTTTTTTCAGGACGTCAAGACACATCTAGGTCTTTCTAGGAATTTCTTTAACATGTTAGAACAAAAATAGTACTGAGGAATTCTTATTATTTTTTGGACTGGACCCAAACATCCTCACAAATGTAGTTATTAAGCAATATCTGTTAGTGATCTAGTAAAATGTATATTGCCGACAGTGAATCACTGGCAGTTGGGCCATATACACATAGTAAACATACCCCCCCCCCCCCCATCTTCATTGCATGGGTGTGTCAGCCTTGGAATACCTTTTGCCAGATCACCCAATTAAAGTTCCTATTTATTTGTATGCTCGCATTGGGATAGTATTAACCATCAATCCCATAAACACAATTGGTTAAACAGACAGTATCGTCACGATCAGAGCAGACTTTCTACAAACGGGCCATGGAATTGGTGTCCTACATAGTTTAAGACGAACATAGTGACTGAAAATTACTGGCTCATTTATGCAGCAGCAACACGAATATGACCTTATCATGTGAGTATTATTTTCAGTCACTGAGTTAAACTAGAACTTGAACTCTGATTCCATGGCCTGTTGATCGTGAAGATATTGCCACCTTTAAACAATAACTTTAACATTACTATTTATGAAAATGTATTTTCAACAGTTAATGACAAATAAATACATATACATGTAACAATCAGAAGATCATTTCAGTATTGTTTGTTTCTTTTTATTTTACAGTTATCCTTCAAATTACATGGTGCTGTCTCTTCCCTATAATATTATAACACTTGATCGAATTTGTCATTGTATTGTAACAAGACCTGCACACACCTCACCTCGGGGCCAAAAATGTGTAATAATAACGCTGTGATGATACAGTATTTAATTCCACCACAACGTAATTAGCGTAACAGTTCTGTATTCGTCCAAAGAACAAACACCTAATGCCGTACAGATCGTTAATTGTCAAAATATATTTACAAAAAGGTGACCCCACTTTGACCTTTCCGTCCTGTCCAAACCGGAAGTCAAAGTTTAATATTTAAAACAATCATATCTCAGCAACCACAAGAGGTAAATTCTATTTTTTGCACCATTGTACTGATCGTTATTTGTCAAAAAATATTTACAAAAAGGTGACCTCAATTTGATCTTTACGTCCTGCCCAAACCGGAACTCAAAGTTTAATATTAAAAAAAAAACATATCTCAGCAACCACAAGAGGTAAATTACAAATTTTTGCACCATTGTACTGATCGTTAATTGTCACAAAATGTTTACAAAAATGTGACCCCAATTTGACCATTCCTTCCTGTCCAAACCGGACGTCAAAGTTTACTATTAAAAAAAATCATCCACAAGAGGTAACTTCACAATCTTTGCACCGTTGTACAGATCATTAATTGTCAAAACAATTTCACACAAAGGTGACCCCAATTTGACCTTTACTTCCTGTCCAGACCGGAAGTCAAAGTTTAATATTTAAAACAATCTACTTCCTCCCGAACACCTAGAGTTTGTGTCAAGACAAACTCTGAATCTCTAGTTAGGTGTTCGTGTATGTACCCGAAACACCTATTGTTTTTGTTCGGGTTTTTTTTTTTTCTTTTTTTTCTTTCTACTCCTTCTTCTTCTTCTCCGGATAGATTGTCTACAAAAAAACACATACTTCCAAACTTCACATGAACTTGAAACTTGGCATGTACTTAGAACTTAACAAGTAGATGAAACACGAGTTGTGAGTGACCCCAATTTGACCTTACTTCCTGTCCAAACCGGAAGTCAAAGTTTAATATTAAAAAAAAATCTAGTTTAATATTTAAAAAAATCATATCTCAACAACCACAAGAGGTACATTGGCATTTTTTGTACCAGTGTGTAGACTGTTAATTGTCAAAAAATATTTACACAAAGGTGACCCCAATTTGACCTTACTTCCTGTCCAAACCGGAAGTCAAAGTTTAATATTTAAAAATATCATATCTCAACAACCACAAGAGGTAAATTGACATTTTGTGTACCATTGTATAGATTGTTAATTGTCGAAAAATATTTACACAACGGTGACCCTAATTTGACCTTACTTCCTGTCCAAACCGGAAGTCAAAGTTTAATATTTAAAAAAATCATATCTCAACAACCACAACAGGTAAATTTTCACAGTTTTTGCACCATTGTACTGATTGTTAATTGTAAAAAAAAATATTTACACAAAGGTGACCCCAATTTGACCTTACTTCCTGTCCAAACCGGAAGTCAAAGTTTAATATTTAAAAAAATTAAATTTTAACAACCACAACAGGTAAATTCACAGTTTTTGCACCATTGTACAGATTGTTAATTGTCAAAAAATATATACATAGAGGTGACCCCAATTTGACCTTACTTCCAGTCCAAACCGGAAGTCAAAGTTTAATATTTAAAACAAACATATCTCAACAACCACAAGAGGTAAATTGACATTTTTTGCACCATTGTATAGATTGTTAATTGTCGAAACATATTTACACAAAGGTGACCCCAATTTGACCTTACTTCCTGTCCAAACCGGAAGTCAAAGTTTAATATTTAAAAAAATCATATCTCAACAACCACAAGAGGTAAATTGACATTTTTTGTACCATTGTATAGATTGTTAATTGTCAAAAGTATTTACAAAAACATGACCCCAATTTGACCTTTACTTCCTGTCCAAACCGGAAGTCAAAGTTTAATATTAAAATAATTTCTAAATTCAGTATTGTATTGTATTCAAATAAACTTCTTGCGAGAACTTCAACAGACGTTAACATTTGACTTTCTACAACACTTCAAATTGATGACGTCATCATTTTAACTTCAACCGAACACCTAGTTTTTGTTGTGACAAAAACTTATATCTAGTTTCTTCTTCTTCTTCTTCTTCTTCTTCTCCGGATAGATTGTCTACAAAAAAACACATACTTGCAAACTTCACATGAACTTGAAACTTGGCATATACTTAGAACTTAACACGTAGATGAAACAGAATTTGTGACAAGAATTTGTGACGTCATGATGAGGTCATCAGATATCGAATTACGATAAATCAAAGTTTAATATTTAAAAAAATCATATCTCAACAACCACAAGAGGTAAATTCACAATTCTTCTACCATTATACAGATCTTTTATTGGCAAAAATATTTACAAAAAGGTGACCCCAATTTGACCTTACTTCCTGTTCAAACCGGAAGTCAAAGTTTAATATTTAAAAAAATCATATCTCAACAACCACAAGAGGTAAATTGACATTTTTTGCACCATTGTATAGATTGTTAATTGTCGTAAATTTTTTAGACAAAGGTGACCCAATTTGACCTTTACTTCCTATCCAAACCGGAAGTCAAAGTTTAATATTAAAATAATTTCTAAATTCAGTATTGTATTGTATTCAAATAAACTTCTCGCGAGAACTTCAACAGACGTTAACATTTGACTTTCTCCAACATTTCGAATTGATGAGGTCATCATTATAACTTCAACCGAACACCTAGTTTTTGTTGTGACAAAAACTTATATCTAGTTTTTTTCTTCTTCTCCGGATAGATTGTCTACAAAAAACATATTCTTGCTAACTTCACATGAACTTGGAAATTGACACATACTTAGACCCTAATGTGTAGATGAAAAAGAATTTGTGACGTCATGATAACATCATCAGATATCGAATTACTTAAAATTGTTTAATAAATTACTTAAAACTTAATTATAATATACTTCAAACGTTTAATATTTAAAAAAATCATATCTCAACAACCACAAGAGGTAAATTCACAATTTTTGCACCATTGTACAGACCGTTAATTGTCAAAAAATATTTACATTGTATAGATTGTTAATTGTGGACAAATATTTACACAAAGGTGACCCCAATTTGACCTTACTTCCTGTCCAAACCGGAAGTCAAAGTTTAATATTTAAAAAAATCATATCTCAACAACCACAACAGGTAAATTCACAGTTTTTGCACCATTGTACAGATCGGTAATTGTCAAATATTTACAAAAAGGTGACCCCAATTTGACATTACTTCCTGTCCAAACCGGAAGTCAAAGTTTAATATTTAAAAAAATCATATCTCAACAACCACTACAGGTAAATTCAAAGTTTTTGCACCATTGTACAGATTGTTAATTGTCAACAAATATTTACACAAAGGTGACCCCAATTTGACCTTACTTCCTGTCCAAACAGGAAGTCAAAGTTTAATATTTAAAAAAAATCATATCTCAACAACCACAACAGGTAAATTCAACCACAAGAGGTAAATTTACATTTTTGTACCATTGTATAGATTGTTAATTGTGGAAAAATATTTACACAAAGGTGACCCCAATTTGACATTTTTTGCACCATTGTATAGATTGTTAATTGTCGAAAAATATTTACACAAAGGTGATCCCAATTTGACCTTACTTCCTGTCCAAACAGGGAGTCAAGGTTTAATATTTTAAACAATCATAACTCAACAACCACAACAGGTAAATTCAGAGTTTTTGCACCATTGTACAGATTGTTAATTGTCAAAAATATTTACAAAAACATTACTCCAATTTGACCTTTACTTCCTGTCCAAACCAGAAGTCAAAGTTTAATATTTATGATCGATGTATGTAAAACCATCCGGTGAACAATAAAGATTCCGTGGCCAGTTTTAAAAAAAAATCAGAATTTATTTGAAATTTCAGGGTAATTAACATCTCTTGGTCTTGAAATTCCCTTGTAACCTTGTTGAGGATCTTCTAGGTGTAGTTGGAAGAGAAGTTTTATTCGATCATTATCATTCTTTTATTATACCATTGCATTTGAAATGAAGTTTGAATTTGGTGTAGGGCCTAACGTGATTAAGTTCAAATCATTGAAATGGACTTCAAACAAATCATCGTTGGTAACCACATCATATTTTACAGGGTACTCTTTACTATGAAAAAAAATAATAATGCAAAGTTTCTTTAAAAACATTCTGACGTCATCATCACTGCCCTAACAAAACCCGAACACCTATGTGTTTGTAATATAACAAACACTTAAGTCTAGTTTTTTAGGTGTTCGAGCGCGCAGCGCGAACACCTATTGTTTTTGTACTGTTTAGGTGTTCGAGCGACAGCGCGAACACCTATTTTTTGTACTGTTTAGGTGTTCGAGCGCGCAGCGCGAACACCTATTGTTTTTGTACTGTTTTTTTAAAAACTTCTTCTCAGTGGCGCTTGTCCGGCAAAAAAGGCATCCTTGCTAAGCATATACAGCCTTCAAACTTAACACATAAACAGAACATATCAAGCAGACGAAACCGTTTGCTGTGACGTCATGATTACGTCATCAGGTGTCGAATTACGCTAAATCAAAGTTTCATATTTCAAAAAATCATATCTCATGAACCACAAAAGATATTTTCACAATCTTTGCATCAACTGAAAGATCTTGAATTATGTGATTTTTTGTTTTCAGACGTGACCCCAATCTGACCTTTTCTTCCAGTCGAAACCGGAAGTTGAACATTTCATAAAATCATATCTCATGAACGATAGAAGATATTTTCACAATATTTTTTAAATCTTAAAGATCTTGAATTATGTCACATTTTGTTTTCAGACGTGACCCCAATCTGACCTTTCCTTCCGGTCGAAACCGGAAGGTTAAGTGAAACAATATGCTGAATTACTATTCCCTGTATGTACAAATAGCCCATATCGCGCGTGCACAGAATACGTACACACAGCAATATACAGAGTTTAATATAGGGCTACAACGTGAAGGCCTTGTCACACGGGGCAATTTTTGGGCAATTTTCAGGCAATAAAAGTTGCTGGCAATGAGATTGCTCGGAGATTGCCCTGTGTGGCATTTCATGCAATCGAGTGGCAATGAGTAGACTGGCTTTCTACTTTGAGGCAATCTGTCGAGGCAATCTCCAATCACATTGCGTATCAGTGATCACGTGACATTTTATCACTGGCAAAACGTTTTCGGCTGCGGCTATTTAATTCTCGGTTACATGAAAAAATACTGAGGAATTTTGCCGTTCTGTTTAACTCCAAAGCAAAATACAAGAAAATGAAATGGTTTACCGAGAAAGAGGAAAATATAATTGCATTATTAAGAGGTAAGTAGACATTATTTAGAGGTATATTGGCCTAGAATGTGCGTTTGTAAAGTAGGCCTATCGTAGACATAATTATTGCATGCACAATCCAATGGAGGTTCGTGACGGACAAACTTACTACATCTATTTCGTGAAAACTATATTGAGTTTTGCAGTGTACCTACATGATTTTAAGTTTGCATTTTAACTAAGGATAATGACTGAGCATGGATAGATGCTGTATTGCCCAGAAAAGAAAGTTTAAAAACTGTGCCATGCAGTCAAAGTCAAAAGAGCATCCGTTGCAAAATGCTTCATTGTGTAACTCGCCTACATACATGTACAGTACATGTATGCAAATCCATGTTCGTGTGTTGTTGTCCCTTCTGCAACTCTGCATGTTCTTCGTGTCAGCGAAATATATCCCTAACTCAACCTAAAGAGATGCTTCTACTTGATTAGTCTGCTAGTAGCCACAAAATTGTCAAAAAATATTTACACAAAGGTGACCCCAATTTGACCTTACTTCCTGTCCAAACCGGAAGTCAAAGTTTAATATTTTAAAAAATCATATCTCAACAACCACAAGAGGTAAATTGAAATTTTTTGTACCATTGTATAGATTGTTAATTGTCGAAAAATATTTACACAAAGGTGACCCCAATTTGACCTTACTTCCTGTCCAAACCGGAAGTCAAAATTTAATATTTAAAAAAATCATATCTCAACCACAAGAGGTAAATTCACAATTGTTGTACCATTGTACACACCGTTAATTGTCAAAAAATATTTACAAAAAGATGACCCCAATTTGACCTTACTTCCTGTCCAAACCGGAAGTCAAAGTTTAATATTTAAAAAAATCATATCTCAACAACCACAACAGGTAAATTCACAGTTTTTGCACCATTGTACAGATTGTTAATTGTCAAAAAATATTTACACAAAGGTGACCCCAATTTGACCTTACTTCCTGTCCAAACCGGAAGTCAAAGTTTAATATTTAAAAAAATCATATCTCAACAACCACAACAGGTAAATTGACATTTTTTGTACCATTGTATAGATTGTTAATTGTCGAAAAATATTTACACAAAGGTGACCCCAATTTGACCTTACTTCCTGTCCAAGCCGGAAGTCAAAGTTTAATATTTAAACAAATCATATCTCAACAACCACAACAGGTAAATTCACAGTTTTTGCACCATTGTACAGATTGTTAATTGTCAAAAAATATTTACACAAAAGTGACCCCAATTTGACCTTACTTCCTGTCCAAACCGGAAGTCAAAGTTTAATATTAAAACAAAAATCATATCTCAACAACCACAAGAGGTAAACTGACATTTTTTGCACCATAGTATAGATTGTTAATTGTCGAAAAATATTTACACAAAGGTGACCCCAATTTGACCTTAATTCCTGTCCAAACAGGAAGTCAAAGTTTAATATTTTACAAAATCAAATCTCAACAACCACAACAGGTAAATTCACAGTTTTTGCACCATTGTACAGATTGTTAATTGTCAAAAATATTTACAAAATCATGACTCCAATTTGACCTTTACTTCCTGTCCAAACCGGAAGTCAAAGTTTAATATTTATGATCGATGTATGTAAAACCATCCGGTGAACAATAAAGATTCCGTGGCCAGTTTTTAAAAAAATCAGAATTTTTTTTGAAATTTCAGGGTAATTAACATCTGTTGGTCTTGAAATTCCCTTGTAACCTTGTTGAGGATCTTCTAGGTGTAGTCGGAAGAGAAGTTTTATTCGATCATTATCATTCTTTTATTATACCATTATTGCATTTGAAATTAAGTTTAAATTTAGTGTAGGGCCTAATGTGATTAATTTCAAATCATTGAAATGAACTTCAAACAAATCATCGTTGGTAACCACATCATATTTTACAGGGTACTCTTTAATATGAAAAAAAATAATAATGCAACATTTCTTTTAAAAACATTCTAACGTCATCATCACTGCCCTGACAAAACCCGAACACCTATGTGTTTGTAATAATTATAACAAACACTTAAGTCTAGTTCTCATTGGATTTGTCAGATCATTTCTGGCTCAGTTTCAATACAAATGGCACTGGATATTGAAATAACCGTTCAATGTTCAACTTACTTTTTGCAGGAAAAAGACCGTGTGACAAACTCTTATTCCCTTATTAGTTGCAATTTGATTTAACTCTTTCTACCCGGAAGGAATTATTTTACGTGTATGGACAGAATTGTTTTTATTACTGTAATTTGATACTGTAAACAATCAAGGTCAAGTGTTGAAATAATGAATATTTTGTTTATCCCAATTGAAGAGAGTAAGGTATCAAAATAAAGGTTATGACTCACTGGGTGTGAATATCGAGATGGGGATCATCTTGGGATTACCCATAATTCGTTGCCGCAATCCAAATATAAACTTATGTTTATCGTTCCTCAGAATAAATATCAATAAATCTATTATTAAGTTATTGCTTGAAAGTTTTCAAATATGCATTGTATGATAAACAATAGTGGTTTACATGTATGTCAGAATATGTCAGGGCATAATAATACCCATAATGCTTTGTAATCCCCTGTTTATATAAGAAAAATCATAATTTGCAACCTTGATACAACATACTGTATATTGTTTCTGTTATGCAATAATGTAAACAATCAAGGTCCTGTATGGAAATTATTAATAATTTGTTAATATTTGGACAGCTGGTAGAATCATTATTATCATTTGTAACATCTGTTAAAATGTTGCTGTTGTTACTGGCCCAATTGCTGTTCCTATGAGCACAATTTGCCCGGGACATTGCTTGCTGTCACGGTCGCACCATGGTGCCATGTATAGTACATGTATAGGCCTATCGCTATACCGCTATCGCAATCAGAACATACGACCTCAAGATTCAATGAACAGAATCGGAGTAGTATTTCGTCTGTGCAGTTGTCAATAAACAATATTTATTAGCTAATTTGCATTAGGAGTGCATGACCTCAAATTCTTATTGGTTAGTTGTGCCTTCTGTTGTCAAAATAAGTCAAAACAAGACCTGTTAGGTATTTCATGTTAAGCCGATAAATGCGTGAGCTGTTACATGTATATCGGCACGCAGGCAGGAAAGAGTTAAACTACAAACTGTTCATCAGGGTCACTGGTGGATCGGGGAGGGGAAGGGGAGGGGGAAAAGAGGCTATGGCCCTCCAAACTTTTTCCACAAAGGTATATACATGTACCCCTCAAAAACTTTTTTGTTTTTATATAAATAATCAATCAATCAAAAAAGCAATCATTGTCGGTTGAGTTTGAAAATTAAAAGGTAACTGACAACAGCATCATGAACTACAATACATCGGAACTTGTTCCTGAAAATGCAGATATTGCACTAAAGCAACTAGAATCAAAACATTTCAGGGCCCTTAAGCGGGCCCAGGTTCAGCTGCCATGAATGGCTTTGTGCTTCTCGCTGGCAAGTCCACCCCTCCAACATTTGGCCTAGATTCACAGAGATAGCTCACACCAGATTTTGAAGGTCTTTTGTAGGTCCATCATACATTAATTGTGACTGTAAAACTATGCGCCTCACATTTTTGTGTGTGAAATATGTAATTTAAAAGTATTTGTCTTCCTGAAAAATTATACATCTTTAAGGCAAAGGTTTGAGTTGGTATCCGGGTATCCGGATACCTGACCAAAACGGTCATTACCCGGTTCCATTTTTCAGTTCCAATTACCCGTAAACGACTTTTTAAAATTCGGACTTAACATTTGAGCGGTGCGAACAGAAATCTGTGACTCTTGAACAATGTAATGTTTACATTTTTACAGACAATTATCTTTAAATTCAAGAGATTACACCCCAATAAAGAAAAGATCGATTTAAGTATAGTATCCTCTGTATTATAAAAGTCAATTTGTTACCATTTACAGTCAGTACATGTAGTTGTACACCGCTGGACTTGGCATATTTTTAACAAAAATGAAAACGGGTATCCGGGCAAACAACGTTTCCTGATTTCGGGTATCCGGTTCCAAAAATATCTGAAAACGCACAGCCCTAAAGTCTGTACTTAAATACTAAACAAATCCTTCATAAATTATTACCCTGATAGGATTTAATTTCTCATGAACCATAATATCTTAGAGAATGATAAAACTAGTTAGGATTTTCTTTTTGAATTATTTCCTTTGTGTACATTTAAATCCATTTGAAGAGTAAAACAATTGGCTCTATGTCATTAACAAAATTAAACTGTATACCAGAACACATCTGATTCAGTTAGACTGCTCAGCCTTGACGCAAAACCCAAGCAGCTTCTCTTTTAAAACATCAGTGTTTAAGCAAAAGGTGATCTAAGCGCAAGTTTCCTTCCTGTTGTGGTACATATTGGCATTGTTATATCAGGAAACTCCCTCTAATATTTTCTATTGAGTGATTTCAGTTTCCTTGTCAAAATTCGGTTGTAGAAAATTATTTGTAATTTTCATTTTTGAATGTGAAGTATGGCAAAAAATTCCCTTCTTGGAATTTGAGAAACATTATGTGTAAGAATGCTCAACTTGTGAATTTGAATATATCGTTTTGCTGATTGAATTAATGAGGAAAATAACATTCATTTTCAAAAAGAATTTAATGAGTTGTGTATTAAATTGAATGAAAAAAAATTGAAATTTGCCAGGAAAACCTATAGATACTAACTAATTAATTTGTTTCCAAGTCAATAGATACTAACTAATTAATTTGTTTCCAAGTCAATTCAAGTTCACAAGTAATGTTTTCTGAGCCCTCCTACTCTAGCAGCACTTTAGTGGGAAGATGATATAGAGGTCAAAATCAGTCAACTGCCTGGTTTTGACTGTTAAACCAAATGTGCACACAGGGACATTTTTGACAGGTTTTTACTGTAATTTTGACCACCCTGAATAATATCAGACAATGCCCTTACCAGTCAAAAACGGTTGACCCATTTTGACCTGTAAATGTACTTACTATACATGTAAGGTTTGACAGTGTTTGACTTGTAAGTGCACTAGATATACCTTGGCAAGTATATCAACATTTTGACTGTTTTTGACCCTTGTAGTAGTAGGAGGGCTATTAGTGAAAGTAAACAAGTAAACAAGCCTTGCTGTTTTAATGTTGCCCATTCTTCACTGTTAGACTCATTTTTGAATGTGTAGTATGGCAAAAATTCCCTCCTTATACATTCAGAAACATGTGTACAATAGAGCCAAAATGGTACATATTGGTGGATTGTGTTAAAAAGTACTTGGCACTTGGCCCCAACTTCTTTTCTTTTAAGGTAACTGCACCAATGGTGTAAATATATGTGTGCATGGGGTGGGGGACGGAGGGGGACACGTTGCCATAGGTAAGGCCTATAAGTGTAATTTCCTCCCTCCCTTTCCCACTCACCCCGCTTGCTCAGAATTTTAAAAAGTATTTGTAATTGACAAAGTGTAATTAATTTTAAGCTGAAAATTTTACAGGTTGGTTGTTTCAATCTATGAAATAGAATTATTGATTCAAAGAGAGTGAGCCTGCCTATGAAAGTTTAAAGGGAGTGTTGCTATCTACCCGATTACATTTCTTAATTAAATTATAATCTAAAAACTTTCTTGATGTGAAGTTGGTGATTGTGTCAAACATCCCAATAAATTAGTCTGACCCGCACACATAAGGTGATTATAACAACCATTTCTGGGCTAATATTATTCATCTGCCATGCTGTATAACGTCATTTGTACACTACAAATTAGAAATGCATGCAAACAAATCTGAATGCATTTTCATTATATTTTTTCTAAATAACACAACAAAATAAGCTGAAACTTTCACATTGGTTTCTGTTTCATACTGTATCTCTAGCATTTACAGACCATGGTGAATGGTACCCTTAAAGGAAAGTAATACCTCTGGGAACCGATTAAATTCTACTTAGTGTGTTTTATAATTGGAATACGCACTTTAGGGGGTATAAAACAGTTATACACTGATGAATACACAATAAACACACGAGAGACTCAAAACTGCTCAAAACTGGCTTTATTGAATGAACTGGGGCATGTTTTTGCCCATATCAATTAATTAGCCAAAAACGGGAAATTTGCCCAAACCAAGGTAATTACAAGAAAGCCGGGCAATGTTTGCCCATAGGTAATAATAAGTAAACAAACAAGGGCAGGCTTGCCCATCACAAAAACAGACAACTGTCCCAAAATAACATCACAAAACCACGGGCAGATTCCACAATACATGTACATCACAAAATCACGGGCAACATAAAATCACGGGCAACGAGCGGCCCACATAAAATCACGGGCAACGAGCGGCGCATAAAATCACGGGCAACGGGCGGCCCACATAAAATCACGGGCTACGAGCGGCCTACATTAATTCACGGGCAACGAGCGGCCCACATTAAATCACAGGGCTGATCAAACCCCAACAATTCAATTAGATAATAGCAACTTTTACAAATTAGCTTACAGCCGTCCATGCACTTGAAAATTCCACCGCTTGAACCACTGGTAGAAATATTAGCCCCGACTGAAGCGACGGGAGTATATGCTTACAATTTCGGCTGTACTCAGTAATAACAATTAGTAGTAATATTACAAAATGAGGCAATGTGAGACCTTATCCCATACAAAACAGGCCACACGCGCCACAAAACGCGACCCATGGGAGAAAGGACGAACATGCCCCTCACAATATGAACGAATATCAGCCGTAGTAATTATTAATACATGTCTGAATATTCATCCTGAACAATTCCGACCCTTCAGGGGAAAGATGAACCCCATCAAAGCGAAATAAATTAAACTAGAGCTAATGTGCTTCACGAAGCACGAATATCAGCCCTATAAACTAAATTTAAAATGTGAATACGACATTTGTTTTAATTTTGCAGATAACATCCTATATTTTTCTAACCAAGTTCTGTGGCCTCGGGCGCGGAGTATTTCAGAGACCTGGCCACAGTATGGGGCTAAGTTAACGTTAGAGGCTCCAGAGTCCATGAGCATCAAAAATAACATTGGAGTAGCCTTTCAAGCCATGAACATTTTGAATTCTGTAAACAACTCAAAGACTAAAGTTTAATGATAGCCTCAGCATAACCAGAGTATTGAACATGTTTAAATAATGATAACGTTAGGCCTACACAGACGTTAACGTTTGCCCACTTTCCGGACATGGCATTATGATTTTTACACAGAATTTTGTGATACTGAAATCCTTGTAGATTATACATTTTTTTAATTACTATTTAGTACATGATACCAACATTTACCCGAATAATTTTTAAGTGGATCCATTCGGTGATTTTCTCTCTAGAACGATAGGGGAAAACAACTGTGGGCCATGAAGATGACAAACCGTAATTGTACGTACATGTAAATGGCCTGACGTTAGAACTTAAAATCATTTTTGAAGAGCAAAATTAATCCGAAATATTCTGTTTTGTTTGTGCACAAGAAATTCTGTACCTAGAAATTATGGTTACTGAAAACGTTAAATATCATTTCAATGTATAGTTAACGAACAAAACAGTTTATATTGTATATTATTAAAACAAACAATACAACAATCAGCATCTTACCATGGAGCTGAATCGAGCAGACTAGTAATTATACAGTGCGACGACGTTCGCGTATACACCGCTGGTATGCATACCCACCTCGACACACGACAGGTTGCACATGAAGCGGGCACAATACAATCAGAGGGACAGGGCGATCGGAAATTGTGGGAGAAGCATTTTGTAAATATTGATTAAATGACCACTACTGACCACGAGATGACCATCGGCCAAACTTTATGAAAATCCACCAGATAGATGAAATACATTTAAAATGTGAAAACGACATTTAAAAAAAAAGTTCATAAAATGACCACTGCTGACCGATAGGTGACCACTGGCCGAAATCTGTGTACACCCCAAATGGGGCTCGAGTCAATGAAGCATTGGACCAAGTTAGGCTGCAATCGGCTAAAGAATGTGGGAGAAGAAGCATTTTGTAAATATTCATGAAATGACCACTACTGACCACCAGATGACCATTGGCCAAATTTTATGACCATCTCTAGATAGGGCAGGTATCAAGGTTTAATTTGACCAAGTTTGTTTAAAATCGGCCGAATAGTTTAGGAGTTATGGCATTTTTATTTTGGTCACGTGACCGTTTGCCCGAAGAAAGAAATAATTTTTAGATTACAATATATCAGCCTGCTTCGCAGGGCTGATATAACTAGAGCTAATGTGCTTCACGAAGCACGAATATCAGCCCTATAAACTAAATTTAAAATGTAAAAACGACATTTTTATATTTTGTTACAAAATGACCACTGCTGACCAATAGGTGACCACTGGCCAAAATCTGTGTATTCGAGCCAATGAAGCATTGGACCAAGTTAGGCTGCAATCGGCTAAAGAATGTGGGAGAAGAAGCATTTTGTAAATATTGATTAAATGACCACTACTGACTACTAGATGACCATCGGCCAAACTTTATGAAAATCCCCAGATAGATGAAATACATTTAAAATGTGAAAACGACATTTTAATTTGTTTTTCATAAAATGACCACTGCTGACCGATAGGTGACCACTGGCCAAAATCTGTGTATTCGAGCCAATGAAGCATTGGACCAAGTTAGGCTGCAATCGGCTAATGAATGTGGTAGAAGAAGCTATTTGTAAATATTGATTATAATTAAATGACCACTACTGAGCACTAGATGACCATCGGCCAAACTTTATGAAAAACCCCAGATAGATGAAATACATTTAAAATGTGAAAAAGACTTTTTTTTTAATTTTTCATAAAATGACCACTGCTGACCGATAAGTGACACTGGCTGAAATCTGTGAACACCGCAAATGGGGCTCGAGTCAATGAAGCATTGGACCAAGTTAGGCTGCAATCGGCTAAAGAATGTGAGAGAAGAAGCATTTTGTAAATATTCATGAAATGACCACTTCTGACCGATAGGTGAATACTGGCCGAAATTTGTGTACACCCCAAATGGGGCTCGAGTCAATGAAGCATTGGACCAAGTTAGGCTGTAAAGCGCTGTGATACCGTTTGTGTAAGAGCGCTATATAAATGCCTTCATTGTATTGTATTGTATTGTAATCGGCTAAAGAATGTGGCAGCAGAAGCATTTTGTAAATATTCATGAAATGACCACTACTGACCACCAGATGACCATTGGCCAAATTATATGACCATCCCTAGATAGGGCAGGTGTCAAGGTTTAATTTGACCAAGTTTGTTTAAAATCGGCCAAATAGTTTAGGAGTTATGGCCATTTTTATTTTGGTCACGTGACCGTTTGAGCGAAGAAAGAAAGAACTAGAGCTAATGTGCTTCACGAAGCACGAATATCAGCCCTATAAACTAAATGTAAAATGTAAAAACGATATTTAGATATTTTTTTACAAAATGACCACTGCTGACCAATAGGTGACCACTGGCCAAAATCTGTGTATTCGAGCCAATGAAGCATTGGACCAAGTTAGGCTGCAATCGGCTAAAGAATGTGGGAGAAGAAGCATTTTGTAAATATTGATTAAATGACCACTACTGACCACTAGATGACCATCGGCCAAACTTTATGAAAATCCCCAGATAGATGAAATACATTGAAAATGTGAAAACGACATTTTAATTTTTTAAAATAAATGACCACCTGACCGATAGGTGACCACTGGCCAAAATCTGTGTATTCGATCCAATGACGCATTGGACCAAGTTAGGCTGCAATCGGCTAAAGAATGTGGTAGAAGAAGCTATTTGTAAATATTGATTATAATTAAATGACCACTACTGACCACTAGTGGTCAGTAGTGGTCATTTCATGAATACTTACAAAATGCTTCTGCTCCCGCATTCTTTAGCCGATTTCAGCCTATCTTGGTCCAATGCTTCATTGACTCGAGCCCCATTTGGGGTGTACACAGATTTCGGCCAGTGGTCACTTATTGGTCAGCAGTGGTCATTTTATGAAAACAGTTTAAACATTTCTTTTTCACATTTTAAATGTATTTCACCTATCTGGGGATTTTTATAAGGTTTGGCCAATGGTCATCTAGTGGTCAGTAATGGTCATTTAATTATAATCAATATTTACAGATAGCTTCTTCTACCACATTCTTTGGCCGATTGCAGCCTAACTTGGTCCAATGCTTCATTGAGTCGAGCCCCATTTGGGGTGTACACAGATTTCGGCCAGTGGTCACCTATCGGTCAACAGTGGTCATTTTATGAATATTTACAAAATGCTTCTTCTCCCACATTCTTTAGCCGATTGCAGCTTAACTTGGTCCAATGCTTCATTGGCTCGAATACACAGATTTTGGCCAGTGGTCACCTATCGGTCAGCAGTGGTCATTTTATGAAAAAACTTTAAAATGTCGTTTTCACATTTTAAATGTATTTCATCTATCTGGGGATTTTCATAAAGTTTGGCCGATGGTCATCTAGTGGTCAGTAGTGGTCATTTAATCAATATTTACAAAATGCTTCTTCTCCCACATTCTTTAGCCGATTGCAGCCTAACTTGGTCCAATGCTTCATTGGCTCGAATACACAGATTTCGGCCAGTGGTCACTTATCGGTCACCAGTGGTCATTTTGTAACAAAATATAAAAATGTCGTTTTTACATTTTAAATTTAGTTTATAGGGCTGATATTCGTGCTTCGTGAAGCACATTAGCTCTAGTTATATCAGCCCTGCGAAGCAGGCTGATATATTGTAATCTAAAAATTATTTCTTTCTTCGGGCAAACGGTCACGTGACCAAAATAAAAATGCCATAACTCCTAAACTATTCGGCCGATTTTAAACAAACTTGGTCAAATTAAACCTTGATACCTGCCCTATCTAGAGATGGTCATAAAATTTGGCCAATGGTCATCTGGTGGTCAGTAGTGGTCATTTCATGAATATTTACAAAATGCTTCTTCTCCCACATTCTTTAGCCGATCGCAGCCTAACTTGGTCCAATGCTTCATTGACTCGAGCCCCATTTAGGGTGTACACAGATTTCGGCCAGTCGTCACCTATCGGTCAGCAGTGGTCATTTTATGAACTTTTTTTTTAAATGTCGTTTTCACATTTTAAATGTATTTCATCTATCTGGTGGATTTTCATAAAGTTTGGCCGATGGTCATCTCGTGGTCAGTAGTGGTCATTTA
This sequence comes from Zoroaster sp. YZ-2022, assembly GCA_029582265.1. Taxonomy (NCBI): domain Eukaryota; kingdom Metazoa; phylum Echinodermata; class Asteroidea; order Forcipulatida; family Zoroasteridae; genus Zoroaster; species Zoroaster sp. YZ-2022. Next base: position 312,150 of record CM055817.1, on the reverse strand, counting down.
ATCAATATTTACAAAATGCTTCTCCCACAATTTCCGATCGCCCTGTCCCTCTGATTGTATTGTGCCCGCTTCATGTGCAACCTGTCGTGTGTCGAGGTGGGTATGCATACCAGCGGTGTATACGCGAACGTCGTCGCACTGTATAATTACTAGTCTGCTCGATTCAGCTCCATGGTAAGATGCTGATTGTTGTATTGTTTGTTTTAATAATATACAATATAAACTGTTTTGTTCGTTAACTATACATTGAAATGATATTTAACGTTTTCAGTAACCATAATTTCTAGGTACAGAATTTCTTGTGCACAAACAAAACAGAAGATTTCGGCTTAATTTTGCTCTTCAAAAATGATTTTAAGTTCTAACGTCAGGCCATTTACATGTACGTACAATTACGGTTTGTCATCTTCATGGCCCACAGTTGTTTTCCCCTATCGTTCTAGAGAGAAAATCACCGAATGGATCCACTTAAAAATTATTCGGGTAAATGTTGGTATCATGTACTAAATAGTAATTAAAAAAATGTATAATCTACAAGGATTTCAGTATCACAAAATTCTGTGTAAAAATCATAATGCCATGTCCGGAAAGTGGGCAATCGTTAACGTCTGTGTAGGCCTATACGTTATCATTATTTAAACATGTTCAATACTCTGGTTATGCTGAGACTATCATTAAACTTTAGTCTTCGAGTTGTTTACACAATTAAATATGTTCATGGCTTGAAAGGCTACTCCAATGTTATTTTTGATGCTCATGCCCAGTCTCTAACGTTAACTTAGCCCCAAATACTCCGCGCCCGAGGCCACAGAACTTGGTTAGCAAAAAATAGGATGTTATCTGCAAAATTAAAACAAATGTCGTATTCACATTTTAAATTTAGTTTATAGGGCTGATATTCGTGCTTCGTGAAGCACATTAGCTCTAGTTATATCAGCCCTGCGAAGCAGGCTGATATATTGTAATGCAAAAATTCTTTCTTTCTTTCTTTCTTTCTTTCTTTCTTTCTTTATATCAGCCCTGCGAAGCAGGCTGATATATTGTAATGCAAAAATGTTTTCTTTCTTTCTTCGGTCAAACGGTCACGTGACTAAAATAAAAATTGCCATAACTCTAGAACTATTCGGCCGATTTCAAACAAACTTTGTCAAATCATGGAGGAATAAATGCGCCATCGAGGCATGTTCATAAATTTCGGCCAACGGTCACCCAGTGGTCAGTAGTGGTCATTTACTGAATATTTACAAAATGCTACTTCTCCCACATTTTGTGGCCTATTGCGGCCAAACTAGGACAGATGCACCATTCACCTGTGCTACATATGGGGTGTACACAGATTTCGGCCAGTGGTCATTTTATTTAAAAAAAATTAAAATGTCGTTTTCACATTTTCAATGTATTTCATCTATCTGGGGATTTTCATAAAGTTTGGCCGATGGTCATCTAGTGGTCAGTAGTGGTCATTTAATCAATATTTACAAAATGCTTCTTCCCCCACATTCTTTAGCCGATTGCAACCTGACTAGGTCCAATGCTTCATTGGCTCGAATATACATATTTTGGCCAGTGGTCACCTATTGGTCAGCAGTGGTAATTTTGTAAAAAAAAATATAAAAATGTCGTTTTTACATTTTTAATTTAGTTTATAGGGCTGATATTCGTGCTTCGTGAAGCACATTAGCTCTAGTTCTTTCTTTCTTCGGTCAAACGGTCACGTGACTAAAATAAAAATGGCCATAACTCTAAAACTATTCGGCCGATTTCAAACAAACTTTGTCAAATCATGGAGGAATAAATGCGCCATCGAGGCATGTTCATAAATTTCGGCCAACTGTCACCCAGTGGTCAGTAGTGGTCATTTACTGAATATTTACAAAATGCTACTTCTCCCACATTTTGTGGCCTATTGCGGCCAAACTTGGACAGATGCACCATTAATCTGTGCTACATATGGGGTGTACACAGATTTCGGCCAGTGGTCACCTATCGGTCAGCAGTGGTCATTTTATGAAAAAATACAAAAATGTCTTATTCACATTTTAAATGTATTTCATCTACTGGGGATTTTCATAAAGTTTGGCCGATGGTCATCTAGTGGTCAGTTGTGGTCATTTAATTATAATCAATATTTACAAATAGCTTCTTCTACCAGATTCTTCAGCCGATTGCAGCCTAACTTGGTCCAATGCTTCATTGTTCGAATACACAGATTTTGGCCAGTGGTCACCTATCGGTCAGCAGTGCTCATTTTATTAAAAAAATTAAAAAGTCGTTTTCACATTTTCAATGTATTTCATCTATCTGGGGATTTTCATAAAGTTTGGCCGATGGTCATCTAGTGGTCAGTAGTGGTAATTTAATCAATATTTACAAAATGCTTCTTCTCCCACATTCTTTAGCCGATAACCTGACTAGGTCCAATGCTTCATTGGCTCGAATACACAGATTTTGGCCAGTGGTCACCTATTGGTCAGCAGTGGTCATTTTGTAAAAAAATATAAAAATGTCGTTTTTACATTTTAAATTTAGTTTATAGGGCTGATATTCGTGCTTCGTGAAGCACATTAGCTCTAGTTCTTTCTTTCTTCGGGCAAACGGTAACGTGACCAAAATAAAAATAGCCATAACTCCTAAACTATTTGGCCGATTTTAAACAAACTTAGTCAAATTAATCCCTGACACCTGCCCTATCTAGAGCTAGTCATAAAATTTGGCCAATGGTCATCTGGTGGTCAGTAGTGGTCATTTCATGAATATTTACAAAATGCTTCTTCTCGCACATTCTTTAGCCGATTGCAGCCTAACTTGGTCCAATGCTTCATTGACTCGTGCCCCATTTGGAGGTGTACACAGATTTGGGCCAGTGGTCACCTATCAGTCAGCAGTGGTCATTTTATGAAAAAATAAAAAATGTCGTTTTCACATTTTAAATGTATTTCATCTATCTGGGGGATTTTCAGAAAGTTTGGCCGATGGTCATCTCGTGGTCAGTAGTGGTCATTTAATCAATATTTACAAAATGCTTCTTCTCCCACAATTTCCGATCGCCCTGTCCCTCTGATTGTATTGTGCCCGCTGCATGTGCAACCTGTCGTGTGTCGAGGTGGGTATGCATACCAGCGGTGTATACGCGAACGTCGTCGCACTGTATAATTACTAGTCTGCTCGATTCAGCTCCATGGTAAGATGCTGATTGTTGTATTGTTTGTTTTAACAATATACAATATGAACTGTTTTGTTCATTAACTATACATTGAAATTATATTTAACGTTTCAGTGACCATAATTTCTAGGTACAGAATTTCTTGTGCACAAACAAAACAGAAAATTTCGGCTTAATTTTGCTCTTCAAAAATAATTTTAAGTTCTAACGTCAGGCCATTTACATGTACGTACAATTACGATAACGTCAACGTGATCATGATCTTCATGGCCCACAGTTGTTTTTCCCAATCGTTCTAGAGAGAAAATTACCGAATGGATCCACTTAAAAATTATTCGGGTAAATGCTGGTATCATGTACTAAATAGTAATTTAAAAAATGTATAATCTACAAGGATTTCAGTATCACAAAATTCTGTGTGAAATCATAATGTCATGTCCGGAAACTGGGCAAAGGTTAACGTCTGTGTAGGCCTAACGTTATCATTATTTAAACATGTTCAATACTCTGGTTATGCTGAGGCTATCATTAAACTTTAGTCTTTGAGTTGTTTACAGAATTCAAAATGTTCATGGCTTGAAAGGCTACTCCAATGTTATTTTTGATGCTCATGGACTCTGGAGCCTCTAACGTTAACTTAGCCCCATACTGTGGCCAGGTCTCTGAAATACTCCGCGCCCGAGGCCACAGAACTTGGTTAGAAAAATATAGGATGTTATCTGCAAAATTAAAACAAATGTCGTATTCACATTTTAAATTTAGTTTATAGGGCTGATATTCGTGCTTCGTGAAGCACATTAGCTCTAGTTTAATTTATTTCGCTTTGATGGGGTTCATCTTTCCCCTGAAGGGTCGGAATTGTTCAGGATGAATATTCAGACATGTATTAATAATTACTACGGCTGATATTCGTTCATATTGTGAGGGGCATGTTCGTCCTTTCTCCCATGGGTCGCGTTTTGTGGCGCGTGTGGCCTGTTTTGTATGGGATAAGGTCTCACATTGCCTCATTTTGTAATATTACTACTAATTGTTATTACTGAGTACAGCCGAAATTGTAAGCATATACTCCCGTCGCTTCAGTCGGGGCTAATATTTCTACCAGTGGTTCAAGCGGTGGAATTTTCAAGTGCATGGACGGCTGTAAGCTAATTTGTAAAAGTTGCTATTATCTAATTGAATTGTTGGGGTTTGATCAGCCCTGTGATTTAATGTGGGCCGCTCGTTGCCCGTGAATTAATGTAGGCCGCTCGTAGCCCGTGATTTTATGTGGGCCGCCCGTTGCCCGTGATTTTATGCGCCGCTCGTTGCCCGTGATTTTATGTGGGCCGCTCGTTGCCCGTGATTTTATGTGGGCCGCTCGTTGCCCGTGATTTTATGTTGCCCGTGATTTTGTGATGTACATGTATTGTGGAATCTGCCCGTGGTTTTGTGATGTTATTTTGGGACAGTTGTCTGTTTTTGTGATGGGCAAGCCTGCCCTTGTTTGTTTACTTATTATTACCTATGGGCAAACATTGCCCGGCTTTCTTGTAATTACCTTGGTTTGGGCAAATTGCCCGTTTTTGGCTAATTAATTGATATGGGCAAAAACATGCCCCAGTTCATTCAATAAAGCCAGTTTTGAGCAGTTTTGAGTCTCTCGTGTGTTTATTGTGTATTCATCAGTGTATAACTGTTTTATACCCCCTAAAGTGCGTATTCCAATTATAAAACACACTAAGTAGAATTTAATCGGTTCCCAGAGGTATTACTTTCCTTTAAGGGTACCATTCACCATGGTCTGTAAATGCTAGAGATACAGTATGAAACAGAAACCAATGTGAAAGTTTCAGCTTATTTTGTTGTGTTATTTAGAAAAAATATAATGAAAATGCATTCAGATTTGTTTACATGCATTTCTAATTTGTAGTGTACAAATGACGTTATACAGCATGGCAGATGAATAATATTAGCCCAGAAATGGTTGTTATAATCACCTTATGTGTGCGGGTCAGACTAATTTATTGGGATGTTTGACACAATCACCAACTTCACATCAAGAAAGTTTTTAGATTATAATTTAATTAAGAAATGTAATCGGGTAGATAGCAACACTCCCTTTAAACTTTCATACTAGGCAGGCTCACTCTCTTTGAATCAATAATTCTATTTCATAGATTGAAACAACCAACCTGTAAAATTTTCAGCTTAAAATTAATTACACTTTGTCAATTACAAATACTTTTTAAAATTCTGAGCAAGCGGGGTGAGTGGGAAAGGGAGGGAGGAAATTACACTTATAGGCCTTACCTATGGCAACGTGTCCCCCTCCGTCCCCCACCCCATGCACACATATATTAACACCATTGGTGCAGTTACCTTAAAAGAAAAGAAGTTGGGGCCAAGTGCCAAGTACCTTTTAACACAATCCACCAATATGTACCATTTTGGCTCTATTGTACACATGTTTCTGAATGTATAAGGAGGGAATTTTTGCCATACTACACATTCAAAAATGAGTCTAACAGTGAAGAATGGGCAACATTAAAACAGCAAGGCTTGTTTACTTGTTTACTTTCACTAATAACCCTCCTACTACTACAAGGGTCAAAAACAGTCAAAATGTTGATATACTTGCCAATGTATATCTTGTGCACTTACAAGTCAAACACTGTCAAACCTTACGTGTATAGTGAGTACATTTACAGGTCAAAATGGGTCGACCGTTTTTGACTGGTAAGGGTATTGTCTGATATTATTCAGGGTAGTCAAAATTACAGTAAAAACCAGTCAAAAATGTCCCTGTGGGCACATTTGGGTCAACAGTCAAAACCAGGCAGTTGACTGATTTTGACCTCTATATCATCTTCCCACTAAAGTGCTGCTAGAGTAGGAGGGCTCAGAAAACATTACTTGTGAACTTGAATTGACTTGGAAACAAATTAATTAGTTAGTATCTATTGACTTGGAAACAAATTAATTAGTTAGTATCTATAGGTTTTCCTGGCAAATTTCTATTTTTTTTCATTCAATTTAATACACAACTCATTAAATTCTTTTTGAAAATGAATGTTATTTTCCTCATTAATTCAATCAGCAAAACGATATATTCAAATTCACAAGTTGAGCATTCTTACACATAATGTTTCTCAAATTCCAAGAAGGGAATTTTTTGCCATACTTCACATTCAAAAATGAAAATTACAAATAATTTTCTACAACCGAGTTTTGACAAGGAAACTGAAATCACTCAATAGAAAATATTAGAGGGAGTTTCCTGATATAACAATGCCAATATGTACCACAACAGGAAGGAAACTTGCGCTTAGATCACCTTTTGCGAAAATACTGATGTTATAAAAGAGAAGATGCTTGGGTTTTGCGTCAAGGCTGAGCAGTCTAACTGAATCAGATGTGTTCTGGTATACAGTTTAATTTTGTTAATGACATAGAGCCAATTGTTTTACTCTTTAAATGGATTTCACAGTACACAATGGAAATAATTCAAAAAGAAAATCCTAACTAGTTTTATCATTCTCTAAGATATTATGGTCCATGAGAAATTAAATCCTATCATGGTAATAATTTATGAAGGATTTGTTTAGTATTTAAGTACAGACTTTAGGGCTGTGCGTTTTCAGATATTTTTGGAACCGGATACCCGAAATCAGGAAACGTTGTTTGCCCGGATACCCGTTTTAATTTTTGTTAAAAATATGCCAAGTCCAGCGGTGTACAAATACATGTACTGACTGTAAATGGTAACAAATTGACTTTTATAATACAGCGGATACTATACTTAAATCGATCTTTTCTTTATTGGGGTGTAATCTCTTGAATTTAAAGATAATTGTCTGTAAAAATGTAAACATTACATTGTTCAAGAGTCACAGATTTCTGTTCGCACCGCTCAAATGTTAAGTCCGAATTTAAAAAAGTCGTTTACGGGTAATTGGAACTGAAAAATGGAACCGGGTAATGACCGTTTTGGTCAGGTTTCCGGATACCCGGATACCCAGCATAGCCCTAACAGACTTCAGTAGATTGTAGATTAACATAAGCCATGTTTTACTTTTTAGGGGAGTTTGGTAGGTGAAAATTGAGTATACATTTACAAAATGTTGATATCAATGATCAATCATCAACATTTTATCAATCATAGACATGGACTAATATTAAACACCATTGCATTAGGAAATCTCAAAAGAGGGAGGGAAGAATTTTATTATACCTGCAAACAAAGGATATATTGTACATGTAATAATGTTGTATTCGAGACCACAAATTCCGAGACCCAGACCAGGGCTGTGCATTTTCTGAAATTTTTGGAACCGAATACCCGACATCAGGAAACTTCGGATAACCGGATACCCGTTTTCATTTTTGTTGAAAACATGCCTCTGGTGGTGTACACATACATGTACTGTAAATGGTAACACATTGACTTTTATAATACAGAGGATACCATACTATCGATCTTTTCTTTATTGGAGTGCAATCTCTCGTTTACGGGTAATTGGAACTGAAAAATGGAACCGGGTAATGACCGTTTTGGTCAGGTATCCGGATACCCGGATACCCGGCACAGCCCTACTGAGAACTGGTGGTGAGAGGAGACGACCAAGACCAACAAAAAGTATTCTTGATACTGGTCTCGAAGAAGTTTTAAAAAGATAGGCCTTTGTGACTTTCATAACTTACAACAACTGAGAGCACATAAACGAAAAGATGCAAAACATCAAATTTCATGTCATGAAGTCATGAATGCCGAAAAATTTAACTAAATGCATATTTTTTTTAAAGACAGTAATGAAATAATGGTGTGTTTTTACAAAATTGTTTACGGTATCCGGGTATGCAAAGATTTCCAATTTCAGGTATCCAGTTGCTGAAAACGCAGTAGCCTTTAAATAATCTCCATCTACAAAAAATTGCTATAAATGCACAATTTTTTAACGCAATTGTTCCCTGATCCATTTGTAAGTGAAGTTTGTTTGGTCCCATTCTAGGGGCAATACACTGGACTCCCTCTGTATCCTTGCTGGCATTGTGACATCGGTAATTTTGGTGAAGTTTTTTTTTTTAAGATAAAGAATGGGCTTGTCGACATCCTATTCGATCAATATGTCCAGCCTAATACCAGATGTACGAGCGGGAATAACCAGAAATTTGTCCAAGTCAGCTATAAAGCGCGTGCTTTCCAGGAAAAATAAAATGTTAAATAAAAAGAAGGGTCCAAATGTATAAAAAATTTAAATATCATTGCATGCCATTCAAATAATAAAACATAAGGAAATAATTTCGTATCCGACTACCACTTTTTAAGGTTTTTTTTGGGAATTTTTTTGCAACCACTAACCAGTTAAAAAAAAATGATTTTATCAATTTTTGGGGGTACAGAAAGTGAAAACTATCTTTAAAATCCACTTTTATGATGGTTTTCAGACTTTATTTCCTTTCTTAAAAAATCCTCCCCTTCAGAAAATAGAAGGATCCTATTACAGTTGCCACTAGGCATGTACAATGACCGTTTTGGTCACTAACGGGGAGTTGACAAGGTCGAGTTGTCACGAGGGTCGAGTTGTCACAAGGTCGAGTTGTCCGTGTCGAGTTGTCACAAGGGTCGAGATGTCTTATGACAGATAGTAAGATCTTACCTCTAGACTTAGGAAAGAATGTCGTATCCAACCGGCACTTTTAAAGTTTTTTTAAATTTCTTTGCAACCACTAACCAGTTAAAAAAATGATTCTATCGATTGTTTGGGGTGCAGAAAGCTAAAACTGTTTTTTAAATCCACTTTTATAATGGTTTTCGAACTTTATTTCCCTTCTAAAAAAATCATCCCCTTCAGAAAATAGAAGGATCCAATTACTCTTACTGATCCTGTTATAGTTGCCACTGTGCATGTACAATGACCGTGTTGGTCACTAATGGGGGAGTTGACAAGATCAGACTGACATGACTGAGGAAGTTATCGTACACCAACAAATGCCTGAATTTTCATGAAATAAATATCCTGGAATAATTTAAAGTACATGTCCATCATCATCCATATGTTGTCCACCTTACTGGGTAGGTAATAACTTATATTGAATGAGAAAAAGTGGCGGTCGGATACAACATTCTACCCTTGACGTACTTTGCCTAAATGTACGAGGGGGAATACTTTGCTAAACCTACTTTGCGTAAATGTATTGTCAAAGATACCCTCTCTGCTCTACGAAAGCCCATTAGTGCCATCGTCATTTTATTTTTGAGAGCAGTTATTTTTATTTTCGAGAGCAGTTATTTTTATTTTCCAGAGCAGTTATTTTTATTTTCGAGAGCAGTGATTTTTATTTTCGAGAGCAGTTATTTTTATTTTCGGGATCTTTACGAAACAAAGTTTTGGTCGCGGGCTTTGCCTTATTTTATGTACAACAACGATTACAGGCCTGATAGCGGAATGGCCCCGTTTCACAAAGGCCATAGGACGCGCAGTCTATTTTTAGTAACTTTTGGTTTTACCGCTATTTATATTTTCCAGAGCAGTTATTTTTTATTTTCAAGAGCAGTTATTTATATTTTTGAGAGCAGTTATTTTTATTTTCGAGAGCAGTTATTTTTATTTTCCAGAGCAGTTATTTTTATTTTCGAGAGCAGTTATTTATATTTTCCAGAGTAGTTATTTATATTTTCGAGAGCAGTTATTTTTATTTTCGAGAGCAGTTTTTTATTTTCAAGAGCAGTTATTTTTATTTTCAAGCAGCTTTATTTTTGTCTTTTTTGAAGCAGCTGTTCGATTTCCGGAAGCCATCATCATCTATGGCTGCGGCGGCTTCGGACGCACGGAGTCTGCATTTGATCAGGCGTTACTTTAGTTTAGGACTTAATTATGACGAAATAATTGCTTCACTTGCTTCTAATCATAATATCTTTATCAGCAAGCGTAACCTAAACCGTAAATTGCGAGAACTTTGCCTTTATCGCCGAAAACACCACACAGACATCGTTGATGTTGCATGTTTTATCGAAGGGCAGTTGAGTACCTCAGGGCAACTTTGTGGTTACCGGTGGATGCACCTGAGATGCCGTCAGAATGGAATTCTGGTAAGCCGAGAAACAGTGCGCCATCTTCTGGGATTACTAGATCCAGAGGGAGTCGAGTAAAGAAGGCGGCGGCGGCTACAGAGAAGGACATACAACGGAAGAGGCCCAAACTTTGTGTGCACTTGGACTCTTATGACAAACTAACGGATGTATCGACGGGTATTCAAGACAGATCCTCTGGCTTGAAGCCTCTCTGACAAATAGTGACCCTGGCGTTATTGCGGGGTATTTCATGGAAACTGTGAGAAACAAAGTAGGTTGTCCTAGACTACTTCGGGGCGACGCTGGAACGGAAAACAGTTTTGTTCGACAGATGCAACAGTTCTTGAGAAGAAACTCTCAAGATGCATTTGCAGGGGAGAGGAGCTTCCTCGAAGGAAGCAGTCAGAGGAACCAGCGCATTGAGTTCTGGTGGGGCATTCTAAGGAAACACTGCTACCAGTATTACAGCTGCGCTTTTGAGGAATGTATGCAAGCTGCATGCACTAGCTACACTGCATACACAGGCTAGGCGTCCGCGCGAAACATGTGCTTCTTGAAAATAAAAATAACTGCTCTCGAAAATATAAATAACTGATCTGGAAAATAAAAATAACTGCTCTCGAAAATATAAATAATTGCTCTGGAAAATAAAAATAACTGCTCTGGAAAATATAAATAACTGCTCTGGAAAATATAAATAACTGCTCTGGAAAATAAAAATAACTCCTCTCGAAAATATAAATAACTGCTCTGGAAAATAAAAATAACTGCTCTCGAAAATATAAATAATTGCTCTGGAAAATAAAAATAACTGCTCTCGAAAATATAAATAACTGCTCTGGAAAATATAAATAGCGGTAAAACCGAAAGTTACTAAAAATAGACTAACGGGGCCATTCCGCTATCGGGCCTGTAATCGTTGTTGTACATAAAATAAGGCAAAGCCCACTTTGTTTCGTAAAGATCCTGAAAATAAAAATAACTGCTCTCAAAAATAAAAATAACTGCTCTCGAAAATAAAATGACGATGGCACTAATGGGCTTTCGTACTGCTCTCCCATCTTTGACTGTTACAAATTTACGCAAAGTGAAACTTGAATTGTCGTGATTGACATGATTGATGGTCCAACGTGTGAATCGAATCCAAACCACCCAATGATGCCGGTTATAATATAGATACTAAGTTATTAAAATTACATTTTGCATGAGAGAATTCATGTCGGAGTGAATACTCACCATTTACAGAGCATGTAAGAAGTAGAAATACAACCCGGAAGTGAAAAAACACAGTGCGCTTCTGTTTCGCCATGTCTCTCGAGCGTGAATGGTCTTGGTATAAATGTTGGTTTATTATAAATACCCAGGCGCGCGGCCGGGGATCACGATTTGTTATCAAAAGCAACCAGGAAGTGCTCTCGTCGACTTTCCCAAGGGGTGACCGTTATAGTTGAGCTGATAATGTGTTCTATTTTAAAAAGCAATTTCTATAAAATACTTGCTTTTACTTTATGCAGCATTTTCTGTAATGAATTAAAATAAAATATTGTTCTCTGCTATAACAATAGACGTCATCATGATATCTTTTTGTTGATACATTCATTTACACACAGAGGAAAATACGGCATAAAGAGTGTGCGTCACCTTAATTTCTGATCTTCATTTTTACTTCAAAATCAGAGAGTGACGCACACTTTGCGTATTTTCCGAAAACAGTCGTGGCGTGTCTGTGGATGGTTAAGTTTTCATACCTTTGGTGGCACTTTCTGGTCTACATGCATATTCATAAAACATCGGTGATGTCACAGCGGGATCAGATGCGGCAACATCATGGTTTATTTGTGCATAGAGTTGACCGAATTCCTTGGTTTTTTTTTCAAAATCGGTTCTCTTCAAGACAACACATTCTAGTTTAAGATGAACACAGTGACTGAAAATTACTGGCTCGTTTCATGCAGCATCATTATGACCTTAATAGTTATCATGTGGGGCATTTTTCCAGTCACTGAGTTAATCTATGAACTAGCACTCCGATTCCATGCCCTATTGATCGCAACAATACTGTCACTTTAATCTATACTGTCCATTTAAACTGTTGATCGAGTAAACAGCATTGTTTCCTTGTAATGGACGAACAATAATGATTCGGGGTTGTGATTTTGTGCACTTTCAGTTAATATGTTGTGTTATTTGAGTTCCCGTTGTGTGAAGTGATAACTGTTTTATTACTAGCTCAAGAATAGTCGGGAGACTCTTACGTGTACAATACTACGCAGTGGGAAAATAGTCCCTAAACACATATCACAACATCCCCCTTCCTTTGAAAAGTACAATTTCAGTAAGTTAGAATGGGTCAAGAGGTCTGAAATTTACTGTAAACGTTAACTTTTGTTATAGCTGCAAATTCGGAAAAGTGCAAGAGTACAGGTAAAGTCTTAAATGCACTATTAATGTAAATAACGGCAAAACTGTTGTTCTCAAGTTAAACTTACAATAAAACACTCAAGCTTACACTACGTTTAATATAGGTTTTCCCGGCCAATTTCAACAAAAAATCATTCAATTTCATCAACACGCTTTCAAATTCACGCGATTTCGATAATTCAATCCAACTAGGGTTTCTCTTTCGATATTATTGCATTCAATTTCGTTTTCGTGCACACATGATTTCTTTCTTTTCATTCTATTTCGTTTATAGGCATTCAAAACTACCAGATCACCATTCTTATGTTGAATATCTACCACATTTTCGCAATAGGTGCAATCAAATTCAGAGTCATCGAAGCGCACAGGATTTTGTAGCTGTTGTTTATTTTCTTTTTCGTTTATAGCCAATGCATTTCAACATTTCAGCGTTCAAATTCAACATGAGTATGATACGGCTTATTTGAGTTTAAAGTTAGCAATTGTTCTTTTAGTGGCAGTTTTTGTTCCATGTATTATGCGTTTCCATGTTTTGAGTTTCATTTAATTCTTGTTGTTTGTCTTAATTGCAATAATTGTTCCTTTTGCGTTTGTTACCCCATGGCTAAACTTTAAATATTGTTTCTAAAAGGCAGTTAAATAAAGTTAAAAAACTTATGGCCCATAAGTTTGAAATTAATACACAGTTATTTGCTCTTGCCTTGTTACTGCTTACATTGGTCTTTACTTATTTTTTGGGTCGTCTTCTTTATTCGTTTATGTTCAGACCATGTCAAATTACAAATTAACAAATGATTTTTTTTATAAACAAAAGCTTATAATTATAAGGGGACATCGTTATAAAAATTAAATATTGTTGTTTCCCTGTGGATTTTTTCACAGGTCCTTTTCTTTTTCTGTTTATTTCGTCTATAATGCTACGTTTATCTGAAACTGTTTCTTTAACCTTCAATGTTTTGACGTGCTAGTCATCTGGGCATGTAAGTTTGGCTGTTGTTGTACCATCTCACGCATTTTTCATAAGAAATTTGTCCCACATTCTGTTGAGCCACTTCTTGAATGAGATCACCCTCCACTGTTGAAGATTCACTCCTGCTTCATGTGCTGCGTCCCTGTCCCCTACTCGTAGCTGCCATTCTGGGAGGGCCAAATCTCTTTTGACACCAGCTTTGAATAACGAATGGGACATTTCTGTCATGTTCAGGAATGGTGAGTAGGGTGGTAGACACTTCAACTGCATCTGCTGGTTGATTCCTGCTGGGAGCTGGGCGCGTACATGGGGTCTGGCATTGTCGTACACAAGAAAGAGGGGCTCATCTGCAGGGAACATATTTTCGCACTCACGAGCTGTGTCAGCCAGAAACTCTTCAAATCTTTCTCTCGTAACAGTCTCAAAGGCTATTCGGTGGTGGACAAGACCAATCTCCCCAGAAACAGCAAATGTTACGTTGCAGTTGCGTCCGTGTTGTGCGTGTACCACGCGCCTCGCTGGGATACCGCGAGGGGCTCTTCCAAAAGAGCGTCTCGTCCGTATATGTTGTAGCCAGTTTCGTCAATGAACACGCAGTGGCCGACAACTCCGTACTGCATGAACCACTGCGCGTACTCTACACGCATATCGAGTACTCTGGGCGAGTTGCGGGCATCAGGCACGTCCTCTGCGAGTTTAAGGGTCATGAGCTGCAACACGGTTGGTTTGTCTGGTAGAGAGTGTTGTAGTTCATCTTTCATCTGAATTAGTGTTAATAGAGGGTTGTCGTCCAGCAATCACTCCAGCTCATCTCTCATCTCCTGATCTATCTTGGTGTTGTGTGCCCCTCCCTTAGGCAACTTCTCGTGACGATCGGTACGCAAGTATGTAGCCACAATGGACCTTGCGGTAGATCTCTTGATGCCGAGAGTGTCTGCCAAGTCTAAGTAGTCAGCCTGATTGTTCTCGAATGCTTCAACCAACCTCCCTCTATCTACATTATTCACTCTTCTGTAATGACCACGGGCAGCTTCAGAAATCGTCTATTTACTAAGAGGTGTATAACTCGGAACTAGTGTAGAAATGATTTCTCCTCAGAATATCCTGGCTTTATTTATAGGCAAATACGAACCAGAAAGCACATATCACAGAAACGAATTTGAATGCACACATTTGGAAAATGGTTGCTCATTGATGAAATTGAATAGTCGACCAGCCTGTTGCTGCTGGCTTTGACGAAATTGAATGAACTTATCGACCATTTGAAATTGAATGATCTTATTTGTCGAGTGAATGCTCAAGTGTTGAAATTGAATGATCTTATTTGTCGAGTGAATGCTCAGGTGTTGAAATTGAATGACTCTTTTTAACTGTTGAATGCTGATGTAGCTGAGCATTTATTTTCAAACGAAATTGAATGAGTCGGGTATCAAATTGAATGATTTTTCCCGAAATTGGCTGGGAAAACCTATAAAACTAAACAAGGTGTCCATGCATGAGTTATTTTGGTGTTTGTTTTTATGTGGTGTATCGGGTTGGTTTGTGAATGCACCTATCAGATCGAGTTGTGTAGGTGTGGGTTTGAGTCTGGTCATGTTTGGTGGTTGTTTGGTCACAGAGTGGGTGTGGTTTTTGTTTTGCATGGTCATTCTGGTTGTCGGAACATTGGTCAGGCAGGTCTGTTGTGAACCGAACTCGTTTAGGCACGCATGGTTTGTGTGCCTGGCTGGGTACCTCTCTGAGATGTGAACGGTTGCACCTGAGTGTGTTGCCATTCGGGGTTTTGACTTCATATGATCTTGGCTGGTTACACAGGTTTGTCACAGTCCCAGGTATCCACATGTTAGTCTTGTGGTCCAACATTCTGACTTTCTGTCCGATGTAGAGGGGTGGTTTCTGTTCCCCTGCATGCTTTTTGTCGTGCTCGGTTTTCATCCTCTGTCTTCTGGCTTCCAGCTGGTCTCGGATGTCTTCAGAATACTGGGAATCAGCATGTGGGTACCTTCCTGGTAGGGTTGTGCGTACAGGTCTACCGAACAGGATTTCTGCCGGGGATGGCAATTTGGCATCAATAGGTTGCATGTAGGTTCAATAGCGCCATGTCGATGTTCTGCTTGGATTGCAGAGATTTCTTGAGGAGTGCATTGACTGTCCTGACAGCGCGTTCCACCAGGCCGTTGGAGCGGGGGTATCTTGGTGAGGATGTGGTTTGCTTGATTCGCTATGATGTGCACATGTTCTGGTACTGCTTGCCCACAAATTGGGGTCCATTATCCGAGATAATATCAGACGGTGCTCCCAGCATGCTGAATGTCTGCGAGGTAATGTTCTCCACAGCTCCACTGGTTGTAGTGGTGAGCTTATGGACAACAGGGAATTTTGAGTGGTAATCCACGATGAGGACATATATGTTGTTCCGTCAATCTCGAACAGGTATGTGCCTAGTTTCGTCCATGGGGCTCCAGTGGTTCCTTCTGCTGCTTTGTTTGGTTCTCCTGGCAGAGGTTGCATGACTTGACGAGATCATCAATGTGTCGATTGATGTTCGGCTAATATACCGATTCTCTGGCGAGGCGTCTAGTTTTTTCTATCGCCATGAGGCCTGTATGTAGTTGACGTAGGATGTCACTTTGAAGTGCGGTAGGGATGATAACCTGTTTGCCTTTGAAGATTACTCTGCTTGATAGTCCAAACTCATCTCTGTACTACTAATACTACTAATAATAATAATTTAAAAATTTATATTGCGCTCTTTACATAGAAATGATCAAAAGTGCATAACAATGACTTGAAACAGAGTTAAAAACAGACATGAAAAACACAAGAATTGAGAAAAAGTTTGAGATAAAGTCAGGTCACCAGGCCAGAGCCCAAACCGCAGTACGGTGATACGTTTGTCCCGCCGACAGGGGATTAATAATTACTTAAACCTACCCCTGCCGACATCGATAATGTCTCGACCTTTTCAGGAGACAGACGCCTCTAACCCTACCTAGGTAATTTATACATGTGATCTAACTACCTGACACGGCGACCCTAGAAGTAGAAATATAGAGAGAAGGCAATACAACCAACATTTCATGTTAATCTTACAATCACACATTAATTCACACCAAAATTACACCCACATATTAATTTACAAATGCTACATTAAAAAGAAAAGTGTTTATCTTACATTTAAAAGTGGCCAGTCTGTGTTCACTACATGTACGTATGTGCCATGGCAATGCATTCCATAGCTTAGGGGCTGCCACGGAAAACGCCCTATCACCAAGTGTAGACAACATTTTACCGCTAGGATATTCAAAAAGGGGTCTATTGTTCCCTGACCTTAAATGATATCTGGATTCTTTCCGAACGGTAAGAAGATCCTGTAACTACCTTGGAGAAAGACCACGAAGTGTTTTGAATATTAATAGAATGATTTTAAAATTAATCCTATGCAAAACAGACAACCAGTGTAATTGACGTAGTATTGGTGTTATGTGTTCAAACCTGCGTGTATTTGTAACAAGTCTAGCCGCAGCATTCTGGACCCTTTGTAATTTAGTTATTTGTGTCATTGGCAGGCCGTACATTAAGCTATTACAATAGTCCAGACGACTGGTCACAAATGCATGAATTTGTGTTAAAAGAGAGTCTTGCGACAGAAATTTACTGATCCGTTTAATATTGTGAAGATGGAAAAAAGCCGCGGAACAAGCTTTGGTAATGTGGGTGTTCATTGTCAGTTGCGAGTCAAACCAAGACCCCAAATTTCTAACACAGGTGGTTGGAGAGATTTCAACATCACCCACAGTGATGTTGGCAATGATTATTTTCTTCAACTGCTGTCTAGTTCCGATGATCAAGAACTCACTCTTAGTATCATTGATCATGAGCCTGTCATGCAACATCCACTGCCTGATGTCCCGAATGCAACTTTATTGAAAACAATAGGTCAGTGGACTAGACCATTTCATATAACGGGGATGGCGGTGGATGTGATAAAGTATTGGTGCGCACAATATAATTAATAAGTACATGTACATCAATACAAAACACAACTCAAGATTTCAGAGTTTTAAAATGTTCAACTTCAGCAACTTTTGTTATTCACATTCTTCTATAAAATCAAAGTAAAGATGGCCCAAAAAAGTAATGGTGTGATCCGATCAGCAAGTAGGCTACATCAAACTTAGTTTTTTTTTTAAATCAAAGTTGGCTCAATTTTCTTTAAAAGAGGGGATTTTAATATGGACTTAAGAACACTTACCTATAAATATATTCTACAACTATTTTTCCTTTATTGATGTGAGAAATCGTTGTCAAAATCTAATGATTGTGGACTTCAGAGAAACGAGTCTCCTACGTTTCTTGTGGCAAAATCTAGTACCCACTGCAACCATCACACTTTACGTGCATAAGTGAGTGCATGTGAAACCAGACTATGGAGATCCTTGCATAAATTATCAAGGTCACTACTCGAAGAATTACATGAATGGAAAGAGAATTTTCTACGGATTCTTCTGCCGTGCGAGGTAAGTCTGTAACGTTACGCAATCTGCTTTGACATTCCATTTATTGAGCAAACCATTGGAAAAAACAGTCAAATTTGTGTTGACCTCAATAGGAAATGCAGATTTTTAGCATTTACTCCCCTTTTTAAAAGCAAAAAAGCCCTATTTTCCCAAGTGTAATTAAGTTTGAAAAGATAATCATTCTGAGGGGGAAATGTTACACTTTAAAATGCCAGGCGAGGGGGTTAGAAACAGTCAACTACATTTCAAATACAAAGGAAAGTTTGTTAATGTTGCATTGTTTAGTGGCACATTTCCCGTGTTGTAGGCTCCGTTGCGGAAGTCAAAGAGCAAATGCGCGCAAGTTCTTCATATGAAGAGCCGTCTCCGTACTGTGATGATTTCGGTAAGATGATTGGAAAACAGGAAACAGGGAACGTTTGGACATGTGACAGTAAAGTTGGTCACACACTGCTCTCTCAGTTAATTTAGATACGAATTGCAAATTATTGATAGGTCGATAGTTTTCTAAAATCAAGTCGAGATTATCCTTCTTTAACAAAGGACAGATCAGAGCTTCTTTCCAGTTCTCAGGAAATGTACCAGATTTTAAAGATGAATTTATAATTTTGGTGAGTACCGGAAGCAAGACATCAAGACAATCACCAGCTTGGTAGGCATTGGATCCAGGGCACATAATTTCTTTGCAGATTTCACAACAAGCTGCTTTACCTGTGACTCAGTTAATGGTATAAATTGGTCAAACAAGATGTTACTGGACAAGGCTTCCGGTATGGAATGGAATGTTCCATCAATTGTGGTTGGTACAGTAAAGTAATCAAGTTTAGCATGAATATTGGATATTTTTTCCACAAAGAAGCTACCCATGTCATTTGCAAAAGTCAATGTATCAATAAATGGCGGAAAGGGGGCATCATCAAATTGCTGAAGCAACTTTTTTGATGCTCTAAATAGTTTTCCCTGATCAGAATTGTTAATATCGATAAAGTCTTTGTAAAAGTCGCAACGAGCTTTGTTCAGAAGAGAAGTGACCTTATTTCTATGAGTCTTATAATCTAAAAGATCACATGCCTTGTCAGTTCGCCGCCACTTCCTTTCTGCCCGTCTCCTCACCCTTATTGCAGACTTGATTTCTTGATCAAACCAGGGCAGATGAAGCCTAACAGTGACCGTCTTGGACTTCAGTGGGGCATGTGTGTCAAAGGTGGCAGCTAGTGTGGTATTGTAACACTTCACAAGCTTTTCAAGACCCTGAGGAGCATCCATACACAACCTGGAAGATTCCAGGTCACTTTTCAAGGAGTCAATATTGATAGATTTAACATCCCTATAAACAACCTGTTTAACGGGAAAAGAAGGTCTATTTTGTTTCAAGTTGCAAAGAACAGACAAGTGATCAGAGAAAAGATGGTGTGGAGTTGGAGGATTGTCCAAGACTGTCTCTGATTGCCGGGTAATTATAAGATCCAGTATGTGACCCATCTCATGCGTAGGCTTGTTAACATGTTGCTGAAGACCCATAGATTCAAGAAGCACTAAAAAACGATTAGTGTTTGGATCATCTGAAATGTCAACATGGATGTTAAAATCTCCAGTTATTAGAAGTGGCTCAGGTGATAAGACAATCGATTCCAAATAATTGGCAAAGTCAGTGATAAACCGATTTACTGTAAAAGGGTGATTTACTGAGTATGGTGGCCTATAAATGATCACCAGTCATAGTTTGTAGGAATTAATCACCACAGACCATTCTGAATACTCAAAGGAGTCCACTTCACCCCCAGCAATCTTCTTGACAGGCAGATGATCTCTGAAAAGTAAAGCAGTACCTCCACCAACCCGATTTTTCCGAGGTTGATCGAGTAATCTAAAACGAGGTGGAGTGGCTTCAACCTTGTGGGCAACATCCATATCTGTAAACCAAGTCTCTGTAAGAGCAAAGAGATCTGCTTTGCAATTAATAGCATATGCAACAAAATCAGCCGTTTTGTTTTTTAGAGATCTTGTGTTCAAGCAACACAGTTTAAGATGATTATCAGAAGTGTTCATGGAATGTAATTTAAGAACAGAGACACGGTTTTCAAGAACTGGGAAATGATGAACATAATCCAATCGTTGGCCAAAATGAACAGAGATTTTACGTGTGTTGTTACGACAAGCTGCTATCCTTCCCCTGAACCGAAGAATTCCATTTGCTTCTAGAATCTGAAATAACTCAGTCTGAATAGTGCAATGAAAAGTCTTTCGAATTCTAACCAGCTGACTGCGGGAGTATATTTTTGTTTTATTTAAACTATTGGGACGTGGGTTAACCGAAATATCCATAAATATCGTTATATCCTGCGGAGGGTCATGACCAGGTATGACTAGACTAGTTTGCCCATGTTTGGACCATTTAACTAGTGGCACCTTAGAGGAATTAAATCCTGTACGGCACAGCCTCCATACCACATGACGAGGCAAAACTGATTTGACTACAAAGTGAGACTGAAATGTTCAAGCAACACAGTTTAAGATGATTATCAGAAGTGTTCATGGAATGTAATTTAAGAACAGAGACACGGTTTTCAAGAACTGGGAAATGATGAACATAATCCAATCGTTGGCCAAAATGAACAGAGATTTTACGTGTGTTGTTACGACAAGCTGCTATCCTTCCCCTGAACCGAAGAATTCCATTTGCTTCTAGAATCTGAAATAACTCAGTCTGAATAGTGCAATGAAAAGTCTTTCGAATTCTAAACAGCTGACTGCGGGAGTATATTTTTGTTTTATTTAAACTATTGGGACGTGGGTTAACCGAAATATCCATAAATATCGTTATATCCTGCGGAGGGTCATGACCAGGTATGACTAGACTAGTTTGCCCATGTTTGGACCATTTAACTAGTGGCACCTTAGAGGAATTAAATCCTGTACGGCACAGCCTCCATACCACATGACGAGGCAAAACTGATTTGACTACAAAGTGAGACTGAAATGTATAAAGATGTGAAGTTACATAATACTCAAAAGACGCACCATTTCTGATAGTCTCAGCTTCAACAAAGAATTGAACTGGGTGTGACTTGTGTTGAACACAAACAAGATGCAAAAACACTAAGATTAAGATTAAAAGTCGAGCACAGGCACGAATGATGGCAGCCATGTTAAATACACATAGCAAAACAGTACACTTGAACAAAGATAAAAATCTACAAAATCTAGCTATTAACTACCAAACAGTGAAGAAAAAACACCACGATGAAAGCACAAATATCTTACTAAACACAGCAAACAAAAATCAAGAGTCGACGGCTAAAACACACAGTAGTAAATTACGATTATAAAATATAAACTACGGCAGAGAAAAATTAAAAGTGGCAGCTATTGAACAGCGCCCTCAACTATTACAGTAGGGTCTTAGGTCTCGAGGTAGTTCGGTGATGGTGTCTGGCCACCCAGTGTAGATCACTTGACTGAGCGCAGAGAGGATAGGGTCACGGATAGTTTCCTCCTTGAGTGCTGTTTGCTTGGTTTCGCCAAAGTGGAGGAGGTCAATTTGTTGGATTTCTGGTCCTTCAGCTACGTACATGCTATCTACTAGCTTGTCAAGGGCTATGTCGTCCGTTTTGCTGGGGTTCGGCAATATGCTGAGGGCGTCTGATAAGATCATGGTACGTCCAGGTTTGTAGTGGACATCAAAGTTATAGCCCTGGACCCAATTGATCAGCAGTCGTTGCAAACGTGGTGGTGCACTGGATAGTCGCTTTCTCCATATCATCTCCAGAAGTTTGTGGTCTGTGATGACTACAAACTCCTTGCCGAATATGTAGTTGTGGAATCTTGTTATTCCAAAGACAAGGGCAAGGGTCTCACACTCTATGTTGGAGTACGACCTTTGCGCTGAAGATAGACTTTTGGATGCAAATGCCACTGGTTTGTCGTTTTGCAGTAGGCACGCCCCAAGGCCTTTCTGCGATGCGTCCACTTCAAAGACTGTGGACACTTCCGGGTCAAAATACTGTAGACTCGCATCTGCTGTTATCGAGTACTTGAGGGCTTCGAAAGCTGCCTGGTGGTCTTCTTGCCAAATGAACGGTACGTTCTTCTTCAGGAGCTCTCTAAGGGTCACCACCCGGTCAGCCAGGTTTGGGATGTATGCAGACACGTATGTGATAATGCCCAGGAACTTCTGTAAGTCCTCCTTATCCTGTGGGGTTGGTAGGCTATGTATATCTTCGACTCTACTTAGGTCAGGTCGGATACCGGTTGCAGAGTAGAGGGATCGGAAGAAGTTGATTTTTTCGGTCTTGATGCGGCATTTGGAACTGTTGAAGACAAGTCCTTCCTTTTGGGCTGTTTCAAGTAAGCGTATGAGATTCGGGCGTAATGTTTTTTCTCTGTTCGACCTACGACCGCGATATCATCGGCTACACCAACACATCCTGGCACCTGTGCAATAATGTCATCCATGCACTGTTGGAAAATGTCCTGGCTGATGGATAGTCTGAAAGGTAGGCGTTGGTAACAGTAGCGTCCAAAAGGTGTCCTAAACGTTGTAAGCTCTTGCGAGTCTTCTTTCAAGTGTACAGCCCAGTACCCGGCCTTGGCATCCAGCTTGAAGAAATACTTGGCATTGGCAAACGCGGGGTTAAGTTCCTCAAGCGTTGGTATTTTGTGCGGGCATCTCTTCAGAATCTGATTCAGTCGTTTCGGGTCTACAAACCGGAGGAGCCATCTTGTT
>CM055817.1:270340-288796 GCA_029582265.1 Zoroaster sp. YZ-2022 | reverse complement strand
GTCTGGGCTGGGATGACCAATGGGGCTTGATCGACATCCAGGGATCGAGACGCAAGGGGTGACGTCATGCGGTGGATACCTTAGCACTCCAGGCGAGTGTTACTTACAGTGGACGGAAAACCATCTGATAGTCTAATTCCCGAACACCTCGCGATTATATGTGTCAGGAGTCCTGCATGTACTCAAGGCTGCTGGTCCCGTCAACCAGACTATGCAAGGTCAATAATTTAATACAGCAAATAGAGAATTACCGGTAGCTGTTGGAAACTGCTTACCTGTAGTATAAATGCAAAACGTTAGTTATTGGCCTTACATTTCTCAAAGGCAAAATGGACGATATACAAACATACATAAACACACAAGTGAGCAGAAGAAGGTACCAAAACCATATACGGACTTTCCATCAAAACATCTCTCCAATTTGCTTTTGCTACAAAATTTGAAATCTACAACATTATCTACCAATATTTGCCAAACACACAGGTTGCGTTCTATTAACGGGTACTCTCTTTTCTAGTTAAGAAAATCTTCTCACGTATAACACACGTGTTGATTTTATTATGTCCGTTTATGTAAGTGCATCCATGGTTTGTTTTCATAGAGGTTGCTAATATATTTGTACGTTTTACAGATGTTGGCGTTTGAAATGAAATTCACAGATTGTGTAGTAATATTTGTTGCTGTGGTATAACATGCGATAAATATATACATATTTATAATTGTTCCATTTCTTTATTTATTTAGTATGTTTATGTACCGTGCATGCATGGCTTGTAATTGTGTTAAGCGTGCGTACGTATATACTTGTGTATAGGTTAAAGCGACAATATCGTCACGATCAGAGCAGACTTTCAGCAGGGCATGGAATCGGTGTCCTGGTTTAAAATGAACGCAGTGACTGACAATTACTGAGCTGTAACCTCCAGTTCTTTTCAGAACTAATTGCTACTCAATAGAGAATTTCACATGGTGTCACCGCAATTAGTCTTACTTAATTACTGGCTCATTTATGCAGCAGCAATGGTAATATGACCTTATCATCTGGGATATTATTTTCATTTACTGAATTAATCTAAAAGTAGCACTCCGATTCCATGCCCTGTTGATCGTGACGATATCGACCCTTTAATATAAAAATATGTATATCAATTGAGATTCTTACATGGTGTCACCGCAATTAGTCTTACTTATGTATATTAATACTTATACTTATTTTAGTAGCACAGAATAAATCCACACATTTGATTTGTTCTTCAATTTAAACTAAATTCAATTAAAAAACTTCAAATTATCGAATTATTATCCAAAAGCTTTATACTTGATATGAAGTTGGTAAAGGTTCCAAAAATCTTGAAAACAAAATTCTGTTTGAAATGTTCTCATTTCAGAGAAAACACCCCAGAATATGCACAAATTTATGAGCAAGATACTTTACCTCCACCCAGGGGTAAATGGGTGTCTGTGAGGGCAGAGTTGGTTGTTGTGTTTGATTAGCCCTATATGTGCCGAAATGGCAGCAATTGAGCTGTATACTCCCCAGGGAGCTGAGATGGTTTCAGGAATGATTTATGCGCCTGATGAGCAGGGGTAATAATGTAATGCACCTTGAGCACCAGTTTGGTGGATACGTGCGCTATATAAGTCCAATTTATTATTATTATTATTATTATTATTACAAACAGCAACTGTTTACTCTAAGTGTTTTCTGTAAAAATATTGTGAATGTTTTTAAGCATAGAATTAAGCAGTTTTGCCAACATTTTACCAATGTTGTACATTTTCCTTCAATAACAAATGACCAAATATATTGAATGAACTTAAAAATATACATAGGTCTAAATATCTATTTTGTTTATGACGAAGTGGTATTATATTTGCAACACGCACTTAAAATACTCGTGTGAAGAAAAAAAAACGTTTCTAAATTTACTTTGTTTCTTCTTATTAAAAGTTGCATTATTCCGGCACATTGATAAAGTTAGACTTCATTTGACTCCGTGTTACTTCAACACTTTCTTTTAGCTAAATTTAACTTGTGTGTTGTTTACTCACCGAACTCTTAAAAGGTTAATTCAACACTTTAGTTTAAGAGTGTGGAATTGTAAGTTTATGATCCCTGTAAACTAGCAGAAGCTGTGGTTTTAATCACTGTACCAGTTGCGTTCAATTGGGCGGGAGGAGGGAGGGGGTGTATGTCTATTTTAATTATTGATCCTTTGTATTTTCAGACAAGTGTCCAATCAACTAGTAGTGCAAACAGTGAAGACCTCTTTGATATTCATAGTTTATCAACTCCGCCTTCAAGGCACCAGCACGGCGGTGTTGAATGAACCATAATCACGCTGTTGTTAACAGGCAAATAATTAGAACAAGAAACCCTTGCTCTTTTGGATTTTTTTAAAAACACAGATAGGCGTGCCAATATATATTTTTAGGTCTATTTTAATTACACTCAGCAATCTTCGCATCGTGCTTTGATATAGTATGCAAAACAGCCTATTTCAGATAAAATAATATTAAATAAAATTTGCTTTACTTGAAAACATTTTGATTCTGTTTAATTGCTGATTTTGTTGGTGTTTTGATACTTTTTGATTTTTGTTTTGGTTCTTGGTATTTGATATGCCCTTGATCTAATGAAGTCAGTAGTACTCGTGTCAGTGATGTACACAAATCTAGATAAACCAGACCCATTAATACTTCGTCTATGGTAAGTGCAACTAATTTAATCAATTATTGGTTTTAATAATACTTTAGACTCATGCTCCCCATCCCTGTTATACCACGGTTATACTAACAAACCACTCCTTCACTAAGATTCAAAATATTAATTTATGATATTATAGATAAAATAAATTTTAATAATATTATTTACCTGACTCTGGATTTGTGAGTACGCCCTATTTAAAAATACACCATCTAAACCGATGTAAAATGTATATTTGAGGAAACTAGTTCACTGGTTAAATAAAATGTACTGGTGTGAGACTTTCAGGGTCTGTATACAATCATGGACAAGTATAGTGGTTGCGTTTTGATGTTTAATTGTGTATTGTCTAGTTAGACATTGTCCAACTCGACAATATTTGTATAGTGTCTAATTGACAATACACACGTTAATATTGACTTGGTTATTGGAAATGGGAACACCAGGTCAAATTTCACGACTTCAAATTTAACCTCGTTACTGTTATGCACATGCGCAGTGGGACTTGTCAGTAAAATTCCTATTTAGTTGGCAGAAAGTAGTCACAAATCAAAACAAATCTGACTCTCGAGTCCACACCGTCCGACTGAATCGAATCATGGGTACTCTAATCGGTGGTAAGTGGAAGCATTATTGTATTCTATTTAACCTAGCATACTTTAAACAAGAAAACAAATGGAAATTATTAACTAAACTGAACGTAAGGTTTTTAGGGATTACAGTTAAGACGGAGTGTTTCGGTAAATGAAGTTTACCGTAAGTTGTATGTAAAACTGTGATCATTGTTACTAATCATTGTTTAATGATTTATTTTACTGGTCTTTAATAAGGGAATAAAAGTTTGTCCTGAGGTCTTTACCACAGTTTAATGATCGGTTTTGGGCGCGTTCACGGGCGATAAGGACCGAGCAGAAGGCGGGTTTCTTATCGCCCGTGACCACGCGAAAAACTGGTCATTATCCTGCAGTAAAGATCAAACGTCAAACTTTTATTCCCATTCATATGTCCGTATCGATTCAGTTTTCAAAATGTGAAAAAATGAAAATTTTGTTGAATAAAACCAAACAGAAATGGGCAAAGTCACGTTTTTGAGGACACACTTTGAAAGTACATGAGTCAGCGTGATACGAAATAATCTTTGTTACTCTGGTTCAAATTCGCGTCGGGCGTCACACGCTTGCTTGCCATAAATTATTCTGAAAAATTTATTTTAGCAAGGAAAAAAGTACCTTAAATGAAACATACTACTGCGAAGTAGTCGATGTATCCCACTTGCTTGCCGAAAAGTAAAAAGACCACCTTAAATGAAACATTAAAAAATACTACAGAAGCACGGTTTTACAGTGGTGTATCCTCAAATTGATTTTAGCTGGTATCGTCAGCAGAGGGCGCTTCAAATATAAAACTGGTGTATTATGGCATATTATTAAA
The DNA here is from genome assembly GCA_029582265.1 of Zoroaster sp. YZ-2022. NCBI lineage: Eukaryota > Metazoa > Echinodermata > Asteroidea > Forcipulatida > Zoroasteridae > Zoroaster > Zoroaster sp. YZ-2022. The sequence continues at coordinate 284,658 of CM055817.1, read as the reverse complement.
GTATACTCTTGTTCATGTTATAACCATGTATGGGATAATTCACTATGTAGATTTTCAAGGTTGCTAACCAAATTAAAGGGATCTATATACAAATGTAGACACTTTTCTTTTTCTTTGTTATATTTCGTAGTTTTAGTTTGAATAGCTAAGTATTAAGTTAATTAAGGTATAGTATAGATAATACCATAGAGGGAATACCAAAATAATCAAAATGTCAAATTAGAATGTAAAACTGATGGTAGTATTAATTTTCCCTGGTAAGGCTATGCCGGGTATCCGGATACCCAGATACCCAACCGAAAATGTTATTACCCGGTTCAATTTTTCGGTTCCTTACCCGTAAACGACTTTTTAAAATTTCCAACTGAACATTTAAAGCCATACAAAATAATGGAAGTCTCTGATTTTTTGCTAAGTGAATGAAGAACACTTGGATGAAGGCTTTAGAAGGAACATTTGCTGACAACCATTCACTTACTTGCCGGCTTTTGTTTGAAACTTGTGTTCGTATTGGTTATTTTATACATTCTGGAGTATTTATGTGTTTTTACAAAACTGCTTACGGGTACCCGGGTATCCGAAGTGTTCAAATTTCGGGTATCCGGTTCTCGAAATAACCGAAAACGCACAGCCCTATTAAAATTAAATCCTGGAAATAGTTCTGTTTGAGGTACAGTAATTTTTAACAAAAAGTGAAATTATTACCCATAACTTTGAGCTCGAATTTAAAACTTGCTAACAAGACCTAAATTCATGACTGTCCACTTTGGGACTTTTTGTTTAGTGTTGTGAAAATTTGAAATTAAATATTTCCAGTTTTCTCCCAAACGTCTGGACCGATTAGGCTGAAACTTTCACAGGTTGTTTATTTTTAGTCTTTATTAAGAAAAACAGGAATACTTTAAGAAGCAGTTTTGCCAACATTACCAATACTATACCTTAAATTCAAATGAGTTGCAAAACAAATGACACACTTTCATATAAATAAAGGTCACCTTGTACACAGTGAAATTTTTTTGAATTATTTTTGTTTAATTAATTAGTTTATTCATTAATTTATTTATTTCGTATCAAAATTAATTTCACGCGCGGTCATTCTGTCCCGAACACCCTACGCTTGTATTTCATTCTTTCGTTTGCGTACATTGGCGCATGCTTATTAAGGACTTTTTGCCCCATCTACAATATGGCGCATATGACCGTATAACAGGTGATCTACAAATTGATGTTCTTATTGGCTGGTGAGCTTATTGTCTGATCCAATCAGCATCGTTCTCACAGGTTCTCCATACTTCGTTTTACATTGTTATACGACAGGCACCTTGTTTAGACACCTATTGTTTAGATTGTTTACAATAATATCGATAAAGATGAAATGAAAATAGATTGGAGTAAAGAATACAATACAACAAATATAAACCACAAAAATGTACACAATACTTTAATAGTTGAAACTATACATAGGACTAACTCATTATCTATTATGAAATATTCAGTTATTGATCTGTAAGTTATGTGCTTTCTTTTTTGCACTGTGTCTGTTTTGCAAGTACCTTACATCGGCTCATAATATATTGCTCGTAATAAGTGTTGTATCTGTTAGGCTTTATTATTTTAGATACACATTAGCCTACTGACACATTAGCCTACTTAGGGGGAGGGGGAGGGGGAGGGGGCGGGGTTATATCTATTTTAATATTGATCCATTGTATTTTCAGACAAGTGTCCAATCAATTAGTAGTGCAAACGGTGAAGACTTGTTATTCATGGCTCGTCAACTCCGCCTTCAAGGCAATCAACTGAAAAACCACCACGGCAGTGTTAAATGAACCATAATCATGCTATTGTGAATAGAGAAATAATTAGAAAAAGAAAACTTTTTTTTTATTTTTTATTTTTTTTTTTTAAACACAGATATATAGGCATACCAATATTTTTAAGGTGTACTTTCATTACGCTCAACAATCTTCGCATTGTGATTTGATATAATATGCAGTAGAAAAACCTATATCAGATAAAATAATATGAATTAATGTTTTACTTGAAAACATTTTGTACAACTCATTATTCATGTTGGCATCACTTTGTTTCTATTTAATTGCCGATTTGTTGGTGTATTGATACGGTACTTTTTTTATTTTTGAAAAGTTAGTGCAACTAATTTAAACAATAATTAGTTTTCAGTTTAAAAAATAATAATTTCGTACTCGCCCTCCCTGTTATACTAAGAAACCACTCCTTTCACTAAGATTCAAAATATTAATTTATATCATAAATAAAATTAATTTTAATAATATTACTTACTGGTAATTGACTTTGTATTTGTGAGTACGCCCTATTTAAAAATACACCATCTAAACCGATGTAAAATGTATATTTGATGAAACTAGTTGCCTTCTTAATTAATGTTTGACTGCTGTGAGACTTTCAGGCTCTGTAGACAATCACGGACAAGCATGGTGGTTGCGTTTTGGTGTTTAATTGTGTACTGTTCAGCCCCAATGCTTAATCAGTGGAGATGTGGCTCGACAATATTTGTTTAGTGCCTAATTGACAATACACACGTTATTATTGATTTGGTTATTGAACTGAGGTTATTGGGAATGGGAACACCAGGTCAAACCGTTATGCACATGCGCACTGGGACTTGTCAGTAAAATTCCTATATAGTTGGCAGAAAGTATATAGCTGTCACAAATCGAAACGGATGCGGCTCTCGAGTCCACACCGTCCAACTGAATCGAATCATGGGTACTCTAATCGGTGGTAAGTGAAATCATTACTGTATTCTATTTAACCTTACATGATTTGAGCGCCTAACAAGCAGCCACTCATAACAGCTCTCTAGTCTTTGTACTAAATACGTGTTTTGTAGCTTCAAGTTTGTCTTCATTTTTATACTAGTGGATTTCTTATTACACTTTGAATCTACTGGACGTTTCATGTGAGTATTGGTACATTTGTTTTCTTATAATAAGTGAAAAAACTTATATTTTTGTCTGTCTCTGCTGTAAGATTTTACTGTGTAGTGTACACATCTTGTATCTTAATTTTATTTGTGCAGTCAACCCTGACTTAGATTATAACCTGTAGCTTGACCACAAGCCTTTTGTTTGGATCAACAACTTTGTGATTAGACAACGGAGGTCTACATCCTGTTTATCTTACTCTTGCTATCTGGACCATTGTGTCTCGATGACTCATCTTTAGAATATGGCTACACAATTCAGCCTGCAGCTTGTATACATGCAACATAAAAAACAACAAAAATCCGTCATCTTAAATTTTTTAGTTGTCTTATATCATATTATAATAATTCATCTGCCACCTTTCACCTGGAACTCTTAATTTCTGGTGACATAAACCCAAACCCTGGACCTGAAACACTGAACAACATACCCACAAACGCCACTCAGCTCCATAAAATTTCCTACAGCCGCAATGAACTACTCAATCTTCGCAATGCTCCATGTACTGATGTAGCTTTATCTTATTCAGCATTGAGTCAATTGAACTGTCTTGGAATACTTGCCAATCAACTCCAAACATACCGCCGCACACATAGAGGTAAAAAAGCTGGTTGCCGTAGAATGGACAGACTTACACAACTAGCACTCCGGCCTTACCAACCCCCAACAGTGAACTTGACCACATCAACAAGCGACATTGGCATAACTTCAACTCCAAATGTTCATGATGAGTCTAAACTTCAGCTCTGTGTCTTGAATACTCAATCCATATGTAACAAATCGGATGAATTTGTTGACTTTGTACTTCAAAACAATTTGGATCTTGTTGATATATCCGAGACATGGTTTAAACCTGATGACTTGCTACCCCGCGAGTGCACTCCTGCTGGTTACTCTCTCCTTCATATCCCCAGACCAAAAAAGACCGGTGGAGGGGTTGCACTTCTCTTTAAGTCCAGTTTATCTGTCAGTATGAAAAATGTTAACATTGACGACCTAACATTTGAATCTCTGCATGTTGAAGTAACGTGCAACTCTAGATCCGTTCGCCTTGTTAATATATATCGACCAGAAAGGGATGTTGATGGTAAACATGTAAATTTCTCCATTTTTCTGCAGGAATTTGAGAAATTAATTGTGGGTTATCTCTTGCACCCATCTGACATTATTTTAACCGGCGATTTTAACATTCATATGGATATCACTTCAAACAATTATGCAAATCAGTTTAAAGATCTGCTCTCTGCTCATAGACTTATCCAGCATATCACAGCACCCATTCATCGATATGGTCACTGTCTTGACCTCATGATAACGCGTGAAAATACTTCACCTCTCATCTCGAATATAACTATCCATCTCGGCTTATCTGATCATTATGCAATCATGGTAAATATGAACCTTAAAAACCTCCCATACCTACCATTTCTGTAACTACTCGCCACTGGAAAAATGTAAATATTAAAGATTTATGTCATGATATTGAATCTCAACTGGAAAATGTAAACCTTAAAGATGGTGAGGTGGATTCTTGTGTCAGTCTATTTGAATCTACTGTCCGTAACATCTTGGACGATCATGCTCCGCAAAAAACTCGAACTGTTAAACTACAATCTGAATCCCCCTGGTTCAATGATGATATTCGTGCTGCAAGGAAAATGGCGTGACAATGGGAAGCTTGGAGTACATCGGCAAGAATACTGCAACCAACGTGATATTGTGAAGAACATGATTAACCAGGCAAAAATAACTCACTACTCATCTCTTGTGGAAGAGAGCTCTGGCGTTAACATTGTTGAAAAGCTGCTTCATAAACCCAAAACTCCAGTGCTTCCATCTACACACTCCGATCAGGACCTCACAAATGCATTTTCAGACTTTTTGTCACAACAATTTAGAATATCCTTCGTTCTTTTCCCCCAGTACCTGCCATTCTATCACAAACACCGTCACGCAAGGATCCACAATGTAGACTGTCTATGTTTGAGCCTACTAGTGTTACGGAGATCAAGAAACTCATCATGAAATCGCCATCAAAATCATGTGACCTTGATCCAGTACCAACTTCGCTAATAAAACAAAATATTGATGTGTTTGCTAAGTAATCACAACTATTGTAAACATATCTCTTTCTTCCGGATGTTTCCCTGATAGCCAGAAGGTTGCTCATGTTAAACCACTCCTGAAGAAACCCAATTTGTACAAGGAAGTTTTCAAAAATTACTGACCGGTAGCCAATTTAAAGTACCTTGGAAAAACAATCAAACGAGTTGTTTCATCACGGATCTCTGACCATGTTCGTGCTAATTGCATTGTAGGTACATGTATCTCAGAACAAATTTTTTTCTACGCTAACATTGTATATTGTTTGTAATCATGTTTTCCCCTTTGTTTTCGCGCCTTGAGCGCCCAGCAGGGTGGATATGTGCGCGCTACAAATCTTTATTATTATTATTATTATTAATAACCTGTTGGACACATTTCAGTCAGCCTATAAACCATTTCATGGAACGGAAACGGCTCTTCTCCGCGTCAACAATGATATTTTATCTGCCATGGATGATGGAAAAATCACTGCATTAGTTTTGTTAGACTTAAGCGCCGCTTTTGACACGGTCGATCACAAAATCCTTCTCTCCTTCAATATCATCTTGGAATACATGACACAGCCCTGGATTGGTGTAGGTCCTACCTTTTAAATAGGCCTCAGCATGTTTGTATTGGTAACTCTATCTCCGAGCCTGTTATTCTTGACTATTCTGTACCCCAAGGCTCTGTGCTCGGCCCACAGTTGTTTACTGTTTATACCTTTCCAGTTCGTGATATCATTTTGAAGTATAATTTTAAATTACCATGTCTACGCTGAGGACACGCAACTTTACATTACTTTTAAATCTTCTCAAAAACCTGCCGATTCCTGCATTACAACACTAGAGAAATGTATTCAAGAGATCCGAAGTTGGATGAGACAAAACTTCCTGAAATTGAACGACGAAAAAAACAGAATTTGTTCTATTTGGATCAGGTCAGCAATTGTCTAAAGTTTCTCTTCCATTTGTTACAATTGGCGACTCGCAGATAACCCCCTAATCACAAGCACGTAATTTGGGTGTTATATTTGACTCGACAATGACTTTAAAACCTCATATCTCCAACATTGTTCGCATATCATCATTTCGTATCAGAAATATTAGCCGAATAAGGAAATACTTAAATAAAAGTGCTGCTGAACAAATTATACATGCGTTTGTCACATCACGGCTCGATAACGGAAATGCTGTCCTCTACGGTCTCCCGCAGAATCAAATATCTCGTCTTCAGCACATACAAAACACAGCAGCTCGTGTTGTGACTTTGTCCAGAAAGTCATGCCATATCACGCCAATCTTGAAAGAACTGCACTGGCTTCCTGCTTCACAAAGAATTGTTTTTAAACTTATGCTAATTGTTCACAAATCTTTTAATAACATTGCTCCAATTTATATTTCTGAACTGCTTAAAGTCTACACTCCATCACGCAATTTGCGCTCCAGCAACATGTCACTCCTAAAGGAACCAACTTCAAAACGGAACTGGGTGATAGGTCTTTTCGTCATGGCCTGAGACTCTGGAATCATCTTCAACTAAACTCAAATCTTGTCATAGTACAACTAGATTTAAGTCGATGCTTAAAACTCATCTTATGTCACAATTCTTCAAAGATGATGTATATTTGTAATTGCATTGTAGATACATGTATCTCAGTACATAATTTTTTCCCTATGCTATCATTGTATATTGTTTGTATTCATGTTTTTTCTTTGTTTCCGCGCCTTGAGCGCCCAGCAAGGTGGATATGTGCGCGCTACAAATCTTTATTTGACGACGACGACGACGACGACGACGACGACGACGACCACCACCACCACCTCTTAAACCTATTTAAACAAGAAAACATATGGAAGTTAAACAAAAACTTGATCCAAACGTAATGCGATTTGGTTTTCTTTTCCTTTTTGATTTTTAAATTTATAGCACGAGTCCCCAACTCGGGATGCCCTCTAATTGTAAAATCAAAATCCTTGATCTCCTCGTAGTGCGTTTTAGCTTCTTTGTGAATTAATAATAAATTAATACGATCCATACTCGGGGGCTGATCGCTAAGTCTGTAAGGTAATATTGATTATCTTTCGTAACCAAAGACGTTTATAGCCAACTTGTTTTGTTTCTCTACTTTTTTGATTTGACTGATTGGAGTTGGAGCGGCGATTCCATCAAAATTTAAACGTCATTTGTATTTATATCGTAGCTAGAAATTCTATCCGAATGATTTCTAGCTGGAAAAAGAGCGGAACGTAAAGCCCATCGCAAACAATTATCGTCCTTGTTTTTCACGTTGATGCATGCTTTTTTATCTTTTATATATTTCGGTAGTTCTATATAAGAACCGCCTGTTAAGGGTTGATATCTCGCGATAGTAATTCTCATCATTTCAACACGATCTGTAACCCATCCAGAACCTTTGTGAGTCCACTTTTCTATAACCTCATTAATTTCCGCAAAGGCTGTATTTATTTCATGTTCAATCACCTCCGTGTCGTTCGAATCGGGCGAAACAAGTAAAACGCTGTAGCGTTTATTATGAAACGATGGAAACTCATAATCAATCGTACCATCCAGTTTCTCTTTGTGCAATTGAATCGTTAAATAAATCATAAACTTTATTCCTCCAAATTCTTGCGAGTCTGAGGTTAACTTGGCTACAATCTTTGACTTTACCGCCGTGAAAATAATTATGTTCGGATCTTTTTCTTTGCTATGATTGAACGGTATAACCATTATTTGTTCTCGTAAATACGTTCCACCGTTGATAGGAGGCTCGTCAAAAGCTAACTCTTCTTCTGGCGCGTAAAAGCTTTTTATAGCGCTAATGTAGTCTTTTTTGATAAACCGACCCATTCTCCCGGTGCCATGTTCCGGTAAAGGAATATTTTCTGCTTCTAAACGCTCTACTACCCCCGCCAATTTTAATTTATACAACGGCGTTGGTTTATGGCGTTTTCATACCGTTTATTTACTCTATTCGTTCTATTGTCTAGCTGCAACAATATACCGTGTTTATTGCGCGCGAATTTTTCAATTCGCTCAATGTCCATCGAGATAAATATTTTGTATTCATCGTCTTCTTACTATTAAACTAGATTTTATTAAATCGTTTTTTCAATTTTTTTTGTTTTTTTTCCAATATCTTTTTTTTGTCCGAGATTTTCTTATTCATCTTCTTTTTTTTTACTACTACCTCAACACTTTTTTTCCCCTTCTTTTCCTTTTTCCTTTAAAAAAAAAAAAATATCCCCCCAAAATATCTCCTTTTTTGGAGTGGTCCATGATTCTTATTATATCTACTACTACTTCTTAGGGATGACGTGTCAGTTAAGACAGAGTGTTTCGGTAATTTTAGAAGTTCAACATTCGGTTTTGGATTGCTGAAAGCATAAAAGAATTCCTAAAATTCTCCCAAAACGTTTGCTTCGGGTGTAAGGGATTGTGTACATGGTGGTCAATTCAATCTTTCACCCGGGTCATTCGTAGCAAAATATGGTATTTTGGGAAAAAATAATCTGCCAAATCTGAGTTGGTCATTGACAAATTTTCACAAATTTAGGTGACCTGGGGGAAATATGAATATAAACAATTCCATTGACCACCCTGACCACCATCCCTTCAACCCGAACCAAACGTTTTGGGAAGATTTGTAAGAATTCTTTTGAGTTTTTTATTTTAACATTTGAAAACGACGGTGGTCCAGTCTTTTTCAAATGTTACCAATAAATTGAATGATTTATTTAACGTTTGATCTATTTCACTTGTTAAAATCTGGTAGGATAATCAAGAACCGACATGCCTTTTTGATTGACTTTGTACCTCAGCACTACAATAGTGGATAAAAAAAATAAAACATTTTCCAGAATTGTAAAATATTCATTCAATTTTCTTGACAGTCGCAACACTGATCGTGTTTTGTGTGGCATCAGCGACTTGCGCTCGTGTGATCGGAAATTTTCGTTTCAATGGTCTCCAACCTCAAGATCGGTCATCTCTGAACGTGCCCATGGCAACCTATCATCGGTGCGCTGCAGCATGTATGAGATACGACGACTGCAAATCATTCAGCATTGACCCAATTGACAATCGGTGTGTGCTGAGTGGGGTCAAAGGTCAGCAGTCTGGCGACATCGCCTACGACAGAGGACCAGTCCAAACGGTAAATTTATGCCACATTTAATGTATTTTGCTTTTCATCAGAATTCCTGACAATTTTGTTTTTAATCTGAAATTTATGTTTTACAAACAAATGGTTTGAAATTAAATATTTCACAAAATGGTTGTTAAAAAGCATGGTTAAAAAAGTGCCAAGGTTAATTTATGACGGGTCCCGCCATTAATTAATTTCGTTAACTTTATTAACCGTGTCTCTGACGAAATTTTATGAAATGTGTCATTTCAGGTATTAGTTTGCCTTTCTAAAATGAAAAGTATTTTTATTTTCCATCTTAAATTTAAAAAAAATACCAGATAACATTAGCTTTTAATACAAGAAAACACACAGTTCAGAAAATATACAAACCCGAGATATTAATTCAACTATTATGCACCAAACCAATCCGGTTGCTATCACAGATTTCACAGATTTTTTGTCATGAATATTCAAATTCCTCATTAGCATATCATCCGATACAAAGTGTAGTAGCATGGCATTATGTATAAATAATCGATAAAGGAAGCGATGGACATTGTGGAACTTGGTATACATTTATTGCAACACACAAGAGGGAAACTGGCGGCAACCCCTGGTGCGCATGCGCTCACATTGCATGTACAGTATATCACTACACAAAGTGCTTAATACACAATATTTGGCAAGTAAAAAATAGCTGAGTGATATCAACACGGATACAAAGTCCCATTATGTTTTCAAATTAAACCTTTAATTTGATTGCATAGGTCCTTTGAACTAAACTATGTGTGTTAAGCAAAATATAATTACTTATGGAGACACAGTGACAAGTGCCCGCCTTGGCCATACGACGTAAGGAAACGTTAGGCTATTAGAAGTACACTGTTTCATTATTTGGTTGGTAAGCAACGGTTTATTAGGTGTTCGAGCAACTGTTTATTATTTATTATTCTATTTTCATTTCAGAGAGAATGCCAAAATATGAACATGCCCATCCCTGTGATTGGTGAGTCTGTAAATAAATCTGAAAGTGTACACAAATTGCCTTGTATGCCCTAAAACAAAGAAACCCAAAATGATAAATGACATTGAATTCATTGTAGCATGGCTGGGAAAATGAGTGGTTGTGTAAAGAATAATGGAGCCCAGCCCGAAGATCTGACGTCAGGCTTCGATGCTCTTGAAAGACGCCAGATACCGGCCTCTCAGTTTCACGGAGATTCAACTTTGACCTTGGTTAGCAGCTAGCTCACGAGCCTTGAAGCGTGACGCCAGATATTCGGTACAACGTATCGAATGAAGTCCCTTGATTGGTACGCCCGGAGTCTGTCTCTATCCTTGATATTTTGTTGTCAGGCTTTTTGCTTAATTAGCTGGCTTACCTCGATAGAATGATTTCGTGAAATGAATTACAAAACTGGATCAGTGAAACCCCATAGCCCGCTGCTGGATGCTACAAATTTGATTAAGACTGTTGAGTAACTTTCATTGACCTATCACCCTCTAATAACTCACAACTTAGATGTCTCCTACCCAAGGATTGTCATTAGTTTTGTAACAAGAAAATAGTGAAAATGCAGAGTATTCATATTCATTGTATAATTAGGAATTTAGGAAAGGGTGCTCTTTCCTAAATTTGAATATCATGTAACTCTTCCTTAAAGAGACAACACCCCCATGAGAATCTTATTTTAGACTCTGTGAATAGTTTCATTTTCATTGGTATCATTATAGACTACCCAGTCTTAAGAAACGACAATGAATCATCCAGTGCCAACTTATCACAGGCCAGACATGACTGTGCACAGCTTGGTATGCAGTTGTGTTCATTGGCTCAGTTGAAAGCTGCCTACGATGCAGGTTATCGTGATGACCAATGGGGCTTGATCGACATCCAGGGAATACACGCTAAAGTAACTTCTTGCGATGGGCCCAGCACACCAGACCAATGCTACTTTACTGTAGGAGGAAGCGCAGTGGACGGTCTTATACCCATCGAACCGTGTGAAGTGGATTTCGAATCTTCGTATTGCTGCAAGACGTGTTTTATAAAGCAAGGTTAGTAAATTCCTTAATCACATCGTTACAATTTACCCCATTCGGTTGCCCATAATGCAACACTAATTGGGGGCGCGCGATATATACAAAGCATGCGCATAAACGACCGCGGAAACACACAGTTATTCAAGATGCATTTTGGGTAACAATGACGGACTGAATGTGATATTTGTTATTGCATCTCCAGAACGCAAGCTAGTACCGAGCTCACCAGATACATCGATATCCAAATTACTAATAGGGGATACATAATAACTCTTATAGCGCTTCGGCGCATTTCCATGCCCATTCATGCCAGAGATCCCGTGATAAGCCCCTTCTCTTTCAAGATAAGTGTCCAGTTTTGCAAAAAAAATTGGCAAAGGGCGCATACATGGGCTTAATTAATTGAACATTGCCGAAATTTGCCGAGCTGTATCATGTCATTGCGCGACATCGCGCGTAAACACTGGTATCCATGATGACATACGAAAATCTATTACCAGAAGTCTGCTATTACACACTTTTCAACTCTTTCGGTAGAACACTTATTATGCTTGGGCCTCACGTGTTGATCAGCGCATTCAATTCATCGAACCGAAACCGAAAAACTAATAAAAATAGGTTGCCGAGAATGTTCATGTCCTATTCTAATGATAATGACAATGGTATCGAAAATGACGAGAAAAACATTTATCAATCATTTAAAAGTAAACAAAACTGATAAAGATACAACATAAAATTACCTCGTCATTTGTTTTATTTAATTTATTTTTCACAGCCTACCCAATCTTCAGAACCAAATATAAATACCTAGAGCTGACTTGTCACAGGCCAGAGACCGCTGTGCACAGTGTGGTATGCAATTGTGTGTTCACGATCAGTTGAAAGCTGCCCTACGATGCAGGTTATCGTGATGACCAATGGGGAGCGATCAGCCACCCAGGATGCGCGACATGCTCAGGGTGGCTTCATGCAGGCCAATGGTGCCTACGATAGACAAGGCACTATGTTACTTCTTTGTGCAAGGAAATGTTACGACAAGCCTCATTCCACCGTGCATCGTGCATACTCCATACTCCGTGACTTAATGCCACCACTGTTGTCAAGGGTTGTTTACGCTACAAAGAAAGTAAGAATAGCAATCATTAATAACAAGAAAACACATTTGTTAACCCAAACATCGTGCGTTTGTTCCCCAAAACAATGATAATCGCTCAATCTCTAGTTTTCATTTGTGTGTGTTTTTTCATTTTGGTCATCATTCGATCAAGTTCTGTTCCTTTGTTATTATAAAAACAGTTGCCAATTATTGTTTACTTTGGGGCTGAAACGCGAACGTTTGTTTGACGATTATGTTTTTTCAACAATGAAAATAAGTAATGTTTAAGTTAATAACTTATTTCACGATTAAACTACATTTTAAGATGGAATATTAATTATTATTTATTGTTTGCGTTTTTAAGACTCACCGATTCTCAGAACCTCAATTATTGCTGCAGTACTGACTTGTCTCTCGGCTAGAGACCGCTGTGCACAGTGTAGCAGTGTAAGCTATGAATGTTCATTGGCTCAGTTAAGCTGCCTACGATGCAAGTTATCGTATTGATGACCGCTCAGGGGCTTAGTCGACATCCAAGGACAACACGCCAAAGGTGACGATCATACAATGGATCCCTCACTTCACCAGACGAGGTGTTACGCTTCGTAGATTAACTTCGTAGAAAAATTCTACCGAAATGATAATTCCAAAAGCAAACATCACATCTGGATATGAACCATCGTACTGCTGCCGTGCTTGCTATCTTTACGAAAATAAGTTAATATAATTATTTCTTAATGACTTGTACACAAGTCAGAGGGAACAGAATAATTAATGAGTTTATATTGGGCCGTTGATTCGGTCCCCAACGTCTGCTGATATCAGTCATGTCTCTGGCAACCTTCGTTTGTTCCTAATTTTTGCAGACCTACAAAAAGCAATGTATCTAGATACAGGACTCGACTTTCGACACTCTGCTGATATAATAGTCAACGGCATATGGCAAACCCTTGCCAGGTACACCTTGGATCGAGCCCTGATGAACAGCCGACAGAAACAATGTAACACTCTAGATATTAAGGACTTTATACCGACACTTTAAACTCAGTTAGTGTCTATAGTCGGCCTGGAATGAATAAGGACGGTACATATTCAAAGCTTGTACAATGTGTCTATATTGTTTATATTTCGTGGATTAGATCTAGAAAATTCACACACACATGCAATACAATTGCTTAATGGAAACACGAATTTCTGCTGTAAGCAGGGGTTTGCTTAATATGATATTTCTTTTCGAGTTCTTTTCAGATTACCCCATCTTCAGAACTGAGATCCATACCCTGAGTGCTGACTTGTTCACGGAGGGCCGAGACAACCGCTGCGCCCCAGTGTGGTATGCAATTGTGTTCACTCGATCCAGTTGAAAGCTGCCGCAGTGCAGGTTATCGTGATGACTTAATGGGGCTTGAGTCAATACCCAGGTGTGCCGCGACATGCTCAGGTGGCTTCAGCTGCGGGCCCATGGGTACTACGAGACAAAGGCGCATGTTACTTCTTGTGCAAGGAAATGTTACGACAACCTCATTCCACACACTATCGTGCAGACTCCACTAACTATACCTACATTGTCGGAGTTATTTACGTACCAACGTGAGAATAGCAATCATTAATATGAAAACTCATTTGCTTGACCCAAACATCGTCGTTTGTTACCAAAGCAATCGCTCAATCTCTGGTTTTCATTTGACTGTTTTCATTTTGGTGTCATTCGATCAAGTTCTGTTCACTTTGTTGTTATAAAACAGATACCAATTATTGTTTACTTTGGGCTGAAACGCGAACGTTGTTGACGATTATGTTTTTTCAACAATAGAAATAAGTGATATTTAAGTTAATAACTTATTTCACTATTGACTACATTTTAAGATGGGTGTATATTATTTATTGTTTGCGTTTTAAGATTACCCGATTCTCAGAACCTCAGATTATTTCCGAGTACAGACTTGTCTCCCGGGTAGAGACCGCTGTGCACGTATGGTATGCACTGTGTTCA
>CM055817.1:216417-269840 GCA_029582265.1 Zoroaster sp. YZ-2022 | reverse complement strand
TAAGTATATTCTAGGAGTTGGGTTTAATATGACTGTGATCCACGTTAGACTTGCATTGTAAATGTTTGTAGAAATAATATCTGTGTATGGAAAGAATACGTATATTATTTAAAATATGTGGTTGTGAAACAAATTAAATAATAATTAGGCACATAGTCAGTGATTATTGTTTTTGTGACTGGCTCTGGCAAAACCCTAAACTTGGACCCAATTTTCAAAAGTGACCTCCAAAATTTATCGTGAAAATTAACAATGTTCCTAACAACGTTTCATGATTTTTCTTTTCCCATCAAAATCTACAGAAAATGCTCTATATGGTGACATGAAAACTGGTCCCTGGGGTCAGTTTTGACCTTTTCATGGCTGTTACACATCATGGTAAATGCCGAGAAATTTTGGGTTTTGCCAGAGCGGGTAACATATAATTATACACTCCCAATATACATTGTGAACCTTTTTCCACATACGGAAAATAAACATATACTAGGCCTACTGCCATCCAACCGCTCCCACATACTCAAAATAGGCATAGCCTATATTTGATCAGATGATTTTTGAGAATATACAGTCTTTACCGAACACATAATAAATGTCTTTAAGAAAGTGTTAGTAATAGTAGCCTGACCTGTTTTCGTACCAAGTATTATTAAAACCATGAAATATTTTCATCGATATCCCTTAAAACAAGTAAACATAGAAGACTCAGATAACAAAAATGACTGATCCGCACAAATTTCCGTACAAAGTGGCTGAAATTTACTACCCAAAGAGGGGAGAAATGCCAGCAGTATTTATACCCCAATATCCGCCATGTTTGCCATTAATGCGCTGTAAACCCCTTTAAGGACACTTTATTAATTTATATTTTATTATGTTTAAATATTCCTGGGCATCTAAACAAAACTGCCCGCGCTCGCCTAATTGCGAGCTTCCCCTCCCCCATGTTCACAATAGATTTGAGCCTTCGTCTGTCATTAGGCGAATTAACACATTTATAATAAAGAGAGTAAATCAAACTCTATTATATAATGTGAACTTTTATGTTTCAATTACCTTTTTCAATTCATCGACTTAGTATATAATACATATTGTTAAAGGCGGTAAAACAATTTCTGGTAAAACAAATCATCCATAATTGCTTAAATCATAGTGCCGTAAATGCATACATATTAGTCGTATTAGTTGTAACGTTGAAAATAAATACGTAATTTTTTGTGCAAATGTAGAAATGTAGCTACTGGCAATATTTGACTGGTATACCTGGAGTGATGGGGTCAAAGAACATGAATGAATTCAAGGGAGGAAATGTGACACCGCCTAATTTCAAAGGGGCACTGCAAAAGAGGGGTTTACTATGAAATCAGCAATAAATGTAGCTCTCTGCATCATAAACGTATTTACTCACATCGTGAGCAGTCTCAAAATATCTATGCCAACAACTATGCTGTCAAATTCAAAGACTGGATCGATTTGATTGGCATATTCCCTAAATGTGACCCTTCTTATAACTTGTCCTTCTTTAAAATATAATTCAAAGTTGTGACATTATGTTGGAACACGAGGGAACGGATTCATTTGGCAATGAAGGGATTTTGGTATTGACCTTTCGTTCGTGGTAAATTTAAAATGGCGTCGGCTGAATTGACTTGTAAAATTCTCTGTTTCGCAGAAAAGCATGCCTTTTTACTTGTTGTGCAGTTATTTTTCTTTAATTTGACCACATCGAACATCGGTCTTTGTCCATATGCGATGCGACGATTCGATTTTCCCCTGGGTTGGTAAAGTTGTCCTCTTACTCAAAGTATATACCATTTTCTTATTAAACGTAATGAATGTAACGTAACTCTTTGCCCGTTACTCTTTAAACCTCTGCTTGAGCTTCGGACATAATTAGTAGGTCCTCAAGCGTCCTAGCAATTAATTCACTATTTTTGGACGGCAATGGGTAAAGCCAACGTTTCCCGTTGAAAACCTCCACAATACAGAGAATGCACTCGCATGTTTCATTTCCACTTGTATCTGCTATTTTCACCCTACTTGCTAGTCAATTTGATTTATTTTCTGTACTTACACTGCAAAAACTGTGGTGTTAAAAACTACACCATTGGTGTTTATATTAGGCAACTCGCACAATATAAACACGATGGAAGAATAAAGTTAACACCACTGGTGTTATTTTTAACACCACAGTTTTTGCAGTGTATTGGCTATGATATAAGAGGTGCTTTGTTCGAAAATAAAAGTCGTAGTCGTTGATGCAGCGTCATTGCCTTTAAGTTCCTAGAGGTTTCTTTTCGGGTAACCCTGTGAAACCGTTCCCCAATTCGTTTAGTAACCTTTTTAATACTTCCCCCTTTAGGCCAGAAAAATAAGTCACTGGTTTCTGGTCTCCGTGTGTGTGTCGGCTCAGTGTTTCAGGCGGTATCCACGAAACTTAACTGAGCAGGGTTCTTAAGACTGCACTTAAATCTAAGTAGGCCTATCCCACTTATCTTAGTACCCCAAGACACAAAACATCAATGGGCTAATTGTGCCGTATGAAATATTTTGGACGCTGCGCGCGTTATCCATACGCATTATTTACTCGTTGTTATGCTTCGCAAAAAATTAAAATAGTGATAACTTTATTTCGAGAGGGTTGACCCTCTTCGCTTTGTTCCGTCGGTGAAACAAAACTGTTTGTTGTGTATTGTCATAATTACATAACATCATTGTCAAACTATAGTTCGTTCCTCCTCCTGAAACTCCACTGGTGAATTTATACCTTTAACGATTTTCTCTTTCAAAAATGTTGTGTAAGTTTTGAAATATACACAAAAGCGGCCATGAAATCTATGAGAGCCCCACTTATAAGACTGGTCTGATCACACTTAGATTTAAGACGCGCAAACAAGCGTGGCGCTTAGTGTTAATGTTTTGTACATACCACTTAGTCAGTTAGACTCGTCTAAGTTGAGCATTCAAGTGAGGTGCTTACAATTTTGCGACTTAAGTAATTTCGTGAACACCGCCCAAATGTACGGTTGTACCGTTTGTGTCTGTCTCAATATTCTTAATCTATCTGAAGTTAAGTACCGTACTTTGTTTCTGTGTCGCGTGTGCGTTGTATTTGCCTGGCGGTTTGTTTGCAGTCAGTTCATCAGTCAGTCAGTCAGTCAGTATATCACGTCGTACGTTTAAAAAATGAATGCTCAGACAATTTTACAATGAACAGTTATTTAACATATCTAGGGTCACCAAAGTTATCAACCTTCAAATAAGAAATCAAACAGAAATTCATAATCTCATAAAACTAGACTGATTAAGATAATTCTCACGTTTTATTCCATTATACAGATAACTGGATACCAATGTACATGGGGCAAACCGGAAAACAAAATAATACAATAAGTGGGAACACCAGAACATACCAGAACCAGCGATGATGGGCATGCATATATATATATGTATTACTAAGTATCGTATTCAGTTTTAAGTTAAAAACTAACTATATATATATATATATATATATATATATATATATATATATATATATATATATATATATATATATATATATATATATATATATATATATATATATATATATATATATATATATATATATATATATATATATATATGTATATGTATATGTATATGTATATGTATATGTATATATATATGTATATATATATATATATATATATATATATATATATTGTTAGTTTTTAACTTAAAACTGAATACGATACTTAGTAATAGACGACAAAGCTATAATAACGTCAGCTAAACACGAAAAACTCATCATATTTTGCTGATCGTCAAGAACAAAATGTATCGTCACCGTTTTCACGAAGTGACGAATCCGTAAAAAACTAATTATTTTTTATCAAGTTCAGTTTTGTAGATATTTGAGGTGTATTCATTGTCGCCTACATTTCTGCAAAGTTTCAAATGTTGAAACATCAGTTTCGTAATTACGCTATCAATATATACCCGGTGAATCACTTAGCTCAGCTGTTTTCCGTTTTCACGAAGTGACGAATCGCCATTCGCCGCTTTATACATTGAAATACATAGCGATTGGCAAAATGTCAAAGCGGATATTGTTGATTTTGCGTTTTCACGAAGTGGCAAAAATTCCTCATTAATTACAATCTCTATGATAAAGATACTGGCATTTCTTTGTAATTAAAGTTATGAGCTTTAGTAGGAATCAAAGGCGATTATGTGGGCTGATTCGTCACTTCGTGAAAACGGAGACGATATGTTACAAACGCCGTCTTAGTGATTAATTTTGACAGGAAATCATTTTCTAAATATTCTCCAATGTCACAGCCTTTTCGTTTGACATCAAACTGGTGTGTTAAAGCACACCGTATGCTTAATAATGTGCGCTCTCAATGTTCTAGCAACTGGCTTCCCGCGTAGGGCACCTAATCCCATGAAACTCTACGGCAGGTCGGCAAAAATCATACCCAAGCTGGGGTGTGCAGTGTACAGTGCCGTGGTATAGATTACAGCATAATCCATGTATTTTTTTTTTTTAATATAAAAAAGGTATTATAAAAAAAATAATTCAAATAAATTTATTATATAAAACTGTGTGACAATCAACGTCATAATTATGTTAATATTCTTTGACAAAAATACCAATCTTCCCAGCCAAAAGTAGTAACTCATTCGATGAGCTTCAGATATCTCAGAATTAACAAGGGAATCAGTGACAAAGATTGTACAATGCCTATGAAAATGAAGGCTCCATTGTAACTACTTGTGACGTCATACAGCCAACCTGGAAAAGACAGAATAAAAAGCACACGTTATTTGATGTTGTTTTTTGTATTATCTGGGGGTGTCATGGCCGAGCGGTCTGGTGCATCGAACTGGTGTTCTGATGGCAGTGTTGATCGACAGAATGTATTCTTGCTTCAGTGATAAACATGATGTATTATTAGTAAGACTAATTGCGGTGACACCATGTGAAATTCTCAATTGAGTAGTAATTAGTTCTGAAAAGAACTGGAGGTTACAACTCGACGTTTCGATCAGTAAGCTCTGATCGTCCTCAGTTGAGAATTTCACATGGTGTCACCGCAATTAGTCTTATTTATCCTCTTCACCATGCAAAGCTACAATTAAGTTTTACCTATGGTGTATTATTGTTGAATTATGTAGCTTAGCACTGTATGTAGCTTTCATCTTGTTTACTCAGTCTTGTGAGTGTCTCAATAACAAAGGTCAATAATAGTTAGATATTAGTAGTGGGTGTATCAACGTCCATCATGTAACCTAACAGTCACATTATACTATGTCACGGTGTTTAAGCTGTGATAATATCTAACCTACCTGGAAAAAATACTACGCTGAACTCAATAATCGCAATTTGTATCCCAGACCAGCCAATTGCACCGGCCAACAAATCTGCTCCTAGGAGTTATTTGTAAAGAACTTCAAACAGACACAAGACAGCACCCGTGCAGAATAATATCAGTACCGATGACATCATCATTGACCAATACCAGGTCAGCCAAGGAGTTGCGTAAAACATTGCAGAAGCAGTGCTTGTTAATATAACCATCGGGATGAAGTAAGATTTGACCCATCGGTCTAAGATGAATCCTTGACTCATTCTTACTATCAAATGTCCAACACCTGCAACTGTGACGAACGTTGCTGCATCTTTGGAAGAGAAACCTTTCGATTGAGCCATTGACACAAAGTAAACAATCCACAAATCAAAGCTTAACTGGGTACAACAAAGCATACACGTCACCAACCAGAAACGATAATTTTGTAGCAGTCCCAAATCTAAGTTCTTGGCTACATGCTTCCATAATGCACTACAGCGATGCAAGAGTTTGGCTTCATGTTCTGATAAATGTTCGTCCTGTGAAACCACTTGATAGTCGATGTTCAGACGAGATGCGTTTTTTCCAGTCTTCACCAAAAGGGCGCCACATACGACAATATGAAACGAGATTCCTCCTATGAGCAGCATCGTTCCCCTCCATCCATACGTATCAAGGAATAGTTGGATAATAGGTGCAAACACAAGCATCCCTATGGAAGTACCTGACTTCCCTGTACAAAGTGCTGTTACAAAATTCTTGTTAAACCGGCGGCCAACCGCTTCTATAACAAGGACGTCAGTTACCCCAAGCCCAGTGCCTGTACAAATGATAAGACATAAAGAACAGTATTTGACAACAATATATTTATGAATTTCCAAAACTTAACCACTGTAAATCTATCAAATGCATATCGTAACCTCCAGCTTGGGAAATCCTGGTATATACATTTGTGTCATTTATCTAAGGTAGTGGTAGTCGTCAGTGGCCACAGTGAATGTGATTGCACCTAGAAACATTTAAGACGATAGCAACTGGTGAAAAGGTCAAATTCCCCGAGCATTGATGAAAATAGTATATAACCACACGGTTACAGGACTAGGCCTTTACACCGATCCAGTAATGGACCTTGTCCCCGCCCACCGTAAAGCAATGCTGGAAACTCGGTCACACCACTGGCATGTTCAACTTCGTAAAATGTGGCGTGGAAAAGTTTGTTTTGATTGACATGCTTGATCGGTGTATTAAAATAGGCCTAGTATTAAATTCACTTGCCAAAAATAATATTGTATAATTATCTTACCTGATAAAAGTGTCAAAATGACAGCCAGTTGAACGGCAGTAGTTGATAAGGACCCAATGACCGCTGATACACCAATCATTAGGCCACACATCATTACAACGACACCAGTGCCAAATCGTCGGCCGATTACTCCTGCAAAAGGACCTAATAGTACGATAAAAGCAAATTTAGGGGTCGGTGTCCAATGATTGCATATAGCCAGTATGATTTTTACTTAATTTTTAATGAAAAAAATCCAAGACTCAACGCTAAAGAAATCATTAAGTTTCCATGATGGCTGTCCGTCACTATGAGCGTAACGATTAAAAGCCACTGTTGGTGCGGGTGCGTCGACGTATATATTTTGTATACAGTGTATAAGCGTGACGAGCACACACAAAACTAGCATGAAGATCTGACGTCATGCTTCGAGACTTGTGAATTACCCTTGATAGGATAAAGAGAGTAGACCAGTCCAACACTAAACCTGGGCCCAGTTTCATATAGGGCTACTTACCGTTAAGCGAATTTTCGTGCTAACGACATGTATAATATAGCTGAAGCATATTCATGGGTTAGCAAGAAAATTCAGAGCGGCGCGTGTGCGTTCACCTTTACTAGCATAAAGGCCGGCGTGCCTTTCTGTATGCTTAACCCTTTCATTACCAGCCAGTTATGTCAGAGAGTACCCTTCTTTACCACAGTAATTAGGAGCCCAATGTCACTTCAGCACCAGTGGGTTTTTCACAATTTCATTGAAGTGTGCCCTCACACGGCAGGAATAGACACTTTTTTACTTTCTCATTTGTATGTAAAAATGATGGTAAAAATGAGTATACAAAAGGGAGGAAAACATTGTGCAAAAGCGAAATAATTAGATCAGTATTTACACTAAAGAAAAGTAATACAAATGGGTGATATTTCATGCAAATACGGTACAGGTATAAGATTTTTTTCCATGTGAAAAACAATAACTTGGATGAGATTTTTTGGATTTTTGGGGGGTTTTCTACTTGGAAATGAACCATTTACTTGTATTCAGTGTAAATACATCACAATCCATGCTAACACCCCACCCCCACCCCCAATTCAATGTTGGTTTGGACTGTAATCTGCGGCTTGTCCGACCTTTCCCAACATTGAATGGGGGGGGGGCGGGGTTGAAGGCAAATAGTACAGATTTACAATCAATTGATGTGGTATTTCTCAAAGCAAGGAACTATGCACATAGGTTGTGTACATTGTTTACAGATCATCTTTGTTTGTTTTCGCCTGCCTAATTTGCGGTTACTGCAAACAATGCAGTCGCGTTTCTTTCCATTGGGGTTTTTGCCAGGATAGTGCTGTTGCCCTGTCAACTCGATAGGAATATGGTATCTCAACTGACTTGTTGCGTTACGTTCCCAACCCAACAGCAAGCCCTGTACAATCCCTATACGAAAATCAAGGTTACTGACATTTTTGTTCCCTGCTATGCTGGTGAATATTGACAATACAGATATTCAGCATATGGAAAAAAACTCTTTTCCACCATTTCAAGCTTCTGTGTGTATGATTGTAGTACTGAAAACATTGGTCGGCAAGATCAGTTCCACCCATGTTTTTGTTGTAATCATCAATACAATTGGGCTTCATAACATCACAAAATCCACTTGTGCTCTTATTACACCAAATTTGCTTTTTGGACAAATCGGTGTTGCCTACATTAGTTAAAAGTGTTACAGATTTTTTGTCTTGCCAAACGATACACAATTGCCCACCTTTCACCCAAAAAAATGGGTCACCTCCTTTCTTCATTTTATGTTTTTTTGGGTTTGCGGCCTGGGGTATTCCCTGTGTAGTGTAGCGAACAGTTCCACAACATCTGAATCCTAGTTTAGCAAGTTTAGCTAAAAGAGCTGGGCTAGTATAGTAATTATCACAATATATTACATGTCCCTTATTCTCAAGTCCGTGGACCAGTTCAATGACGACTTTTCCTGCAACTGTTGGGTTTGGTGGATGGCAGTCTGATGACTTGGAATCTACATGTACGTCTGCATCATAAACAGTTTGGGTGTCGTCAGCTCCTGTGTACAGTTTCCAAGCACACGTGTATCCTGTTTTGGACTCGTTCAGGGAGAATGCTTTAATACCCCGTTTGATAGGTTTTTTAGGCATGTACTGAACAAAACTTAAGCGTCCCTTGAATTTCAACATACTCTCATCTGGAGACAGATTCTGCGCAGGGTTATACAGGTTGAAACTTCGGGACGAGGACTTCTATCAAGGGCCGAACTTTGGAAAGTTTGTCCCGTTTAGCCAAGGCTCTACGAGGAATTTGGTTATTTGAGATGTGGAGAAACCGAAGAATTGAACTGAACCGATTTCGGGACATGATCGACGGGTAGAATGGGATGCGACGAACTTCAGATGTTGACCAGTACATCTTATATTGAGAGGATTTGTTTATGCCCATAGCAATGAGAAGTGCCACAAATGCCATCATTTCTGGAATGTTGGTTGGGTGCCAGGAGAATTGTTGATCAGGATTTGAGTCTATTGTTTGCTGCGCATAGCGATTAGTCTCATCGACGAGCATATCCCACACGAGTTGACAAAAATACAGCTTGAAGATCTCCACTGCCGACAGTGTGGCAAAGTCGCCGGTGGAGCCAGAATTTCCATCGAACTGCACAGTCCCACACTCGTAATGGTCTCGTCGTTCCCAACCGGATCGGAAATCTAACTTTCCTGTCGTCCTCCTTGATCTCGGTCGGCTATCACCTTGGTAGGTAGGCTGCAACAGAAAAACAAGGCAAAGGAGGATTAATCTCGGTCCTTTGTAAATACAATATCTCAATGCTACTTTGCTGCATGTGCACAGGCCACAGGGGGTCATGCGCAAAATGAATATTGTGCTGAGAAAAAAAATATGGCAGATTCCATCCACTCTCCAAAACTCGTTGTCGATAAATTTTCGTTTTAATGTGGGATTGTGAATGTGAATTCCCCCAACTTCTTGCATAATACGACTTATGAGGGCCTTTCGAATACAAGGCTATTCTTTTGGAAGCTTGAGACTAAGAGTGCATTTTCAGCCTGTTAACGCTAAACAGCACGACCGGCTATGGGTGAATGTTAAAATTTCTATGCTATATCTATACATCAACTTGCTGTTTCAATGAATACAAATATTACCCCAACATTCCCAACAAACTACTAAGGCCATGAGAATGAAAGTCATAGATTTGCGTCCACCGCCCGCATGTCCCGAAAGCTACCGCCTAAATTTTTCATTATTTGCACAAAAAAGGTATTTTCACCAAACAAATTTAGTTCCAAATCATCCACATCAGTAAAACGAAGTTTTTACCAAATTTCCACCAGTATGTGCGCTATAAAATAATCATTAGCACATGTTCTCTTACAGTCTTAGTCCCGCGTACGTCGTTCACAAAAAAGGTCGCATCGCGCTAAAACTGTATGGTAAACTCCGTCCGATCCGCACCTGCAACTGTACCGCCTTCACATGCACAACACGTTCGCTGTTGAGCCTAGTACTAGTAGTACTACTACTAGTATGCCTGTGTGTGCGGCCCGCACGTATAATGATGCATGTACGTACACAGATTAGAAGAAACATCTTGTGATTGCGCTGTTATTAATGATCAATGGAAATAATGAATAATGAATAATGAAAAAAAGCCTCATGTGTTTTCAAAATTTCCCGGACGCAAATCTATGACTTTCATTCTCTTGGCCTAATAATTGTACATTTTCACTTGACTTTTTTGACCCAGTCCAGGGGGTGGGGATTTGGTCAATCCTATTAAAGGGATCCATTTTCTAAATTTACATTACTCAACCCCAACAGTTGTAACGCTATTTACGCTATAGCCTAGGAAAATAAGTGAATTACGTTAATTTGCATTGGGCCAGGCAGGAAGAGTAACGTTAACTGTTATTAGTTATTAATTTTCACTGTGATTTTGGCCTACCTCTTCAAGTTCAACGAATTCCGCTGGAATTTGTACTTCTAATGTGCTGTCGTCATCCGTTACTTCGTCATCTGATTCTGAGCCACTGTCTGCCAAAATCTCAGCCAAAATGCCATCATTTATGTCCGTTTCCATCATGATTGCAACTAAATTAAACTGACCGTTGTGGAAGCGAGTGGACGCGCGCTAGCACCGGGAACCGGAAAGTGACGCACTTTTCTTTTCATAAACTTTTATACACTTCATTCCTGTCAATAGAGGGCGCCAACCCCAAAAACCACTCAAGCATTTTCAGGTGGTGAATTAAGTAGCCGTGGTCGTCAAGGGCATGCCGATTCCCGGCACCTTTTAGAGCCCACGTGAAGGAAGCGTATCACAACAAAGGCTCTTTTTAGATCCCGTGGGATCGAAAGGGTTAACGGTTAGCAGCACTGTGAAAGGGAAAACGTACAGTAAGCAAAACAAAACACAAAACGGCTGCTTATTGGGCCCTGCATGCTGCGTGTGATTTATATGCGCCGTCATGTTGTCACGCACGTACGCTCTATGGACTATGGAATGGCGAACAGCCATCGGAACTCGTAGTCTTATAGATTTCTTCCACGATAGCTGTAAAATGACTTATTGACAATGATATTTTGAAATTAAAACCTCACCTCCCGTCATTATATTTATAATTTACTACAATACTGTGTAATAATTATAAATATCATCAGATTGAAATCAACAGTGCATCAGAGTATAAGCCAGGATTTGGAAACAGGACGTCAAAATTTGTTATTCTTTGAAAAACCGGTTGTCCAAATATTTAACTTACAATACTTCTATATGTGTATTACACATAAAACAAGGTGTCCATCTAGCAAACAGTCCGTCCAAAAGACACCCAAAGGTATTGCTGGCTAATACTATGCAGTGCATTCAGATTTATGTATAATTATGATTTAATTTTCCCCTACACCAACGTGCACAGCATACTCAGTGCTTTTCAAGTGTCTGTGAAAACACTTCACAGGCGACTTCATCAATCTACAGATTTATATAGTTTGTTATCAACCTGGCAAACAATGGGCGACCATCAGTGCAACGAAGAAACAACACCAACATTTACAAATCAATAGAATAATAATAAAGCAAAAAATATACTTAAAATGTAAACGTTGACCTTGTTGTAGGCCTACAGACGTGCGAATAACCTTTGATACGTCATGCAACTGACCTTATTCGCCTTTCCATTGTGCCATCCATACGATTCACATCACGCGATACCGGTAACTTCAGTATAATGATCGTCATGCATGGCATGGTGTAGACCAACTATAGTATTTTTTATACATATATTTATACGTAACTAACCAGTTCGGTTTGTGTACAACCAAGAATGTGAGTTATCTCTATACTAAGTAAGAGTAACTGCGGTGACACCATGTGAAATGCTCAATTGAGTAGTTTTTAACACCACAGTTTTTGCAGTGTAGCCTATATATATATATATATATATATATAAAGGGGCGTTAAAGACACTTCAACGGTACCTAAATTAATTAATCGGACATGATGTCACTGCAATGGGTCCTTCGTATGAAAGTACTATTTAAATATTTATAGCTACTCTTACCTATCAATCCCATCCTAGTGCCTATCATGCCAATCATCCAACCGATGACAGCTGTTTTAGTTCCAAACTAATGTTGTAACGTCGGTAACATTATCGCAAGCCCTTTGAAAAATCCCGTCCATATAAAACTCAATGTCCACAATGATAACACAGCAATCCACCCTGGAAAGCCGCCGTCTTGTCCCTGTATTTCTTTGCGTACGCTGTCATTAGAATTGCTTGAAGGAATTCGACTTTCCGTCATGTTTGTTGCTCAAAATTACACGTTGGAATTGGATGAAGATTACTTACGAATGGGATTTTACTTTGTGGTTGTTAGGGCGTGCAACGTCACTTCACATCGCACAATCATTATGTCAAAAAAATATACTTAAAATGTAAACGTTGACCTTGTTGTAGGCCTACATAAGTGCGAATAACCTTTGATACGTCATGCAACTGACCTTATTCGCCTTTCCATTGTGCCATCCATACGATTCACATCACGCGATACCGGTAACTTCAGTATAATGATCGTCATGCATGGTGTAGACCAACTATGGTATTTTTTATACATATATTTATACGTAAATAACCAGTTCGGTTTGTGTACAACCAAGAATGTGAGTTAGCTCTATACTAAGTAAGAGTAACTGTGAAATGCTCAATTGAGTAGTAATTAGTTCTGAAAAGACTGGAGGTACAACTCGACGTTTCGATCAGTATGCTCTGATCATCCTCAGGAGAATGTGATTCTCCTGAGGACGATCAGTGCAACACAAGAGTCCATTATTATTATTATTAGTCTTGATCCCTATTTTGATTAATAGTGTAGAGTTTATCGCTAGGTGGCGCTGTCTGTCGGGCTGGTGGGGCTTGGTGCACGGTGGCAGGAAACAGCCGCATGCTGTTCGGTGCGCATTTGCGTTGCAGCGTGCGCACGCGCGCCACGAGAGGCGGGAAAAAGAGGATAGAATAGTTGCGGTTGTAGAAAAAGGACGTGAGCCGACTGAGTTTAGACTGAACGATAGTCCCAGCACCCTGACAGACAGCATAGCAGTCAAGGTAGATTATATGCAATAAAACCCAATTAATGTTGTGTTTACCTGATTGATAGTTGATTCTGTGAATACAGATATTGTTAAACTGAAGCCCAGTCTCCCGTGTGTTATTATGTCCGGTCGCTTGCCATACGAATAGAACCCGCGAAGAAAGAAACGTTACAAAAGTTTGCTGTAACAAAAGCTGCTATGGTTCTTGTATGGTGCATTTTAATTCGCACACAAACTTATTAATTTTCCATAGACTTGTGCACGAATATTGTCCTGATATGTGTTTAGAAGCACAAACTTCATCAGTACAATAATAATTTAAGTCCAAAGGGATTTACCACATGCACCTCAGACACTTGGGCAAGTAAGTGACTATTTAGGCCTATGTTTTTTTGAGATTACATACGCTGCAAAAACAGATGTGTTAAAATAACACTAGTTGTGTCAACTTCATTCTTCCATGTTGTTTATATTGTGCGTGTTGTGTTACATACACACAAACTGCAATCGTGTGTGACCGCGTGTTGACCTCAAAGGGGGTGGGATTATGTTTACGGGTTATGAATAGAACGTTCTGGAAGTTTATTTTTGGAAAATGATGTAATTTTCAGAAATTTCTAGAAGTGAAGTTGTGGAGGCGGTGATGTTACATCACTGGGGCAGTGACAGTCAGACAGTGTGTTGGGAGGGCGCCACCATGCGGCAGGATTTGGTTATGCCATTCTCTCGCCTCCGTCGCTGGTCGGCTGTCTTCCCGACCTCCAATTACAGGTAAATCTCCTTCTTTTTGTAGGATTTAATTAAATATATATACTATAAAGTAATAAACCAGATATAACAAGCATCATTTTGATTTATCAATGAGTCCAGTAGGAGCTTGGGATTATGTGTTATTTTCAGTAGAGGAAAGTTGAAATTTAAAGTTATGAAACTTGAACTGTCGTGGCGTCGTACATAGAGCCATGCCGTATTGCCAGTACACGTGTGGTTATCAATATGAGTCACTACTTTATTATACAAACGTGATCCTTGTGAGTTTATACAACCTGTGAAATAGGTATTTTATAGTACAAGTATAGGTGTACAATCTAAGACTGAGAAATGTGACCATATCTTGATAAATTAATGCTAATCCATGGTCTAGTTATGCAGCAACAGCGCCCTCTTTGTTAGTATGGTACCACAATCACATTGGTAAAATGACATAGTAGCTAATTATTCCCAAGCTTTCCAAGGTGTATTTATTTGGTGAAAATTATTGTATAAGCATTGACTTTTTAGAATATGCTTATTTCTTATAATTAGGCCCTATTGAGGTTTTCAAGACTGCATGATTGGGATAATTCCCTGTGGTTGTTTTGAGTGGTAAATGTACTGCTGGATACTATTGTTTTACAGATCTATCAGACCTTGTTCCACAATATTGCGAATATTAGTGCTCACTAGTACTTTAGCTAAATATTTTGTGATGAAGATGTATTATGTCTCCTCCATATAAAGTATTTCACTATATTGGATAGATTTTGGTGTACACAAACTACTTGTGTTTATTGTGCTAATGATTTTCTTTTTCTTTTCTCTTTTCTATTATTTGTCATTGTTAATTGTTATTTGGTTATGCCATTCTCTCGCCTCCGTCGCTGGTCGGCTGTCTTCCCGACCTCCAATTACAGAATAAGAGTCAATCCGAACCCACCGATTTTGAGGTTTCATTTATTTTGTTGCCTCATTATCACTCCCCACAAAGTGAAGAAGAAACCTTTAGTATTTTCTAGAAGGGATTAAAAACTATAAATACGGGCTGGTAGAGGATTTTAAGCAGGACTTGAGCAAACCAAGACTTCGGTAAACAGGAGTAGTAGTATATGTAAATGGGGCTCCTGGCTCAGTTGTTGATTTTTTTCATAAAAATGAATTTTATTTTCATACAAATGATTTTTATTTTCATAAAAATGATTTTTTTCATAAAAATGATTTTTATTTTCATAAAAATGATTTTTATTTTCATAAAAATGATTTTTTAGAACAAAAATGATAAAACTGATTTTGTATATGTAAATGTGGAAAAAAACAGCTATATTTGTTCTCTCATCTAAAAATCATAAAGCTGATTTTAGTATATGTAAATGGAGCTCAGTAGTTGATTTTTGATAAAAATGACTTTTATCAAAATATAAATATTGTCGTTTTGGGCTGTTGATGACGTCATATGTTGATGTATTTAAAAAAGGGTGGGGTGTGGTTTGTGTACTAAATAAAAAGGGTGGTGGAGTAGTATATGTATATTTAGTACATCGTGGGTAGTAGTAGGGAACTAAAAGGTACTAAGACTGATTTTTTGAATATATATAAAATCTTGCACGGAAAAAAATATAATTTTAATAAAAATGTCAAAAAAAAAATTAAATCGATTTAAAAAACTCACTTATAAAAATGAGAAATCGATTTAACATTATCTAGATATACAGTGCGTATCAAAAAAAAGGTAATCCGAATTCAGGGGGTTAATATGCCAAGGTTATTTAGTTTGACAATTTACATGTAGTGTACCAAAGAAGAGGAACTCCTCAGCTTTCCATTGATACCTTTATTGACCCATTGCTGTCACACATGACCGAGTACATTGTTATTGAAAATGACAAATTCAAATCGCATTTTTGCAAGTTTGGGTAATCAGTGCAAGGCAGGATAATTAGTGAAAGTCAGTATGATAAACCAGATTTTCTTTAGGAATGACTGGACATTATTCAAGAAGAATCTCTTCTAACATTGCCCTTTTATGCACCCACACCTTCAACATGTCCACCTCCCCTTTCGACACAAAGCTGACAGCGACGGAGCATGTCCTGCACTGCTCGTCTCACCATAGCCGGATTATTGCGTAAAGCATCCACTTCATTTCGAATACGGCCCTGCAATTCATCAAGATCACGGGAGGAGTTGCAAACACCTTGTTCTTCAAATGTCCCCAAAGGAAATAGTCACATGGTGTGAGGTCAGGTGATCTTGGTGGCCATTCCACCTCATAGTTGACGGCGATGACTCGTTCGCCAAAGAGTTCCCTCAGACGATCTCGGACAGCGATAAGGCGATGTGCTGGGGCGCCATCTTGGGCCCACCAGAGTTGTCTGAAGACCCCACGAACCTGTCGCTCAAAGTGTTCCTGCAGCTGCGGTAAAACGTTATCATTGAGCATCTGCAGATACATGTTACCATTGACATTCCTTTGAAAGAAAAACGGTCCGATCAGCTGACCACTTCCACAAAGTCCTAACCAAACAGTCCACTTTTGTCGACTCATGTTAACCTCAAAATTGTATTCTGGGGGGTGTCTTGCTGGTGCATATTCAAGAACATTATGCGTATTGACCTTGCCGTTCATGGAGAAAGCAGCTTCGTCGCCGATTACGAGATTCCGCAGAAAATTGACATCTCTCTCGGTACGGGCTATCAACCATCTGGCAAACGCCAGCCTTCTAGCAAAATCTCCTGGCGTAAGTTGATGTCGGATGTGAATCCGATATGGATGCTGATGGAGGTCCAATCTCGTGATTCTGTTGAATGTCGCCGAAGGCAATCTCAGCCCATTTCGCTTTGCGCTGGTGTCCCTAGGATGCTCCAAAAGTTGCTGCCTTACTGCTGCAATGTTCCTTCTGATCGCCCGGTGCGCCTCCTGCCAGAATTCCCTTGTTGCGGTTGAGGCTAGTGCCATACTCTTGATATTTTCTAACATTCGCCCAGATGGTTTTGGCTGCTGGGGCTCCCGTTCTGGGAAACGTTCCCTGAAAGCATCGCGAGTTTGCTGCAAACTGTGAGTTTGGTGAAATGTTGTAATCACGAAAACTCGCTGTTCAGTCGTTAGTTGTACCATCTTTCCAACTACCTGTCCCTAAACCCAGGCCCTTCTTAAATACCCAACTTGAAGAAAAGGATGTCGTAACAGACGATTACCGCACCAGCTTAACAATCTTACATAATCATCTAGGCAGTCAAGTGATGCGTCCATTTCAGACTGCCTTGAACTGATTACGCAAACTTGCAAAAATGCGATTTGAATTTGCCATTTTCAATAACAATGTACTCGGCCATGTGTGACAGCAATGGATCGATACAGGTATCAATGGAAAGCTGGGGAGTTCCTCTTCTTTGGTACACTACATGTAAATTGTCAAACTAAATAACCTTGGCATATTAACGCCCTGAATTCGGATTACCTTTTTTTTGATACGCACTGTATAGCAAAGATAGTATGGAAGAAAGAAGAAGATATTTATCGAAATGGACATTGCGAGAATTGAAAGAGTTTGCGCGAGAACACAGACCATTAATTCTTGTGCAAAACCAAAAGGGTAAAGTTGATAAACGTTCTTATTACAATGCAGTAAAAAAATATATATAAAACGGCATAAACAAAGGCCATTAACAAAATTAACAAAGCGTCAACTTGAGGTTGTTATAGAAGATGAAGCTATTCCGATAGGACCAGGAAGACATTTGCGAAAATATTTGTATAAGATTGTCAGAGATTGGCGCCGTGGTGTTTTAGAAATTGACGAACCGCCAATCGACGGCAGAGAATATTTGCGAAAGCGAATAATGACTATACCGCTGGGTCATAAAAGAGAAAAAGATTTACATGTATTTTACTAAGGTGCCGAAGCACCGATAATCGAAAAGTTGACTTTAGATTTACAAGAATTTGGACCGTTTAAGTTTATGATATACTTGTGGGTTAAATTTTATAGAGAAAAAGACGACGGTGAGATCGATTTTTCGACGATTCCTATTCATTTTTCTGAACAAATAACTTTATTAAATATGAATAATATTAAAGCTAAATTAGCTAGGGGTTTTGATAGAATTGAAGAAGTTACAGCAACTTGTACAAATAGAGGTTCTGGATGGATTGTAGATCGTTTTGAACGATTAGATCTTACTATCGCGAGATATCAACCTTTGAGAGGGGGTTCTTATATCGAGCTATGCGACTACATAAAACATAAAAAAGCGTGCATCAACGTAAAAAACAAAGACGACGATTGTTTACAATGTAATATCAATCTCCATATTAATATGAAATGTTTTTTTTTAATTAAAGTTTTTTTAAAGCAAACACACTTATTGTCGTTTACTCGCATTTGATGAATGCAATATCTATTTTTAATTTAATTTCAAAATTATATGACTTAAAAAAATGAGAAATCGATTTAAAATTATCTAGATTTATAGTAAAGATGACGACGACTAAAATACATTTTTGGATAAAGACTGTCGCGCAACTGAAAGAGTATGTTGACAACAATAATATAGCGATGGAAACCCCATCTGACAAGAATGGTAAAGTGAATAAAAAATATTATTTGTTGAGTATTAAAAAACATTTAAATGCTTTACCGGTCGAAAAGATTATTCCGTGCGAATGGCTTTTAGTGGGTTCAACTAGCGCGTGTTCAAAATCTAGCGTGTGCGGGGAAGCATTTTGTGGGTTGCATCGGAGTCGTATAAAGGCTGGAAAATCTATTCCTCTCGCATGTATGAAATGTAACATGGGTACCAAGACGACACCTCATAGTTTTAAATTCGCGTTAAATCTCGATTTATTTATAATAAAGTTTTTCTATAAGATATTTTTGTTTATCTAAATCAACATCAATCGAGTTTACATCTGTGTTGATTTAGCTGTACCGCCAAAAGGTAGTACAGATATTTTCTTGCATTCGAGAAAATGAGAATGCAAGTGCGTGAAACATTGTAAATTGATTTAAAAAACGGATCAACCTACCGATTATGCGATTCTAGACTAAATGACTTAGCAAGTTACTTGCAGGTTACTTGCAGGTTCCTGACTAGGTTAATTGTAGGTTACTCAGGTTACTTGTAGGTTACTGACTAGGTAGTAGTAGGTTACTGACTAGGTAGTAGTAGGTTACTTGTAGGTTACTGACTAGGTCGTAGTAGGTTACTGACTAGGTAGTAGTAGGTTACTTGCAGGTTACTTGCAGGTTACTTGCAGGTTACTTGCAGGTTACTTGTAGGTTACTTGTAGGTTACTTGTAGGTTACTTGTAGGTTACTTGTAGGTTACTTGTAGGTTACTTGTAGGTTACTTGCAGGTTACTTGTAGGTTACTGACTAGGTAGTAGTACTTAGGTTACTGACTAGGTAGTAGTATGTTACATGTAGGATACTTGTAGGTTACTTGTAGGTTTATCTTGTAGGTTACTTGCAGGTTACTTGTAAGTTACTTGTAGGTTACTTGTAGGTTACTGATTGCTTACTCTCCATTACTGATTGCTTACCCTCCATTACTGATTGCTTACTCTCTCTTACTGATTGCTTACCCTCCATTACTGATTGCTTACTCTCTCTTAGTGATTGCTTACCCTCCATTACTGATTGCTTACTCTCTCTTACTAATTGCTTACCCTCCATTACTGATTGTTTACTCTCTCTTACTGATTGCTTACTCTCTCTTACTGATTGCTTACTCTCTCTTACTGATTGCTTACTCTTTCTTACTGATTGCTTACTCTCTCTTACTTAGCAATTACACTCCATTACTGAATCGTTACCCTCCATTACTGATTCGTTACTCAATTTTTTTCATAAATAAATGAAACAAGTTGACAGTTTGTTGATAGTTTGTTGATAGTTTGTTGATAGTTTGTTGACAGCTTGTTGAAAAAAGAATTAATGCAAACACTCTAGTTCGATATTTATATGCATCTGGTGAGGCCACGCCGCGGATCCTATATGGGAGTATATAAATATGCCAGACCCCAGCTCGTAGTTTAGTAAGAGAAGAATTACAAATTGTACCGCGAGATATAGAAAATCCACCCATTAAACAATTATAGCGGAGCTTTGCTAAGCTAATTCTTAATTCTTCTAATCATATAATGGCCGTAAGAGTAAGTATGTATTCCATCCTCTAAAATATATCTCTTTGTATCGAGACCGTCTAACGATTTTTTGTCAACTTTTATAGTGTAAAGATGATGACCCTGGTTTCTAATAAAATTCATATTATGATGTAATGGTGTTAAATCAAATAAAACTCTAAAATTTTGTTTTCGTGGTTAATTTTCTTTTCTAAAACTTGTTTTTTAACACCTTTAGCTTTTTTTATTTCTTTTTCATTCGATAAAAGTATAGAGTACATTTTTGCTCTTAAACCCGCAAATTCAGAGATTAGAGTTCCTGCAGTCTCGTCTTTAAATTTACCGATAACTTTTTTATTCTCTTCATAATATAAAAAAAATTGTTTTTCTTTTTCTTTATTATAATAATTACTAAAATCGTATAAATGCTTGTCTTCTTCCATATCTTTATAAACGTCTCTCGTTTCAATATCAACCATTAAACTGTCTGTATCCGTGTAAAGTAGTTTGCATTTGTCTTCATATTTCTTTTTTAAATGATTGTAATAAAAATCGTACATGTAAAGTTTAGCTAATTCTAAAATAGCCATTCCTACATAGTTCGGTTTATTGAGTACGAGACTTGTTTTGTACATATGAATTGCTGCCAAGTCAAAGCCTTCAAAAATCTTTTGCTCGGCAAAAGTCGGCTTTGCTATTTTTTACAAATGCGTTTTTTGTCATTTTCATCGTTCGGTCTCACGAGATCCACATTAATGCGATTTCGTACATTTTCCATCGTTTTTCCAAAAACTGAATTATTCATCAGTTTGTACAAGTTTTTCTCAAAATCTGACATTGCATTTTTTCTGAATTCGGTGTTTAAATTAATGTATGATTTCATCCATGGCGATTCATCAAATTCTAAAACGCGGTGAATTTTAACAAGTTTCATACTGAGTTGTAAATACAATTGTAAATTACGACAATGAAGCACGTATTTCGTTTTGTTGCCTAAATTAGCGTCTAATTTTTGAACGTTTGGAGTAAGTTTGTCATCCAATAACTTGAGTTGATACGGCGACATCCATTCTTTTGCTACCGTTAATTTCTCTGGCGTGAGCGGATAACCGTTATGAGAATCGTGTAATTTTTCTGGATATTCTAAATCAACTTCTAAAATATCACCTCATCCATATTTTAATATTTTTTCTTTTTATGAAAATAAAAATAATTAATTCGTTCTTGAGATAACCATTTAAAATTACCCGTTGGTAAAGGTTGACTCATGGCATGACCGTACAAATTATTCGCGTCTAAATACATAATGTAACTCGTTGGTTTTGATTTATCGTAACCCTCGCATTTTGGATTGTTTGCTTTAGAGTATCTATTATTCACCATAACTATTCCTCCTCTCAAACATTTTTCTATAAATAAATACATGTCAATATCAGTCAACAACTCTAGACAAACACTCGAATGTTTTAATAAAGCATCCCAACTTAAACCCGGACTCGTATAATAGTGAGCCGGATCTAAACCGTATTGTTTCATACAAGTATCGCGAAAGTTTTCAAACGCGTCCGCTAATAACAAAACATCAGTACGCACGTACAAATCATGATAATCACCTAGAGTTTTACATTCAAACTTGTTATAAACGTTCTTTGCGTGCTCATATTGTTCTTCCGTAATGTGTTCGTTGTTCAAACTACTATAAAAAGATTATATTGAAGGAAGACATGTTTCTTTGAAACGCTCAAAAGAGTCCATGTACTCGAAAGGATAAAAAAGTTCGTGTAATTTCGTAATACGAAAAGATTTACTCGATTCAACTGTTTTATTGAGCGAATATGGTAAGAATTGAAAACTATCGAGAAATCGTAGTTGCCCGATTGAAAAAGAAATATACTTTTCCATATTGTTTGGAATACACGTTAATTCTCCTTTTGTTTGACTCATTCCTTGCATGATGAGATGAGAGTCGTAGCCTCGCAAATTATGAATAAAAACAGGTATAAATGTTTTGCTCGGTTCTATTTTTAGTTTAAAATTACATCTATCATGTGCCGCACCTCTATATTTTCCAGTGATGTGACAATGATCTCCAACTTTTGTGTCCGATTTTTTTAAATTTTCATTCTCAATTTCTTTTCTACAAACCCAACAACGACAGTTTGAGTCGTTGTTATCGTGCCAATAAGATTGTTCACATATCCAGCACTGTTTAGCATTTTTTAAATCTTCTTCATCTTCTTTATTCATAATCAAATCTTTAGGGTTTGCAAATATCGCGATGATCTTTACTACTTCATTCGACAAATTATTTAAAAAGTGACCAACTGCATCTTCACCCCTGTATGTAAACGATGAAAATATTTCACCGTCGCCACGAATAATGACGTACGAATAACCGCACGGAATGTGCTCTTGTTTAGTATAAGTTTTGTCACCTATATTTTTACTCATTAAAGGTAACATTTCTTCAAAGTCTGCGTATATAGTAAAAGGAACTTTCATCTTTTTATAAAAAATTAAAAATTTCAACGTATCGTTTTTACCCTGACCCCAATTTGACCTTACTTCCTGTCCAAACCGGAAGTCAAAGTTGAATATTAAAAAAAATCATCCACAAGATGTAAATTCACAATCTTTGCACCATTGTGTGCAGGGTGTGGGTTCGAGCCCCGGTCGTGACACTTGTGTCCTTGAGCAAGGTACTTAACCATAATTGCTTCGTCCTTCGGATGGGACGTAAAGCCGTAGGTCCCGTGTGTTGTATAAT
The DNA here is from genome assembly GCA_029582265.1 of Zoroaster sp. YZ-2022. Lineage (NCBI taxonomy): Eukaryota > Metazoa > Echinodermata > Asteroidea > Forcipulatida > Zoroasteridae > Zoroaster > Zoroaster sp. YZ-2022. The sequence goes on along the minus strand of CM055817.1, from coordinate 246,949 downwards.
GCACGTAAAGTGGATTGTCGTGCGGTCTAGCGCAGTGAACTCAAGTTCTGGTGTTGCCAGCAGCAGAGTGTGGGTTCGAGCCCCGGCCGTGACACCTGTGTCCTTGAGCAAGACACTTAACCATAATTGCTTCTCTCCACCCAGGGGTTAAATGGGTACCTGTGAAGGCAGAGATGGTTTGCTCTATATGCGCTAGAAATGGCAGCAATTGAGCTGTATACTCCCCAGGGAGCTGAGATGGTTTCAGGAATGATTTATGAGCCTTATGAGCCTTATGAGCAGGGATAATAATATGATGCGCCTTGAGCGCCACTTAGTTGGTGGATACGTGCGCTATATAAATCTATACATTATTATTATTATTATTATTATTGTACAGATCGTTAATTGTCAACAAATATTTAAACAAAGTTGACCCCAATTTGACCTTTACTTCCCTCCCGAACACCTATTGTTTGTGAATACAAACACCAATCTCTAGCTTAGCTTTATGCTTTGTTTGATCGTAAAGTAATTTATTAAAATCCTTGATCCAAACGTAGTGAGATCTCGTTCCTTCTTCTTGTTCTTGGATTAATAATAATTTCAGTTGTTCTTTTCACCTCTGCGTCACTAATGTATAAAGGGACGACTGAATCAATTCATCAAACCATAAACGTTTATCGCCAAGTCATTTTGTTTCTCCACTTGATTAATCTGACTGATTGGTGTAGGAGCCTCGATACCATCAAAATTTTAAACATCCTCTGTTGGGTATTTAGGCATTCTATCAACATTCTTTTTTGCAGGAAAAAGAGCGCTGCGCAGCGCCCATCGTAAACAATCTTCGTCTTTGTTTTTACGTTGATGCACGCTTTTATTTTTATGTAGTCGCACAGCTCGATATAAGAACCCCTCTCAAAGGTTGATATCTCGCGATAGTAAGATCTAATCGTTCAAAACGATCTACAATCCATCCAGAACCTCTATTTGTACAAGTTGCTATAACTTCTTCAATTCTACCAAAACCCATAGCCCTCCGAGCCGCAATACGCCACAACTACCACAAGCGGAATAAGTGGAGACTCTGGAAGGCACTTTGTATTACGCGCAGAATACACCGCGCGATCCGTTTTCTAACGATCTAATACACTACGCAATCCTTTTCTAACCGATTTCCAACAGTCTAAATTCATGAATGGAGGTCCCCTGGACCCTCCTAAAATATGATGATTGATAGCTAGGGTTGTGAAGGTCAGACAGCTGACCTTTCTTGGCAGCGATACTCAGTACTTAGATTTGCGCACACGTGAATGGGCTTAGATTTGTGTACAAATGAATAGGCTTAGATTTGCGCACAAGTGAATGGGTTGAGATTTGTGCATAAAACACTGGTTGGTTGTGATGAATCTAGATGAATCTAGGTCCCCAGGTCACATTCTACAGTAGGATTACTCATAAATTATCTTGATAAGGCCAGCCAGGCTGGCTAGGCGGTGAAATATCAAAGGATTAGATGTTTAAACAACTGAATGGGCTTAGATTTGTGCCCAACTCAATGGGCTGAGATTTGTACACAAGTCAATGGACTCTGGCTGGCTGCCCAACTTTCCCACGGTGGGGGGTGACCTGAACTGAACTCGATGTTTAAGGTTACTATGGAATGTGAAACTAGAGGTTTTTATTGAGGATTACATGAAGTTTCAGCGGAATTCGCCCAAAGGTTTTCAGTATTAAAAAAGGGAAAAAAGTGCCTTCCGGTTTCACCTATTCCCTGCTCGCAGGGACACTCTAGTCTTACATCATTTGCATATCGGGGTGACTCATAACAGTAAGTTTAATAGACACTCTATGAGACTAATAATGACTACAAATATTGTATTACATAGCTAATTTAGCTTTAATATTATTCATATTTTAATAAAGTTATTTGTTCAGAAAAATGAATAGGAATCGTCGAAAATCGATCTCACCGTCGTCCTTTTCTATAAAATTTAACCCACAAGTATATCATAAATTTAAACGGTCCAAATTCTTGTAAATCTAAAGTCAACTTTTCGATTATCGGTGCTTCGGCACCTTTGTAAAATACATGTAAATCTTTTTCTCTTTTATGACCCAGCGGTATAGTCATTATTCGCTTTCGCAAATATTCTCCACCGTCGATTGGCGGTTCGTCAAATTCTAAAACACCACGGCGCCAATCTCACAATCTTATAAAAATCTTTTCGCAAATGTCTTCCTGGTCCTATCGGAATAGCTTCATCTTCTATAACAACCTCAAGTTGACGCTTTGTTAATTTTGTTAATGGCCTTTGTTGATGCCGTTTTATATATTTTTTTTACTGCATTGTAATAAGAACGTTTATCAACTTTATTCTTTTGGTTTTGCACAAGAATTAATGGTCTGTTCTCGCGCAAACTCTTTCAATTCTCGCAATGTCCATTTCGATAAATATCTTCTTTCTTCCATACTATCTTTACTATATATCTAGATAATGTTAAATCGATTTCTCATTTTTATAAGTGTGAGTTTTTTAAATCGATTTAATATTTTTTTTGGACATTTTTATTAAAATTAAATTTTTTTCCGTGCAAGATTTTATATATATTCAAAAAATCAGTCTTAGTACCTTTTAGTTCCTTACTACTACCCACGATGTACTAAATATACATATACTACTCTACCACCCTTTTTATTTAGTACACAAACCACACCCCACCCTTTTTTAAATACATCAACATATGACGTCATCAACAGCCCAAAAACGACAATATATTATATTTTGATAAAAGTCATTTTATCAAAAATCAACTACTGAGCCCCATTTACATATACTAAAATCAGCTTTATGATTTTTAGATGAGAGAAAAAATATAGCTTAGTTTGTTTCCACATTTACATGTACAAAATCAGTTTTATCATTTTTGTTCTACAAAATCATTTTTATGAAAATAAAAATCATTTTTATGAAAAAATCAACAACTGAGCCAGGAGCCCCATTTACATATACTACTGGAGTTGATGAGACTATATCGATACTTCAGTGTACACCCACTAGGACCTGTGATGTCGCTTACGACTCGTCTGTGGAGTGTTTTGAGAAAGTTCATCTGGACCGAGTGAAGTGTCTGAGAGCTGAATTTAATTCTGGAAGAGACATTTTGTGAACTAAATCTACAGTTCAGTATTTTTGGGATTTCTTCTTTCCCATATATTTGTCACGGTAGTCGACTTGTGTCCCCGTGGTTTCGTCTATTTCCGGCCGTTTGTTGGAGGTGAATTTGCCCCACGTCCAGCTCTATTTACACCGTGTCAGAGAACTGTTTTTGTGTCATTTTCGCTGGAGCATGCTCAGTCCTCGCCCGTAAGATCTTCTTATTTAGTATAAGATCTTTTCTGAATGTACACTTGTTTACCCTAATCATTGTACGCTTGTTAAACCCATCGATATTTGAAGCGGTTGATATTTATATCAGCCCTGCGAAGCAGGCAGATATATTGTAATGCTACAACTTCTTTCTTTCTTTCTTTCTTTATATCAGCCCTGCGAAGCAGGCTGATATATTATAACTTCTACAACTCTTTCTTTCTTTCTTCCAAACGGTCACGTGACTAAAATAAAAATGGCCATAACTCTAAAACTATTCGGCCGATTTCAAACAAACTTTGTCAAATCATGGAGGAATAAATGCGCCATTGAGGCATGTTCATAAATTTCGGCCAACGGTCACCCAGTGGTCAGTAGTGGTCATTTACTGAATATTTACAAAATGCTTCTTCTCCCACATTTTGTGGCCTATTGCGACCAAACTTGGACAGATGCACCATTAACCTGTGCTACATATGGGCTGTACACAGATTTCGGCCAGTGGTCACCTATCGGTCAGCAGTGGTCATTTCATGAATATTTACAAAATGCTTCTTCTCCCACATTCTTTAGCCGATTGCAGCCTAACTTGGTCCAATGCTTCATTGACTCCAGTCCCATTTGGGGTGCACAAAGATTTCGGCCAGTGGTCACTTATCGGTCAGCAGTGGTCATTTTATGAAAAAATACAAAAATGTCTTATTCACATTTTAAATGTATTTCATCTATCTGGGGATTTTCATAAAGTTTGGCCGATGGTCATCTAGTGGTCAGTTGTGGTCATTTAATTATAATCAATATTTACAAATAGCTTCTTCTACCACATTCTTCAGCCGATTGCACCCTAACTTGGTCCAATGCTTCATTGCTCGAATACACAGATTTGGGCCAGTGCTCACCTATCGGTCAGCAGTGGTCATTTTATTTAAAAAAAAATTAAAATGTCGTTTTCACATTTTCAATGTATTTCATCTATCTGGGGATTTTAATAAAGTTTGGCCGATGGTCATCTAGTGGTCAGTAGTGGCCATTTAATCAATATTTACAAAATGCTTCTTCTCCCACATTCTTTAGCCGATTGCAACCCTGACTAGGTCCAATGCTTCATTGGCTCGAATACACATATTTTGGCCAGTGGTCACCTATTGGTCAGCAGTGGTAATTTTGTAAAAAAAAATATAAAAATGTCGTTTTTACATTTTAAATTTAGTTTATAGGGCTGATATTCGTGCTTCGTGAAGCACATTAGCTCTAGTTATATCAGCCCTGCGAAGCAGGCTGATATATTGTAATGCAAAAATTCTTTCTTCGGTCAAACGGTCACGTGACTAAAATCACGGTCACGTGACTAAAATAAAAATGGCCATAACTCTAAAACTATTCGGCCGATTTCAAACAAACTTTGTCAAATCATGGATGAATAAATGCGCCATCGAGGCATGTTCATAAATTTCGGCCAACGGTCACCCAGTGGTCAGTAGTGGTCATTTACTGAATATTTACAAAATGCTTCTTCTCCCACATTTTGTTGCCTATTGCGGCCAAACTTGGACAGATGCACCAGTAACCTGTGCTACATATGGGGTGTACACAGATTTTTGCTAGTGGTCACCTATCGGTCAGCAGTGGTAATTTCATGAATATTTACAAAATGCTACTTCTCCCACATTCTTTAGCCGATTGCAGCCTAACTTGGTCCAATGCTTCATTGACTCGAGTCCCATTTGGGGTGCACAAAGATTTCGGCCAGTGGTCACTTATCGGTCAGCAGTGGTCATTTTATGAAAAAATACAAAAATGTCTTATTCACATTTTAAATGTATTTCATCTATCTGGGGATTTTTGATAAAGTTTGGCCGATGGTCATCTAGTGGTCAGTTGTGGTCATTTAATTATAATCAATATTTACAAATAGCTTCTTCTACCACATTCTTCAGCCGATTGCAGCCTAACTTGGTCCAATGCTTCATTGCTCGAATACACAGATTTGGGCCAGTGGTCACCTATCGGTCAGCAGTGGTAATTTTATTAAAACAAAATAAAATGTCGTTTTCACATTTTCAATGTATTTCATCTATCTGGGGATTTTCATAAAGTTTGGCCGATGGTCATCTAGTGGTCAGTAGTGGTCATTTAATCAATATTTACAAAATGCTTCTTCTCCCACATTCTTTAGCCGATTGCAACCTGACTAGGTCCAATGCTTCATTGGCTCGAATACACATATTTTGGCCAGTGGTCACCTATTGGTCAGCAGTGGTAATTTTGTATAAAAATGTCGTTTTTACATTTTAAATTTAGTTTATAGGGCTGATATTCGTGCTTCGTGAAGCACATTAGCTCTAGTTATATCAGCCCTGCGAAGCAGGCTGATATATTGTAATCTAAAAATTCTTTCTTCGGTCAAACGGTCACGTGACTAAAATCACGGTCACGTGACTAAAATAAAAATGGCCATAACTCTAAAACTATTCGGCCGATTTCAAACAAACTTTGTCAAATCATGGAGGAATAAATGCGCCATCGAGGCATGTTCATAAATTTCGGCCAACGGTCACCCAGTGGTCAGTAGTGGTCATTTACTGAATATTTACAAAATGCTACTTCTCCCACATTTTGTGGCCTATTGCGGCCAAACTTGGACAGATGCACCATTAACCTGTGCTACATATGGGGTGTACACAGATTTCGGCCAGTGGTCACCTATCGGCCAGCAGTGGTCATTTTATGAAAAAATACAAAAATGTCTTATTCACATTTTAAATGTATTTCATCTATCTGGGGATTTTCATAAAGTTTGGCCGATGGTCATCTAGTGGTCAGTTGTGGTCATTTAATTATAATCAATATTTACAAATAGCTTCTTCTACCACATTCTTCAGCCGATGCAGCCTAACTTGGTCCAATGCTTCATTGCTCGAATACACAGATTTTGGCCAGTGGTCACCTATCGGTTAGCAGTGGTCATTTTATTTTTTAAAATTAAAATGTCGTTTTCACATTTTCAATGTATTTCATCTATCTGGGGATTTTCATAAAGTTTTACCGATGGTCATCTAGTGGTCAGTAGTGGTCATTTAATCAATATTTACAAAATGCTTCTTCTCCCACATTCTTTAGCCGATTGCAACCTGACTAGGTCCAATGCTTCATTGTCTCGAATACACATATTTTGGCCAGTGGTCACCTATTGGTCAGCAGTGGTCATTTTGTAAAAAAAAATATAAAAATTTCGTTTTTACATTATAAATTTAGTTTATAGGGCTGATATTCGTGCTTCGTGAAGCACATTAGCTCTAGTTCTTTCTTTCTTTCTTTCTTCGGGCAAACGGTCACGTGACCAAAATAAAAATGGGCATAACTCCTAAACTGTTTGGCCGATTTTAAACAAACTTGGTCAAATTAAACCTTAACACCTGCCCTATCTAGTGATGGTCATAAAATTTGGCCAATGGTCATCTGGTGGTCAGTAGTGGTCATTTCATGAATATTTACAAAATGCTACTTCTCTCACATTCTTTAGCCGATTGCAGCCTAACTTGGTCTAATGCTTCATTGACTCGAGTCCCATTTGGGGTGTACACAGATTTCGGCCAGTGGTCACTTATCGGTGAGAAGTGGTCAGTTTATGAAAAAAAATTAAAAATGTCTTTTTCACATTTTAAATGTATTTCATCTATCTGGGGATTTTCATAAAGTTTGGCCGATGGTCATCTAGTGGTCAGTAGTGGTAATTTAATTATAATCAATATTTACAAATAGCTTCTTCTACCACATTCTTTAGCCGATTGCAGCCTAACTTGGTCCAATGCTTCATTGGCTCGAATACATAGATTTTGGCCAGTGGTCACCTATCGGTCAGCAGTGGTCATTTTATGAAAAAACAATTAAAATGTCGTTTTCACATTTTCAATGTATTTCATCTATCTGGGGATTTTCATAAAGTTTGGCCGATGGTCATCTAGTGGTCAGTACTAAGTGGTCATTTAATCAATATTTACAAAATGCTTCTTCTCCCACATACTTTAACCGATTGCAGCGTAACTTGGTCCAATGCTTAATTGGCTTGAATACACAGATGTTGGCCAGTGGTCACCTATTGGTCAGCAGTGGTAATTTTGTAAAAAATTAAAAAATTTCGTTTTTACATTTTAGATTTAGTTTATAGGGCTGATATTCGTGCTTCGTGAAGCACATTAGCTCTAGTTTCATTATTAAATCATAAGTTGTTTCTTTGTTCTTTATATCAGTGTGACCTTGTTTGATTTCTTTGTTGCATCTGAGAAAATTCAGGCTTTTTGAGTAATTTTCATTCACGTTTGATGATTTTCGGATCGTAATAGTTGCCTAATATAAACACCAATGGTGTAGTTTTTAACACCACAGTTTTTGCAGTGTAGCCTATATATATAAAGGGGAGTTAAAGACACTTCAACGGTACCTAAATTAATTAATCGGACATGATGTCACTGCAATGGGTCCTTCGTATGAAAGTACTATATATAACCATATGGTGCACAGTTTAAATCTTTATAGCTGACATAAAACACAATAAAGGGGGCCACTTTGCATCCGTCACGTTAGCAGTTTTTCCAATGGTTGTTATTTATTTTTAAATACCTGAAACCGACCAAAAAGTGTTTCAACATGTGAATGGACATGCAGGCTTATACTAGAACTAATTTGAGTTGATTTATTTTATTATTTTATTATTTTATTTATTTTTTTACCCTCAAATTTCCATATAAATTGGACGGAAAAAGTTACCTCACTTTTCCGTACATTTATTGATGGAAATTTTAGGCTAATTAAAAAAATAATAGTAATAATCAACTCAAATTATCTTTAGGATAAGCATGCATGTCTATTCAAATGTTGAAATTCTTTTTGGGTCGTGTCAGATATAAAAAAAATAATTACAACCATAAGAAAAACTGCTAACGTGACGGTAGGAAAGTGGCCCTTTATTGTGTTTTTATGTCAGCTATTCTCTTACCTATCAATCCCAACGTAGTGCCTATCATGCCAATCATCCAACCGGTGACAGCCGTTTTAGTTCCAAACTGATGTTGTAACGTCGGTAATATTATCCCAAGCCCTTTCACAAATCCCGTCCATATTACATTCGATGTCCACAATGATAACACAGCAATCCACCCTGGAAAGCCGCCGTCTTGTCCCTGTTTTTCTTTGCGTGCGCTGTCATTATAATTGCTTGAAGTAGGGGGTATTATTTCACTTTTTTGACTTTTTTATATTCTGCCCCCTCAAAACATGTACAGGCCTATTAGAAACAAGAATAGATCATTAAAATAAAAATTTGATATTTCTAACCCCCTGTACATGTACCCTGAAAGTTTTGCTTGAAGGGCGCCCTCTGTTGTCAGTTTAACGTAAAGGTTCCCTGACTCTATATGCACTGTAGAGACATACATAATGGTGGTTACCAGACTGTGTATGTGATTATGTACCACACATAATCTAGAATGGTTACTAATCAGCTGTTCGTTGTTTGTTGACATGGTTGATGGGTTTTAACTCAATTAAGACAATTATATATTTAGGTTAGTAAATGTATATACATCATATCATCTAAAAGGATTGTTTACTGGCAAAGTTGAGCAGTGACAGAAGTTATTATCTGTGACCTTAGTTGGGTAAGTTTGTTTTTAATAATATTAATAATTATTAGTCACCATGCACCCATATGTATTACTGCAAGAAATTTCCATGGGAGTTAACTTGGGAACATTGTATTTGACATGTCTGGGACTTGTTATCATCTTAAACATGAAATATTAACCCACTGGTATAGTATAGTTTGTACAATCACGATGATATAATAGTAAGTAAAAGAGAATACAAAGTTGGTAGTTCCCAAATAAATTTAAGGTTTACAACTGTGTAACCCCTGAACCTTTGAAGTTGAATCTTAGCTTAAAATAAAATAGTGGGATATGGGATTTATTATTTGAATGTTTTTAAGGGATGGTGTGTGGCTGATATTTAAGCACATTTAAAAATATTTTTTTACAATATTATCTCACTTTCTATAAATAAATTGTGTAATAATACATTTGACTTGTTATTTCACACATAATTAATTATAAATTTAATTATAAAGTAATAGCTACAGCTATATCTGGTGATCAGGACTCCTCCACCGAGCTACTTAAGCCCCTACTTAAGCACCAGCATTCCACATTCTCCTTGAAGTTGAAGATGATCAAAGCATACAGATTGAAATGTTGAGTTAACCAAAGGTTCTTCTCAGAACCCTTACTACTCAAAAGAGATTATTTCAATATGTCATCAGTCATCACAAATCTTACTATATCTAAAGATGATGCTTCACATCTACTAGCAGAACTTGTTCAAGAGCATTAGATCTACTGTATCATTTACAGAAATACATTTTGGCATTATACAATCCAAAATCCCTGCTAGAAGACATGAAATATGTTGTTAATGTTAGTTAGATGTATAAATATATTTTTGTACTATTTTATAAATAGAGAATTGGCTGTTGCAAACTGCTTACCAACCTAAAGGACGCGTAGTATATAAATGCAAAATAATAGTTACTGGCCTTACATCTCAAACCTAGCGGGTTCTTTCTCTGAGAAAAGAACTTGCTGAGTTAAAAACTATAACTGAGGCCCAATAACTACTTTTTACATTCATACTATTTTATTAATTAATTCTTTTCTAGAAGAATGTTAAAAGCAAATATAAATTTTATATTATTCAGGGATAAAATAAGTTTGATACAATAATGAAATAAAATCTTCAGTTGCAATCCATATAAACCCACAGGAACACTGTGTTTTATTCATATAAATGTTATTTTTAATCAGATTTTTGTTTCATAAGGCAACACGGAAGGTTGTCATGGAATAGTATGCTAAAATTTCAACAGGTAAACATGAGAAAGTACTTTAAATTAATTGCTGATGATGTTCTCTTCATTGCTTCCCTATCACTGTGTTTCAAACAAAATAGACGGGTGCCCCAACGACGGTATACAGGTAATCTGCACAAGAAGTCAGGATGCCATGCCGTTTCACAAAAACAAATCTTCAGGGGGCATGTACAGGGGGGTTAACGCTCTCAAATGATTTTTTGAGTATTTTTTCCTTGTTTCTTATAGGTTGGTACATATTTTGAGGGGGCATCTAAAAAAACTTGGGTTACTACCTCCCCCCCCGCCCCCACCGTACTTGAAGAATTCGACTTTCCGTCATGTTTGTTGCTCAAAATTACACGTTGGAATTGGATGAAGAAAACTTACTAATGGGATTTTACTTTGTGGTTGTTAGGGTGTGCAACGTCACTTTACATCGCACAATCATTATGACAAAAACGACTCTGGATACAAAAAAAAACATTAACCATTAACTTAAGTAATGTAGTTCTCGTGTTGACTGAAGACCTTCAACGTAAGCTGCTTTCCATCAACATTAACACAACATCAACAAATGTTCAACGATCCCCCGGACATTCAATATTTTTAGTAAAATGATGCATTTTCCCACCATTTCTCTTCCCGTTTTCGCCCATGAAGAACACTTTTATGTCACCGGACCCTCCATTACGTAAAATTTTACCTCGAAATGGTGAGTTTCCCACTCATTTTGCATCGGTGGCTGACGTTCACGCACACATGGGCAGCTGGCAGACATGTAGAAGTTTGTGTGCGTGCGCATTTCCATGTACAGTATTTTAGGTATCACACACGCAGTACAGGGTGGCAACACATTACGGTGGCCGCTGCCGCACTTGCACCAAAAGTGCCAAACAAGACAAAAGATCCAGTTAGTATTGTGTGGTCGTGTAATATTTGTAATATTTTGGTTTCTGTTTTTTATATTATATATTTTATGTGGCGTGTTTTTCCACTGTTGTCTTGTGCAAAGATATAGTAAATTTAATCAAATCCAAACACTACACGACTGCGCAGAACTAACTGGTTCTGTGTCTTGTTTGTCAGCAACCACCGTAATGTGAATACCTATACTGTACCTAAACATGTGCGCATACGCGCAAACTTTCTACATGTCTGACAGCTGCTTGTATGTTTGCATGTGCATGAACGTTTGCCACCGAAGCAAATACAAGTGGAAACATCACCATTTTCAGGTAAAATTTTACGTACGGAAGGTCCGGCAACCATTGTGAGATAAAACACAAAAACGGAAAGTGTTCTTTAACGTGAGCGAAAATGGGAAGATAAATGGTGGGAAATGCATCATTTTATTCAATATATTGAATGTACAAGGTAAATTAGGTTCAATCGGGATGACCCTGACGTGGTATAATAACATAGAGCATAATACAGTAAGGGAGCTTGAGGGCCGCTATGTGAAGGGTATATCCCTTTTGGCTTTCCGATAAGAAAGTATGTACGTGGACATGGCAATAGTGTACCCAAAGCATGTAGGAAGGAGGAGGAGGAGACAAGAAGCAAGGAAGAGGAGACAGAAAAGAGCAGCGCACGTATCCACCAAACTGGTGCTCAAGGCGCATTATACTATTACCCCTGCTCATCAGGCTCATAAATCATTCCTGAAACCATCTCGGCTCCCTAGGAGTATACAGCTCAATTGCTGCCATTACAGTGCATATAGGGCTAATCAATCACAACAACTAACTCTGCCCCACACCCATCGGTGGACAGAAGCAATTATGGTAAAGTGTCTTGCTCAAGGACAAAGGCACCCCAGTCGTGGCTGGGATTCGAACGCACATTCTGACGACTCAGCCATCAGAACACAAATCCGATGCTCTAAACCGCTCGACCATGGCACTCCATGTAGTGACGTCACGTTTGCTTTCCTGTAACCTTTATGAACACATCTCCAGAAAAAGACCACGCACGCGAGTGGCGAAGCAACAAGCGCCTCAACCAGTCCGTTCCGACAATGCTTTACTAGTACTACCGAGTTATTCATGAACCTCCAGGAAAATTAATAATTTATGCATGCAAATTTATTTAAACCAATCACCGTAAGCAAAATGTTGGGCGTTTAATTGTCTAATAGGTGATACCATACCTAAAGTACATTAGTTACCTAATGCATTATGTATTAACATTTCTATGCCGAATATATAAGACCACAGAAGTAAAACAAAATCACAGAACAGACTGCAGTGGTGCGGCAATGTGTTCCGGGTTGCTGCGTGGGCTTTAATTAAATGCTACATTTCAGGGAGAAGTGGTGTACGCCTCTCCACTGACTTCGTGAGCCACCAAACAACATATTACCTTCCATACCTTCCCCAATCATCAGCATTATGTAAAGTAATTTTGTCCTAGTCCTGTTTATTTGTGTTAGCCTATTAAGTTACAAGTACATGTATTGTTATTCATAGATGCAGCATGTGCCCTGAGCCGGATTGCCTTGTACGTTTGCACGCTTGTGCATCCTCTCTTTATACAGCTCAGAGCACATGCATGTACACTGAAAACATTACATAGTCAATTTGTGAAAAAATTAGTCAAACGGGCAACAAAATCAGTCTTTCAATGTCGACTATGTTTTCAATGTGAAATACTAATTGGATAACTGTTGACTAATTCAACAAATGAAATACCAATTTAAAATTTTCAAAGACCAATACGAACTTTGTTAATACTAATTTTGCTGTTGGACTAATTGATGCAGTGCTGATTTACTAATTTAATTGGTCTCCTCAATTCAGTACCGCTTTGACATAGAAATTACAAATCGGTTGACTAATATGTTAGAGAAATACTAATGACAATATTTTGGCACAAGTCATTATATGTAAATGACAAAGTATCTGTCCAGTCGATGTATTTTTGACCCTCCTCTGAACTCTGGAGCAAAAACGATACTTGTAACGTTTTGAATTAAATACGGTAATGTTTTGTTGTTCTTACATGAAAGCCATTTCTCAACTATCAAACTAAGAAATTAACAATAAGTTCCTAATTACACTGTTAGAAAATGGGCAATACTGTACACAGTGGTTTCACTCCAGCTCAATGGAGTGTTGAGTGCAATTAATAGAACAGCTAGAACTTTTGCGGTGGAAATTCGCGCTCCCCGGGCCCGGCCCCCGCCCCCCGCCCCGCGCGCGGCGAAATGTGTTAAACGTACATATGTAGTTAGCCGCTCGTCGACGTCGTATATCGTCTGCTCAACTTGACTCCAAGACCATGATGTGGTGATAGTAATTAAGGTAAGAATTAATTGTATTTTCTAACCTAGATTGTTGAAATTATGCCGCTACATATACATTTAGATGATGAGAAATTATTGAAGTCTCAAATTAATTACAGACGAGTCTGCTGTGCATATTGTACCAAAACCTGCTGTGTGAGTGTAACGTTAGGCCTGACTGACTGTACGTTAAACCGTGCCAACGTTAATGTTGTTGTTAGCGGTTCGATGTATGTAAAGTCGACTTGTCCCCCCTCCCCAGGGGCAGGGGTGCCCTATCTAACAGTAGACTAGGCTAGAATAACAGTAGAACGTAAGGGACCTTAATCCTAACTCCCTGAACCCAAAGCAAAGCCAGTTGGAAGTTTTGAAGGATTTTATTGTTTTAGTAGGCCTGGCCTGCAATGTCAATGCCCTAGGGAGTTAGGGTTAAAGACATCTCAGTGTTAGGTGGTCCCAATTTAACGTGGTGGTGCAACCAAGTGGGTCTCAATGGTCGAGTTATCTCACGGTCGATCACTACGTATACAATTCTGTGCTCAGTAACTTGTTATGTTAACTCCACCATTCACAGAAGTACATGTAGGAAGTCGTCTGGTTTTGTATATCAGTCAACTTTGCAAATGTTACCGAAATTAGAAGTGTTTATAGGCCTACTAACGTTATCAACATGCAGGAGGTCCACTGTTTGGAAGTGCAACTGGTGTCGATTGTTCGGCTGTTAAGTTCACTTTGTGATTCAAGTTCAATACTAATAGTAATACTAGCCTTGATACAATGATAGCCTAACTAAGTCATTGTTTGTGGCCGGGTCTAAACTATGCCTGTGATGATGATGGTTACGCAGTTGTTTTAATATAAAGTATTTCCCCAAAGTATTTCTTTGTCCCCTCACTTGCCCCCGGTATGCAACTGCTTAGCACACACATGTAGGCATTTTCTTTTGCAAAGATGGCGAAATAGTCTTGATTTTGACGCCATCAGACATTACTGAAGGTTTCCATAGGCTACCAGTAGTACTGGTTTCAGATTTTTAATGATTCTAATTTTGAAATGTATTTATTTTGTGTTTCAGTTGAACCTGTATGCAAATTCATGCACCATGAACTCAAGTAAGTCATTATAGACCTACCTGGGTTATTTCATTGCTAACTCACCTAGGGTTGGCAGTGACTGTCTGTAATTTTTAGATTTTTTCCAGAACACCTTTATGGGTAAAATGAACACAGAAAATTTTAGCTCCCAATTCCATGGCGTTTCTGAGATATAACCCTTGAATTCAAATGTGGTCTAACAAGAGGAAATTATATATTATTGTGTGGTTGGAGAGGGGTTCAAGGTTGAAAAGCCTATAGTCCAGGAGCCCAGCAGGTTTTAATCATAATTTTGAGTGCAAAAGGTTTGAAATGTGGGATATGTAGAACTGACCAGACAAGTACAAAGGGTTTCTTAAGTTTGGCGAGGGTTGCGTTGGGAAGGGCCTTATAATTACCCCAAAATTCACTTTAATCATAATCTTGAGTGCATGCCAAATTTCTTCATGGATCGAAAGCTTATTGTATGAATAGGATTTTTAAGAAAATAATACATGGTGCAAAGTCCTTAAAAAGCCAGGTAATTAGTACTAATTACACGTTTAATCATAATGACGAGTGCAAGCATAAAACTAGTGTCAGTGTGTACCTTACACCACTGGAACCAAATTTGCCTCTTAAGAAAGTTTCCGGTGGTGCGATCATGCTTAGAAAGGGTCAAGGTCACTTGGTCAATTAGCACAATAATCATAACATTGAGTGCAGCTTCCAATCATGTGTGGTTTAATAGTCTATCACAGGCTAATCACTGATTACATACTTAAGAAAAGATACATGGTGCAAGTTCAATTAAGAAGGTATTTAATTAGTGCTAATTACGTTTAATCATAATTACGAATGCAAGTATAAACCAGTGTGTACCTTACACTGTGCTAACAAAGATTTGTCATAAAGAATGTTTCTGGTGGTGCAATCCTACTTAAGAAGACTATTACGTGTATATTGCTATACCTTGAAATGCACGAACAATGCTTTGAGGAACAAAATATGGAAAACAATTATCTGCTGACCGTAAAGTCTTATAGAGCGAATCCGACAAAGGGCCTGTCAAGGCGGCGGCCATGGCTGGAGCCGTCGCATATCAACCTTTATCTAACCAGAACATTAGACAAAGGGTTTGGTGTGCGGTAACCCCGGCTATGGCCGCCTTGAAAGCCTCGTCGAATGATATTCCCTTTGTCTGAATTGATGTGTCTCTCTGTTCATCGTTCACATTGACACATGAAGCGTACCATTCGA
The DNA here is from genome assembly GCA_029582265.1 of Zoroaster sp. YZ-2022. Classification (NCBI taxonomy): domain Eukaryota; kingdom Metazoa; phylum Echinodermata; class Asteroidea; order Forcipulatida; family Zoroasteridae; genus Zoroaster; species Zoroaster sp. YZ-2022. The sequence continues at coordinate 231,079 of CM055817.1, read as the reverse complement.
TTAATGAATGTGATTTCCCTTTCTCGGTCCATTCATTTTGTGGTGATCTCTGGCACATTTTCGAAGCCTCCAGACTTTTACAAATTTGTTCATGCTCAATGAAGCGGTTTCTTTCAGCAGTCACCAATGAGTCAATAATGGACCCGCACGAAAACCCTGAACGAGCTGATGCCACCCTCGAAAGACACGGAATTTGACCCGATAAACAATGTCCAGTCTTGCCTCACAAATTGTTGTGCGTTAATTTGTTAATTAAATTTTAATCCCTGAAAAATAATTTCAGAAGTCAACAGTAAGTCACAATATGGGAAAAACCATCAGTGAGACTGTGAAAGATATAAACAGGTGCAGAAGAAAAGAATACATCATCTCTGGTCCAGAGCAACGTCGCCCAATTATCTGCGATGCTCTGAAATGCTGCCTCTTTCAAAGAGAACACCTTCCTTCTTACTCAACGAATGGCAGAAACCAGCATATGCGCATATAATTGCAGATCGACATCTCTACCTCGACCATCTGGGAAGTGTTTCCACTTCTACGTCACCGATGAGTCGTGCTGAGAGCTTGCCAAGAACTGGAAAATAACCATGATGAGGCCGGTAGTCTGTCTGCACGCGAAAAAGATTGACGAAATTGTGTGAACAACATCATCGTTCGGGCCGATACTGATATTGCCGTCATTATGCTGTATCACAGTGAGAAGTTCGAAGCCAAGCTGTGGATGGATGTCGGAACTACGACCCGGAATAACCGTTGGTAATTTTCCTGTCTGTCTTAATTGCATTCGTTGGGCACAGGCATAATTATGTGCAGCACTGCCTGATCTCCGCACGTTTTGCGGTGTGATTATATGCATCCAGCGGCGTTCGTGAGAAAGGAAAGGGCGCGTCCGCTTCACATTAGTGGAGAACGACGTGGAGGTACGAGAGGTCTTCGGGCAGCTTGCGCAAGAAACTAATGTCAAGTGAAACAACCCTCACAATCTTGGAGCAGTTCACTGCCTCGCGTAGATGGGTCTAGTCTAAAGGGGTGTTCCCTGAACAGTACCGACATTACCTGGTCGAGAGCATTTGCGCCCTAAAAAGGCTGCGTCACCATTACTGAAACTGCGGGAATATTGATGGTAGCAACCCTTAAGCTGAGCTCGCTCAGGCCACATACCGAAACGACGCAGCTTTCGTTGAGAGATGTGGGCCAGAGCAACGGAACAAAAGATCGTTCAACATCCAACCCCAGCGATGGATGGTCCAATGAAAGGATGGCAACTTGCACGATCCCACGTGGTTCGAGGACAACAGCTCCAGAGAACCTTGATCCCCAGCCATGAATATGAGAGAGCTGTGCTGACGACAGCAGCGATGATTGCAATCTCTGTCATCTGATGATGAGGGCGAAGTTCTCTCTCTCGGAGGAGAGATTAGAGATCTTTTACTTCTCAGTCACTAAAAATTCCTAATCGCGTCAATCTGGTTTTTTTTTGTTGTTGTTGAGGGAATCGCGTTTGTCCCCAATGTCGTTGCATGTTTGAGTACAAATAAAAAGTGGACCCTTAGTTTAATATACTGCCTTTACACTGAAGTTGTTTTTATTTATTTTTTAAGTTATTTTCTAAATTTGTTTAGACATGCACGCATAGACAGGTTATGAGCAAGTGGCAACCGAGTTTAATCTCCGACGTTGAGAGAAAATAACAACTTTCCATTCCAAATCTTGTGTCGAGTAGCTTCGATAGCTTGCTGAGTACTGTTAAACAATGCATTTTTCCACTGAAGTTACACGATGAACGATGATGATTGTTGGGCATATGGGCCCATAAAACCAGGAAAAGTGGCTTTAGTTTTGTGTACTTTACATTAAGATCGTTATATACAGTCATGTACTTTATATATCTTATAATAAGACGTCGAACGTAACTCTGTATTCAAAAGCAGCCATTATCCATTATCACGAGAAAAGGGCCCACATACTCATTGATGTAAACGTTAATGCAAACTGCTTGCTTGCATTAAGGCACTATTAATAAAAGGTTATAATGGTTTTTGGACCTCCTTCGGCGTGAGACCAGTTTTGATTTTTAGGTATTTATTGACCAAAATACGGGACCTTCTTTTTTTAAATTTGGAAAAGGTTTTGAGAAATGATCGGTCTGTTAACCGCCCATGTGCTTATTACCGATGATTTTTCCCTTTTAAGGGGGGATCGCACCCCCAAAATTTTTTAAGAGGAAAATTTGGGGTTCCAGCGGGGTTAAGGAAAATGACACTAGTTTATGCTTCCCTCGTAATTATGTTTAAAAGGGAAATTTGACTAATTTAAAAGACCTTAATTAACTTTGCACCATTTTTCTTTGTTGTAATCGTGATTAGCCGGATAGACTATTAAACCAAAATGATTGGGTGCACTAAATTTTTGTTTTTTGGGTAATTGACCCCAAGTGCCCTTTTTTCCCAAGCATGGATCCCCCCGGAAACTTTCAAGGGGCAAATTTGGTTCCAGGGGGTTTTAAAACTGACACATTTTTATGCTTCCCTGTCTTTTTGATTAAACTTAATTAACAAATTCCTGGCTTTTTTAAGTGGACTCCTTTCAGCCCCATAATTTTGTCCATGAAAAATTTCTTGCATAAAGGGTTTTGGGTTTAAATTTAACCCCTCGCCAAACAAGCCCCCTTTTGTACTTTTTAAGTCAGTTCTACTTTCCCCACATTAAAAACCTTTTTGCATAAAATTAAATTAAAAACCTGCTCCCCGGAAAAACATTTCCGGGGACGCCCAAAAAAAGGGTTTTAACCAAAAAACAAAGAGGAAAAAGGGGGGAGCAATGGGGGTCCAGTTTAAAAATTAAAATGGGGGGTTTTTATTTTAATCTTGGGGACTATTTTTTATATAAATTTATATTTTTTATGAAGGTTCTTCTTCCAATGGAGGACAGGGCCCCCATAACCCACCTGCCTTTCATAATAAATGTAAAAATGTATTTAAGCGGAATTGCCCCGGGGAAAACCTGTTTGGGTGAGCGTGTAAACCCTTTGAAACCAATAACTTTGAAAAAAAAAAAAAGAGATCCTTGGTTTTTTTGGTAAAAAAAAAAGGGGCAGATGAACAATTTAAAGCCCAACAAAACAAAGGTAAAAAGCCCGTGGGCCCTTTTTGTAAACATTTGGGTTTGGTGGTATTTAGAGGAATTTGAACCACAGTTTATATAACTATTTGTTTTTCTACAGCTTCTGGCGAATTTTATAGGATCACGGACACCCCATTTAAAAGCCCTTGCTACAAGATGGCCTTAAAAAATATGTACCATTTGGGTCTAAAGGGAGAAATAAAGACGCATTCAATATTCTAGGGTGTTCTACAGTAATAAAAATCGTAGAATAGGGCTTGTTTTAAAATAAACTGAAATTTAATTTAATTTTTTCATATGTGATCCTTTTGAATTCTTTGGAAAATTAAATTTAAAATTTTCTTAATCTAAAATAATTATTTTTGGTTCTGAACTTATTGAACCAGCTTTAAATTTGGAAAAATTGGGAAGGTTCGGTTGTTTTAAAAAATTTAATGATTTTAAATCTTTTTCAATATTCAGATCATCACATCAAATTACTGGTATTTTTTTTTTAAGGTTTCAAAAACAGCACTATCTAAAATTTTCTTAAAAAAACATCAGAGATAGTTTAAAATAAATTATATGAAAACAAAAAAAAAGGTTTAAAATTTCTTTTCCCCACGTTGGATCGAAATACCCACGGCCCCGGTCAGAATTGGAACATTAGGGCCAAAACTCATGACAAACAAGTCCGGCAGTATAGGGGTTTTTTCCCATACATTGTACTGCAGATTTTTGATTTACTAAAAATAGGGGAAATAAATTTACAAAGGTTTTCAAACTACCTATTCCTTCAAAAGTGACAATTTTTGGGTTCTTCTTGAAAAAATTTTCTGGTCCATAAGGTTCTGACACAAGCCCGGGGAAGTGTTTTTCCGAAATTTGAGCCCTTTTTTATGGTTTTGAAAGAACTGTTGAAATTTTTTTTCATGGTGTATTCTCAAAAGATTTTTTTGGGGATTCCTGCGATTTTTAAAAATTTTCCCCCATGAAATTAACAAAATACTTTTACTCCGAAAGGCCCTATGGTGGGGCGGCATCCAAACCTATCATTTTTTCATTTTCTTTTCTTCATTTCTTTTCTTTTATCATTTCGAAAAAACGGGAGCCCGGCCTCAAATTATAAAGGCGCCCTTGTGAACCAAAACAGGGGGAACCCTTCACTTCCACGATAAGTGGGTTCTTTGGGCTTACTTAATCTAGTCCCGGTGTTAACGCCCCTCGAAGGACGAAGCAATTATGGTTAAGTATCGCTCAGGACACAAGTGTCGACCGGGCTCAACCCACCCTGCCCAAAAAGAGTTGGGAAAGCCCCTTTTAAATACTTTTAAAGAAAAATTTTAGGGGTGAAAAACATTATGAATAAATCTTTTGAGGTCTTGATTGTGGATAATTTTCTTGGGGAATTTTTTATTTTCCCATTAAAATGAACAAAGGGAACATTACCATGTTTATTTGTGTGAAATTTAAGGGGAAAAAAAATTGCCCGGGCAAAATTTGTTCGTTTTGGCAACCTTAAAAAGGGTTTTTTAAAAAATAAAATTTTTTACCCCCACAGGCAAAAAAACATTAAAAAAAATTTAATTTTCCCAAAATTTTATCTTGTTTTGAAAAATTCCAAAACGTAAATATAAATAAGAATCAAAAATGGAAAGATCTAAAATAAAATTTTTAGCAACTTTGATTAACTATAACTTCTTTTTTAAATTTATTAAAGGATGAAGACAATCAAAATGCTTTTTTCAGAAAAAAAGAAATGACATTTTATCAGGTTCGGGGAAAAGGGGTAATTTTTTTTAGAAAAAAAGTTTTAATTTTTAAATTTTCATTTTTATATTGCAGGGGGCGACCCTTATCAATTTGCCATGCTAAAAATTGATGATGATGTCAAATTTTATTAACTGGGCATCTGGTAAGAAAAGATCAACTGTAAAAAAAGAAAACAATAAATTTTCTAATTTCCCCAACTTTAATCAACTTTGGAAAGTTCAGGGATTTCCCAAGCGGGGTTTCCCAAAAAATTCAAATTGGGGCAAGTGGGTTAAATTTTCACATTAAATTTTAAAGTTTAGAATTAATTAAAAAAACGTTATCCCAAAAGATGATAAAATAACCATTTAAAATGAACAATCAAAATTTTGATGTTAGTATAAATTTTGCAAACTATTTTTCCCTTTTTTTAAAATGAAAAGTTGAGCCCTGCAGGAGATGAGGCAGGTCACAATCTTTGTTTAATATTTGCGATGTTTTAGGCCTCAATCTGTGTTTAAAGAAAAAAAAATGACCAGTTTTTCCCCCAAAATTTTTTTTTAACAGAAAAATCTATAAACTTTTTTCACATTTTCCCCTTTTTTTTAAACCCCCCAAATTTTTTTTTAAAAAAAAATTTGGTAATATTTTGATGTAATTAATTTAAAATGTATGTCACTTTTGTATATCCATCGGGGATAATAACTTTTTTCTGCTGCGATTTAAAGTTTTTTGGTGAATTTCTTTTCAATCATTTTGTTAATTTTTTAAATTTTTCTTGTTAAATTACCCCATGTTCTAGGTACAAATTAATTCAACAGGTTGACGATACGATTCAGCATTTCTGAAACTGTATTCAATTGTATACCTTTTAATGCTGAAGGAAATTATAATTGTTTCTTCATTTAATTTCAGCCCTGATATCATATCAAGGGAATGTTACCATGATTCCGATTTGCCAACCTATGCCCCACAGGTCTTTCCCCCCCCATTTGTATAATATAATTGAATAAATTTTGGGGTTAAAAATTTTTGTCTAGTTAAATAATAATGGGTTAATTAAAAAAACATATTAATGTATTTGGGTAAGGAAAATATATATTTTTTCTTTTTAGTATTAATGACACATGACATTTGATAAATAAACTCCCAAAATATATCTCATCAGACCAAAAAAAAGATTATCAGGGTTTTAGAGTTCATTAATTTGCGTGTATATTAAAAACATGGGGAAAACCTTCCCCATATAACTAAAGTAAATTTTTGTACTTTCGAATTAAAAAAGGGGTTTATTAAAGGGATTTGGGGGGGGGAAAAAATTTCATTAAAAGAAAAAAGTTTTTTTTTCAAAATTTTTTTACTGTTTTATTTGTTAAGATTAAAAATGAATTTATTACAGCATTTACAGAGGTTGTTTCATTACAAATTTTTTGACAATTGAAAGGAAAAACTGATTATTGGTTTTTGACGAAAAATAATTTAATTTTTTTGGGACATTTAATTTTTTTGTGCAAAATTTTTTTATTAAACCCCAAGATTTTGGTAAAATTAAACCCTTTTAAAAACAAACTTTTTTGTTTTGGGTTTTATAATTTTTGGTTTAAAAAATTTAAAAATTTAAACCCCAAAAAAATTATTTTCAACAACACAAAAGATTTTTATGAACCAAATGATTAAACCTCGTCACATGCTTAAAAAAAAAAAAAACCAAAAAAATCTTTCTCCTCGGTTAACAATTCAGCCCCCCAAACCCTGGGGCTGGGATGGGTAGCTCAGTTAGTGAGCACCGGGGAACCCGGAGGTCGGGTTGAAACCCTTCAGTCAATTTTTTTTTGCCTTAATTTTTTGAAAAAAATTTAACCAGTCAGCCCTTGTGGTTTTTTGGATTTTTATATTAAAACTTTTTCCTCCTGATCCCTGTACTGCTTCCCAGGTTTTGTATGTTGCTTTTCTTTTTGCCTGGCCAAACAGTGTTTTGGTTTCGGGCTTTGACTTTAAATGAACAAAGATGATTCGGGTACCCAACCACAGGGGTGGATAGCTCAGTTGGGGACACGGTACGGTAACCGGAGGTCAAAGGGTTTGATTCCCGCTGGGGTTTATAAAACCTTGCTAATTAACAGCTTTTATATTTACCACCCGGGCATAGCAAATCTTGGATAGGTTATTGGACTGGGGGCAGGGTGAACGGGAGGTGTTTTCGGGGACCTGCGGGTTGATCGGGGAGACCTGCGGGTGATCGGGAGACCTGCGGGTTGATCGGGAGACCTGCGGTGTTGATCGGGTGGGCTCTGGGGGGTTGATGGGTGGACTCTGCGGTTGATCGGGTGACTCCGGTTTTATCGGGGAAACCCGCGGGGGTTGATCGGGGGACCTGCGGGTTTTTGGGGGGGCTCTGCGGGGGTTGATCGGGGGGACTGCGGGGATCGGGGAGACTCTGCGGGGGGTTTATCGGGGGGGGGCATTGTTGGGCTCCTGCATTCAGGGGTGCGGACTTTCCGTTTTTTTCTGAATTTTTTTTCCTCTGAATATTTGGGGAAATGCAAAAAATTAAAAATTTAATTAAGAAATTTGCCCAGTAAAAAATAATTGGGTCATTCCAAGTTGGCATGGTGTCCTTGTTAATTTTTAATGCAAATTTTTTAATAATTGGGGCGCAATCACACCCGGGGTTCAATTTGGAATGAAATCACTGTCTTTATAACAGGACGATGCAACAATGCCAATAATTAGAATAAATGATAATAGACAGTGCATTGCCCGTAAAAAATTCCAAATCGCCCGACTAATGGAATGACCCAATTATTTACAAATGTAATACATAAATTGTGATTTTGGGATTTTTTCAAAACTAACATAATTGTTTTGAAACTCCTTCGGTTTTCCCGGATTTTTGTTGCCTGACAAGAAGGCAACCCTTTTGTTGTTTAACATCAATTTTTTTTTGTGTAATTTATGAGGAAATGAAAAGCACAAAAGGGTACTGACCCTTACTTTCTTCATCCGATGACGAAACCTACTAACCTTCCTTGTGCGGTTCGGGTTTTATCTAACTCTACATTTTATGTCCTTCTGCCTGTTTGCTTTTTCAATGCTCTTTATAGTTATCTGAAAAAACATGTTTAAAAAATGACGAAATTTTAAAATTTAAATTTAAAAATCCTTAATTGCCCCAAACACTGCCCGTTTTTTTAAACATTTAAAAAAATTTGTAACCCTTCTTTACCCCCCAAACCCAAAACAGATTTTGTTGAGTTTTTAGTATCTCTGGTTTAATCACTGTTGGGTTTTGGGGGAAGTTACAGGGGGGTTTGGGGGTTTTTGGTTTTTTTGGATGAATGTGGGGCTTTTGGTGCAGTTTTTTGCGTTTTTGATGTGGGGTCTTTGTCTAGGGGGTTTTTTGTTTATGTTTGAACTTTTAGAAATTTTGTGAAATTTGAAATCAAAAAATTTTTTTTGGAACCAATTTTAGTACTTGAACACAGTTGTTTTGGGAAATTTTGAACATTTCAAACGTTGCATTTGGGTTTTGGGCCCACAAACGGGGTTTTTAAACTTTTAACATTTGGGCTTATTATTTCCCCTTTTAACCCCGCAGATGTAATTAACGCCAAGAATGGCGCCTGGCTTCACGATCACACTAAACAAAGTGGCGGGCCACAGACATGACAAAAAAATTTTTTTAACTTTTTCGTTCATAAACTTCATCATCCTGTTGTTTATAATTTTGGTGACCTTTAAATTTTATAATTTTAAATAAACCCCCAAAAATAGGTGGAAACATGGGTGTTCAGCGTCGTTTTTAATTTTGACCAACATTTTAAAAAATTTCGGGACATGATTCGGCTTAATGGGTGTTTGCAGGGGGTGATATGGCAAAAAACTGGACCAAATTTTAAAAACCAAATTCACCCCTATTTTTGGGTAGTTAGCCCCCCCTCACCAAAAACCCGGGAAAACCTGCGGGTTTTAGGATTTGTCCCAGACACCACCCCACAGGGGGGGGTTGGGAAAAGATCTTAGTAAAATTGGGGGTTTTGGGTGTAATTTAAAATAAATTTTCCTGAACGAAAAACTGGGGCTTTTACCCCCTTTTCAGCCCGGGGTCTGCCTCCCCTAACTTTTTTTGATGCACCAGACTTGGGGGGCGCCATAAAAAACAAACCCTGAAAAGTTAAAAAAAAACACAAACCCTTTTAAAAAAGCAAAGATACTTTCAAACGTTTATAAAAAATGTTGACCCACTAATCCCCGGGGACCTTGTCTAGTAAAATGTGGGGCAGTAAATACCCTTCCCTTCTTTTTATCGGGAGTGTTCAAATGTTGAACATACATTCTTTACCAGTGGGTGGGGGGGTCGCTTACGGTAATTAACCAAAAACATTGTCTCCCAAATTTTTAAAATTTTGTCATGCTGGGGAAAATTTTATAACAAAAATTTTACCCTTATTTTTTCCATCCATGTTGTGGGCCAACAAGACTGTCCAAATTTAACAATCATATGTTTGACTGAAAGAAATGCACAAAAAAACGTAGATGCTATATACTAAGTAGTAACTCTGTTTCAATTTTTTGGATGGTGTCTGAGAGTAAGACCGGTTTCATCGGACGAACCAAAAAACCTTTATGGCCACCAAAAACCAGAACATGAGTTCTTAAAGGCGGTCGACCCGATCCCCAAACAAAATCCGCCCCGGGGAAAAATTCAATCCCGCCCGCAAAAAAAAATTATGATCAAAAAATTGAGGGGGTTTAAAAGAGGCCCAGTGGCTGTAATTTTTCACCCGAGCCCCCCTTTGGGCTGGTGAGGGACTGGGCCGCAGCCCCTTTAAAGTGACCTGCCAAAAACCCCTTTCGAAACCCAAAGTAAAGAACAGATCTCCTTAAAGGCACATGTGTTACACCATCGCAGAGAGACCTTCCAATACAAATTTGGGTTCCCTTTACTTACTGTATTTTATACACACCAGAAGAAAAAAAACAGATGTCCCTTTTTATTTCGATCCTTCATGCAAAGGGGTAAAAAAGCTTCCCCTTTCCTTTGGGATCATGATGGCTTTTTAAGGCAAACGAGACCCTTTCATGTCCCCCAGTTCAACTTTTAAATCCAACGAGGTGTGATTCCAAGGCTGAGCAAACAATGCCTGTGTTCTTCTATACTCTGCCAAAAAATTTTTTTTTTTGTTGTTCATCCTGTTGTTTGTAATTTTAAAACCACAACAGGGCAAATTTTATTATGAATTTTTGGCCCTTTGTAAAAGTTCTTTATCACTTTTACTTCCTTTTTAAAGTTTTTCCTTTTTCTCGATGATCTGTGTCTGGCTTCTTTTCCGGAAACGCCAACTTTAAATGTTTTTTTTAAAAGGAAAGGAAAAACCACACAAAATTTCCTTTGTCGGGAAAAAATTCCCTTTAATAAAAAAAAAATTCTTGTCCACAGAAACGGGCCCGATCCACAAAAAAACCCCGTGGAGGGGGATTTTATGAAAGTTGAAAAGATAAAACCCAAAATTAGATCGATACAAAGTGTCTGAAAAGGTCAAATTTTGTCCAAATTTTTAAACAATCTTCCCAGGTAGGAAAACCTTAACTCGGTTGCTTTCCCGCGGTCAATTTATCCAAACCTCTGGGTTTACGCGCAAAGTTGTTGGAAGAATCTTTGAAGGTCAGTTAATTTTGGAAAATTTTTCCAAAGTCGAGAAGACATTTGACTTCTTTTTTTCCCTCATCAGGTCCCGCTTTTTATTACCCCCCAAAGGGCCCGATGCATTAATGGAAAACTCTTGATCAAACAATAGGGAGGTCACAAAGGGGGAAAACCATGATGGTGTTTTTTATTGTATGGTTCTGGAGGATCGTGGAAGATCCATTCTGTGTTTGGGGGTCTTTCCCCCAAAAACCACCCTGTATTTATCCATGATACCCAATCTGCGTTTTAACCAAACTTTTGGTGGGCTCACACAATACTTTTTGACCTAATTGTTTTTCATCCAAAAATGCTAAAGTTATTCAAACTTGTTATCACAAAAAAATCGAGATTGGGGGCTTTTGGGCTCCAGACAAAATGCAACTGGAAAAACCTTTTGGGGTAATAATGGCAAAAAGGCCCAAAAGGTTTTTTTTGAGCTTTTTTAAGAGGAATGCCATCAATGTTGAAGGAAATTTTTAATTCCCCCAAAAACTTTTGGGGTCTTTAGGGGACTTCTGAACCTTGTCAATTTATCTATATCAAAATAGAAATATTCCATACCCGATCTGAAATCGGGGTGACCCTCTGGATTTTTCACAAGTTCGGGCGATAAGGTAAATTTAGAATGCCCATGGCTTTTAAAGGGTTTTGGGGGCATCCACGCATTGTGCTTACCTGGAAATTTTTTACCCAGGCCCTATTTAGATACGACCCCCATTTCTTGAATTTTTTGACGGGGGACGTGGGTATGCCATCCTTTTGCTCAAAAATCATCATCAATTACATGTACATGGTGTGATCTTGACAAGTACCTTTCCCCAAATCTCGAGTTTCCTTGTTTCGCCTTGTTCTGCTGGATGCAATATTTTGTATGACGATTTTTGTCATTGTCATCATCCGTGTAATCTAAGGTTGAATTTCCTTCGGGCCTTTTACTGGGCCATCTCCTTTTTTTTGAAGAGGCGATTTTTTTCATCCATCTAAAGTACCTTTTTTGGTTCAACCAAAAATCCACCCCTTATGGTCGGGGCGTTGTTTCCCAGATCGGGTCGATTGACGGGCCCCAGCACTGGGCATGTTTTTCTGTTGTAAAAATTAAAACCCTACCTGTACAATTGCCTGCAGTAAAACTTCCCATGTTTTTTCTTAATTTTCCCCGCAACACAACAAAACACCGCCCCGATGTTACCGATTCAATGCATGATTGCTCGGCTGGGTAGCATGTCTGTGTGCATTACGTATACATTGTACATGGGCTTTCGCAGAAACCTTTTTCCCCCCTTTCAAAAAAAAAAATGAGTTGATCATCCCTGCCCAGCATCCTTTTTGGGGCCCGCGTGGGAAAATTTTTTTTATTTATTATTTTTAATTTTTTTTTGTACCCAAAAATTTTTAAAAACGCTTCCCAAAAATTTGGGTTAAAGTCGATTTTGATCTTCCTTATTCTTAATTAAAAAAGGGGCCCAACACCTATCCTTTCACATCCCCATTAACGATTTTTTGGGATTATCTGTGGGGTCCCAGTTTTGGGTACATAAATAGTTTTGACTTTTTTAAACTTTTAAAAAGAGGGAAATACGACCACCAAGGGTTTAAAATCGTGAAGAGGTAAATAGGCCGGGTCGTCCCCGGTCGGGATGGGGTTTGGGTTTTATAACAACAAAAAAGCCCAAAAAAAAAAATACGTTTGGAAAAAACAAAAAAGATCGGGAATGAAAATTCTCCCTCTGTTTCTTTAAAATGATTGGCAGAAGATTGATAAAAGGTTTGGATTTGCCGGGCTGTTCTTGGTAGGAATCGGTACACGGAGTGTCGACGCGGGGGGATGAAGAAAAGATGGGGTGGTGGTGTGGTACGTACGCAGTGTGACAGGGTTTTGAGGTCGTTGGGGGAAAAAATGACATGCCCCCCAGGGGGGATCCAAAATTTTCGGGGGCTCGGGGGGAATTTTGAGGGGAGGGTTGATTTTTTTTTTCGATTTTGCAGTATTACCGAATGCATTGTTCCGTCACTTTTACGGGCTTCCCCTTCAAAAATAACCCCTGGGAAATTTATCTTTTTTTTATTTATATATTTTTTTAAAAATTTTTTTTTTTTTTGGGAACCCCCCCCCCAAACCCGCCTGGTGCCAAAATGTTCAATTGGGTTTAATTGGTTGAGATGCATATGACAATTTTTAAAAATTTCCATTAAATTTTTTTGGGGGGTGAATTTTTTTTTAATTTTTCCTTTAAAAATGTAGGTCTGATTAGTTATATAATAAGGGGATGCCCAAAAAGGGTTAAAAGTTTTTGAGGGGATCCAGGGAAAAGCGTATTTTATTTTTTCCGAAAAAATTTTCTTTTTTAATCGTTCTTCAAGGTATAAGGGGGATTTTATACTACTTAAGTCGAATAATTAAACAAATACCTTTTTAGGCCCTTGTGAAAACAAAGCCTGAAGGTCACCGGGAAAATAACAACATTCGCTTGTTTGTTCAACAACTTGAAAAAACGTTACCAACAAACATTTCAGAAACGTTAGATAACGTCATCAAAAAAAGGGCTCGCAACATATGGTCAAAAGCTTCTTTAACGTTAAAATAACGTTATCACACAACGTTACAAAACAAACATTTAAACGACGTTAGGATAACGTCATCGAAAAACATTTTCCACAGGGCACAAGTTAAGGTCGCAATTCGACGTTACCATAACGTCCTGATAACGTCATTATCTAACGTGACCAAACGTGACGTTCCAGTAACGTTATGATGACGTTATGTGTTTGCTGGGAGGTGGGGGCTACTAAGTCATTAAGTTGTTACAACGACTCCACACTGAAGAAACCAGCCCCTCGCACCGAAACAAGACAAGTTAATAACCAGCCTCTTCACGGTGCGAATATGACTGGGAGGGGTAACTGGGGCAAGTATATAAACAAACACAGATAGTGGCTCATCGTGTGAGACAGTTATAATAATTAATAAATAATGAATTTTATTATTATTATTTAACCCAATAAGATCATATAAGCTAGACAACCATTACAACTATTCTTTTGGCTTTTTATTTTAATTAGGCCTACTCTTTGTTATCTGTATAACAAACGTAAGCTTTAATTGTCTTCTGAACGTGCATTAATACACATGAGCTCAATTAACTTATTACTCCTCTTCTCAGCTTCACCTGTTGCTTAAAAACCTCTTCACCTCCTCTTCACTAAAAACCTTAGTCCATTTAATTTGTATTTATATCAGCCCTGCGAAGCAGGCTGATATATTGTAATCTAAAAATTCTTTCTTGATATCAGCCCTGCGAAGCAGGCTGATATATTGTAATGCAAAAATTATTTCTTTCTTTATATCAGCCCTGCGAAGCAGGCTGATATATTGTATTGCAAACATTATTTCTTTATATCAGCCCTGCGAAGCATCCTGATATATTGTAATCTAAAACGCAAACGGTCACGTGACCAAAATAAAAATGGCCATAACTCCTAAACTATTCGGCCGATTTTAAAGAAACTTGGTCAAATTAAACCTTGACACCTGCCCTATCTACGGATGGTCATAAAATTTACGGATGGTATCATGTACTAAATAGTAATTTTAAAAATGTATAATCTACAAGGATTTCAGTATCACAAAATTCTGTGTGAAATCATAATGTCATGTCCGGAAACTGGGCAAAGGTTAACGTCTGTGTAGGCCTAATATTATCATTATTTAAACATGTTCGATACTCTGGTTATGCTAAGGCTATCATTAAACTTTAGTCTTTGAGTTGTTTACAGAATTCAAAATGTTCATGGCTTGAAAGGCTACTCCAATGTTATTTTTGATGCTCATGGACTCTGGAGCCTCTAACGTTAACTAATTAGCCCCATACTTTGGCCAAGTCTCTGAAATACTCCGTGCCCGAGGCCACAGAACTTGGTTAGCAAAATATAGGATGTTATCTGCAAAATTTTAACAAATGTCGTATTTACATTTTAAATTTAGTTTATAGGGCTGATATTCGTGCTTCGTGAAGCACATTAGCGCTAGTTATATCAGCCCTGCGAAGCAGGCTGATATATTGTAATGCAAAAATTCTTTATATCAGCCCTGCGAAGCAGGCTGATATAATAACAATTTTT
>CM055817.1:163410-215917 GCA_029582265.1 Zoroaster sp. YZ-2022 | reverse complement strand
CAAAAAATAAACTTTCTTTACATCAACTCTGCATCAATTTCCTCTTTATCAACTGCACTGTGATCATAGAGCTATTGCATGCTGTGATCATGGACCAAATAGACACACAACCGTAACATGAATAGATTAAACTGCCTTATTTAAGTTGATATAACACTGTGATTATCATAGAAATAATGGCTGCTTATACACAGTGAATAGCTGTTGTATTAGAACTTCAGATACTTTCTGTTAATCTTTTTGGTTATGTGGTTTGCTTCAATTTCTTTCTTAAAGGGAAGGTGCAACAGTGGTCCAGCTTGATTCAAAGAATTCAAGCATATACATGTATATTAAAGCAGATTTGCCCAAATTACCAAATACCACTGCTGTACCTTCCCTAACAATATCTATGCCAAATTGGATGAAGTAGAATTCATTTAAGTTATCAACCCTTTTTCCAAACAAGTTCCCTGGATATCTAAGCTAATTGTAGCCTCCCCGCCATGTTTGCAGAAATTGTGCTTTCTCAATTCTGACTCGGTGTCTCAAATTCAGCTAAAGAGAGCAAACATGAATGTGTCCTTGTTGTTAGGTTGCTGCATTTTTTTAATACTAAATTTGGTAAATTTCATACATGTAGTGTCGTGGCCGAGCGGTCTAGCTTACCGGACTCAAGTTCTGGTGTTAGCAGCAGAATGTGGGTTCGAATCCCGGCTGTGACACTTGTGTCCTTGAGCAAGACACTTAACCATAATTGCTTCTCTCCACCCAGGGGTTAAATGGGTACCTGTGAGGGCAGAGTTGGTTGATTAGCCCTATATGCGCTGTAATGGCAGCGATTGAGCTGTATACTCCCCAGGGAGCTGAGATGGTTTCAGGAATGATTTATGAGCCTGATGAGCAGGAGTAATAATATGCGCCTTGAGCACCACTCAGTTGGTGGATACGTGCGCTATATAAGTCCACACATTATTATTATTATTATTATTCATTTTGATCGCCAAACAGTAACTATGTATTGCTAATTATGTTTTGTTTTTCCGTCAGAAATAAATTCAATCAAACAAAAGGAATCGCTGATTTCTGTTTCATTGAAATTAGTGACAAGCATGTGACCTTTCCCGGGATTATCATTTTTATTGTTTACTCATTTCAAGTCAAATATAAAAAGACATTATTCTATTACAAGTTAACGCAAGTTTCTGAATCGTGATACAACGAAGAGACTTGTACATGCTTTTATTTCTTATAGAGTAGACTGTTACATGGGCTTCCAAATCACAAAGTCGTTAAGCTATAGCGTGTCTGAAATACAGCTGCAAGTTGTCAGAGCAAGTAAACATGAACATGCATATTCAACCCATTCTGATGGATCTACATTGGTTCCCAATCAGGAAACTTATCATTTTCAAGGTACTCTTAACCGTTTACAAATCACTCAATAACATGGCTCCTGGTTACATCAAATGATCTCTTAACTCCATGTTCCATCCCGCTTCTTGAGATCTAGGACCATGGGTCTTCACCAGATACCACGTAATTGCTTCCCGTGTATCATTATCCAGGTAGGTAGAGCCCTCTCAAGACTTTTAGAGCGCACTGACGCTTCTATTTGAATTATAATGTGTGTATTGCCCGATGATTTATTTCTATTTTTAGGTCCTATGTAATGTCTTGTTGTTTATTTAATTGACATTTTGGCGGTAGGGTAGCAATGGGCTTGCTGTTCTTTTTCCCTCTGCTTTTCTTTTATGTGCGCTTGTAATTGGAGGGGGACCAGTGGGTTTCTTGCCGCTTAGCATCTCAGTAGTCTCCTGTTGTTGTATTGTATTTGTTAGTACAGTATTTTGTATAGTTTTATGGTACTGGCTTGTCCAGGTAAATTTTTCATGTATTTCACGACGGTGAGAACTGTGATGAACAACAACATACCATTCGCACATAAACACAACGTTATCCGGCCCATTTTCCAGCTCCCGCAATGAGTTCTTCTTTTTCCAAAGCCATTGCAATTATTAACCATATCATCCCCAGTCAGTTCAACAAAATCAGTTATAGATCTCAACTGAAACCGGTCTCTATACAACATTTAATATATACGCCTTGGCGAATCCAATTGTGGCCTACATGTATGCCCTCTCCCTAGCCCCCACAGAATAAGAAGGAAAATGAGCAGATTAAGTATGGACAACTAAAATTAATTCTCTTATTGAACATCTTTTAAATTATTGACTTCTCAATACACAAAACTGAAAATATTTCTTATTCACTTATTTTTTTTTGTCCACAGATGGTGAAAACAACTTGCAGACTGTTTGTTTGCAGTGATGGTACAACCATGCGTCTTCCATCTTCCCCATCAGAGTTAAGCAGGTGAAGAGCAAAACACAACTCGTCTTGAGGATGTCATCAATTCATTTATTGACTAAGCCCTTACAAAAAAGTTCTATAGAATTCTATACCGATTTCTATAGAGAGTGCCATAGAATCTCTCTATACAATTTCTATTCAAATTCTATAGAGGTTATAGAATTTCTATAGAAAAACGGGCCACTTTTCTAAAAAATTTCTATACAAAAATGAATCGTTTCTATAGAAATCTAAAGAATCTTGATAAATTCTATAGAAGATTTATAGTATTTTATACAATAGCTTACAGAGTTGTATAGAATAGTTTATAGAGTTCTATAGAATAGTTTATAGTGTTCTATAGAACAATTTATACAGTTCTATAGAATAGTTTATAGAGTTCTATAGAACAATTTATACAGTTCTATAGAACAATTTATACAGTTCTATAGAACAATTTATACAGTTCTATAGAACAATTTATACAGTTCTATAGAATAGTTTATAGAGTTCTATAGAACAATTTATACAGTTCTATAGAACAATTTATAGAATTCTATAGAACAACTACAAATAAACTGTTCTTTAGAAAAACATGTGTGGTCTCCAAATAGTTTTGTAATAAAAAAAAACGGCTGAAAAAAATATTTTTTTAGACTGATATATATTTATTTATTGTTATCTATTGGTTTTCTGCAAAAGTAGAATAATATAGACAGATAATAATACGTGTGTACTTTAAACTTTAAATAATATGCTACAGTAGAACAATAAGCTAGAACAACAAAAAATAAAAATAAAAATAAAAGACTTACTCAAAATGAAAAATACTGATAGATTGGGTGTTAAAAACAATCTACTTGGAGTTTTTGTCTCCAAAATATAATTTTCAGTGGGAGAAAATGTTTATTTTAATTTTACTCATACCCTGAAAACAATGACAGCATCATAATGTAGTATCATGCATGGATATGTTTTGGTTAGTAAAATTAAAGTACACATGATACATGTAAATGTACAAATCCAATTAAATGTTGGTACAGAGAATACACCCTTTTCACTGATAATTCAGTCAATCATGTCATATGAACAGTTTGTTCTAACCGTGCAGTTCCACTTTTCGTCAATTATTTTGTATTACATTGAAAAGCACAATGACTCCATTTTTATCTTTAATTGTTTTCGATCTGCTGATCAATAATGTTAATTTCTGGGAAAGTTTTTATGATGAAGGTAAGTAAGCAAACTGCCCTTTACTGCACAGAAATAATGTGACAGAGACTCGGGGGCAGGGTTGATCATTGTCATTTCTGCTGGTTCCACCTTCCGGGACATTCCTTCGAGCAAAGTCCAATGTGTCTGTTACATCTCCAGCCCTATATTCTTCAATTGTCCTACACCTCGTCACTGTTCACATGGTTCAGTACCTTCTGCAAGTTGGTTGCGACCATTTGTTTTGTCTGCTGCTTATCCTGTCTTCACTCCTATGTGATAGATACATGGAGAGGCTGTGTGGTGGTGAGACCATTGTGTCGTGCTGAAAGACCGTATTCAAGTCTCTCATGTCATCTGGTAGATATAGCTGGATGGAACTATTAATGTCTTCAACCTGTATCCTGCGTACTCACTGATGGTTCACCCTCTGGCTACATGTCCTGCCTTCTTATCCCCTCAGCTGACGTCGGTAATACTGGCTCATCCTCTGCATGGTTCCACTTCCATTGTACTCTGGTGGGCTGAGGGTACTCATCACTGTAGGGGCGTAATTGTATGTCATCTGGTTGGACAGGAACACTCAGTCTGACTGCCAAATAACTGCAGTTACATGGGGTACATTAATGATTCAATAGCCGATGACCCTGAAAGAATAAAAGATGAACAGTCAGGAGTTGAATAAGATAACTTCTCAGATCTTTATTCTTAATGGTGACATGGAATATACAATAAATCTTGATCAAAAACAATTGAAATTACATTCTAGGAAACCTAAACTGTAAATTAAAAACCATTAAAAGGTAAATGCTAACTCTACTACATTTCATTCCTTTCAATCACAGATGCATGATTAACGTACTTTTGTCATTGAAGTTCTTGTTCTTGTATATAAAATAATGCAAACTCATAACTGTATCACTCAATGTACTTTAGTGCATAACTACTGGACCATAAACATACTAGGCTATCAGAATCAAGGCTCTTGGCTCAGCATGGGGTCACACATGTTCCCAGTATAAGCTGTACAGTCAATAGCCAACACAGGCATATACCATGAATACTAATGAGCCACACTGACCACATACATGTATAGTGAATGAATGGCTTATTGCTTCATGCCTGATACTCCAGCTATATAGGGTCTAAAGTATGTACATGGAAACTGAATAACAGGCCTATATACATGTAAGCATGATGTAGGTAACAACAAAACTTATTTTGACTAGATATAAAAGCACTATAGTATATATCAATGCTCCTAGATCTTCATAACAATAAGTATATACTAGCTGTATAAAGAAACTGTAAGGAATTGAAACTTCCTTTTTTTCATATATCCCATATACAGTACATTCTAAAGCAATTCAAAGTAATAACTAAATTATTCCATATCAAAACAGTGGTATAAACTATCAAAGTTATGATAATGAAAGTAGCATACCTGAAAGAATAAAAGATGAACAATCAGGAGATGAAAAAGAGAACTTCTCCAAGCTTTATTCTTACTTGTGCATGGCATAAATCCATCCATGCTGGTGGTAACTGGTCATCACATGGAATATAATGACCTTCTGACAAAGATCCTGCACAAGGTGTTTATTTGATCTTTGGGATATTCCATTGTCAGGAGAGGCAAGTGCAATTATGAGGGAATGGGTCTAAACAAAAATTATAAGGGGTGGTTAATATACAAAATTCTAAACAGGATGCCACTTTTACTATGTACATGTATAGGCTTATGTAACATTTGTACAAAGCACGGGCATAAATCGGGAGGGGACAGGAGGGGGTGGGGGATAGGGGTGGGGATAGGGGTGGGGGATAGGGAGGATGGGGTGAGGATAGGGGTGGGGGTGGGTTGATACATGTACCCACACTTTTGGGACTAAAATTACTAAAAGGATGAGAACAAGTCATATTAATTAATGACCTAATTTGGAATAAAACAGGAAAGAATATTCCCACACATCTATTCTTATTGTAGAAAAACATGTTTCTTAAGAATTATATATTCTTACCGAGTCAGTGGAATTCTATAGAGATTGGTCTCTATAGATAACTGGTTCTATAGAATTCTATAAAAAGTAGTAACTCTATAGAATTATTTTTGAGTTTCTATAGATTTTTGTAATTTCTATAGAGCTCTATAGAGCTCTATAGAGCTTTCTATAGACTTCTATAGAACTTTTTTGTAAGGGAGTCGGTAAGGATATTACATAAACAAAACTTGTTGACATTTTCAGTGCATGTTGGGAATCAGCTGACAGACCAAAAATAATAATTGCCGGCATGCATTGAGAATGCTTATTGTTTCTTTTTACATTGAATAAGTGAGAAACCTACTCCGGGGACCACTGTTTTCCGCTATTACTGCTGTGGTACCACACCACACGCGTACGTCACACGCATTCTTAACCCTATCAAGCCTGGGCTTTTTTTCGTTCTCAGACCTTGCGGGACCTCATTGTTCCCCCTCCGTATTTTCTGTATTCTTCAGCCGATTTTCATGAAACTTTGACACGATCTATCGAATGTAGCTACAAAATCTTCCATAGGTCACCCACAGCCAAATATTTGACCCAATTTTAACCTTTGAAGGGGGGTGTTGTCCCCTGGTAAACATCCGACCAGAAAGTATTTTGATTGAGGTCACAGAACATCAACTTGATGTTCTGTGACCTCAATCAAAATACTTTCTGGTCGGATGTTTACCAGGGGCTACTTTTTTTCAGAAAATTGTCCGCCTTTTTGCCCTCTAAAATGGTTTTAAAAATTTAACAGAAGGCTCACCGATGGACTTCAATTATTTGTGAGAAATTCGAAAACGTTTACAAACACCATTTGATTCATGACCTTTAGGTAATGTTTGACTGTAGATTTAAAAAAAAAGTAGTTTTACTAATATTAGAGATTTATGAGAATTATTATAGGTGTTTTAATGGGGGTAATGGAGTATACAAGGCATAATTATTGTGTACATCAGGTCTGTTTTTTTTCTTCATATTTGTAAGATTTGAGGCCCATATATTTGAGGGATTGTATAGTGTAAAAATGGTCCAATATCATGACCTGGGGTCCTTGACTTCCGACTTCAAGTATTTTGGATACACTAGGCCATGAAAAAGTAGTCCTAATTTGATTTCAAGCGTAAGGCCTTTTTCCCAAAATGAATACTTTTCAGTGTGGGCGTTTTCACTACTGTAGATTGGTTTCCATTGGGATGAGAATAACTCAACGGGCGTCTGGACTATGTACATTAAATTGAGAAGAAAATAAAGAACAGACATCAATCAATATATTTTCTTTGGTTTTAAACATCTTAGGGCTTATATTTGTATTTAGCATTGGTTGCGATGGGAGTTTAGTTAGTGGGACTGGGGTGCATGTTGTAGTACATTGGTGTGATCTGTGTACAGTGCTGCAATAACATCCCACTGTACTTATGATGACCATTGACAACCTACCACGTTCATGTACAACTCTCGACAATTGAGGAGTTTTGCTGTTGATTTCATTTTATTTGGGCATATAGCCTACGCGATTAAACTTGAATTGAATTGTGGACGTTACAATGTTCGATTTTTAAATATTGGTATTGTTGCATTCCCCACTTTTGTGGGTAAACAAAATAATAGGGCGGACACAAACTTTGTTGTGACAATATGAAATGGGGTTGGTTTATTATCTTCTCTGCATTCAACAACAATAAAAGGCATTAATGACATAATTATAAAAAGAGTGGTAACGTTCAATAATTAGACGTAATAGTTAGACATAATACGAGTTCCGAATGGTGTGTACCAGTAATACCAACTACAAAGGGATCAGATACAGCCAGGACCATCATTCGTTCATGCGGCTTGTCACTCGGTATACGGTACGGGCACTGCTACGGCTGGTCAGTCTCGACGACGGGGACCACCAGGGCTTGACTACACGGGTTGTCTGGACTGGGCCAGAGTGTGTATTAGACCGCATTAGCTAGGTGAACCAATGGTCGATCGACGCACTGCACCATTGGTTCAACGAATGATCGAGGCTCTGGACTGTAATAGTTCGGTATATCGCATTGTCATGGATCGGATCGAGTCATACAGATATTATTCGGAATCACACTTCGCCGAGATGAGGAAATCTCTGGGTTTATATAGAAATCTGGAGCCTAGGAATGAATAAAACATTTATAGTCTAATTTAGCGTCTTAGCCAATGAGAAGCTTGCCTAATTCCGCGTCTAAGGGTAGAAACGTGTGCAAAATCAGAGTATACAAAAGGTCCTTGTTCCATTACATTGTATAAGGAAAGGTATTTGACGAAAGTAAAGTGAGTGACAACTTAGAAAGGAGGGCGTGTTCTAGGGGTAATGCTTACTGGGGATGCTAAGCTATTGCATGAGGGGAGCAGCAATTGCGCATGGGAGCACGGCACACGGACCAAGGCTTAGGACTGAGCGGGTCAATCACGGTGACTATTTGGCCGTGCTACACCCACGAACCGTGTTCGGTGTGTAGGGTAGACTCCGAGGAAAGTAGGAGAAAAATAGAGTAAGTCCAAAGGACGGCTCCAAGCCACGTGGCGGGAGGGTGTGGCACGCACACAAGGCTCTCGCTGGTGTTGCATTATGCATTGCGTTGGCGCTGGATATGCATGAGCAAAAGTAGCGTCCTTGTATGGATTGCATATTCATAGCGGACAATCGAGGGTCTGAGGAAACAAACCCTGGGACTTAGACTGCTTGAAATTGCATCGTAAGCAAAAAATTGGAAATGGAAGAAGTGAAATAGAGGGTGCTAATATTTACCAAATCAAAGGGTAAGATTCGTAACAGTATAAAGTTCACCATGACCTTCATCCTGCTGTATATACGTGTTCAGCGATGCGCAATACTTAAATATTTTGTATCCTGCAACCTCAAATTCTGAATAGGGGGAAGGGCCGTAGCAAGCGGGGGGGGGGGGAACCCCAATATTTGTTCTCAGTCAGCATTTAGGGCATCAGTCGGCAAATCAAACATCAAAGGTACTAGAACGAGGGTTGGTCCAGAATAAATTTTCAGTGCTATGGTTGTGACGACTGCAAATGTATTGTGTTTCTAAGCACTGAATATTTGCCAATTTGGTTTCCCCCCCCCCCTGCGTGGGGCGGGGGAACCAACTAAATTATGCCACCATGCGTAGTTACGCTACTGATTATGGAGGTTGGCCTGGCCATCCTCCATGCCAAACTGGTTGTATGTTTTAAAGAAAATTGCAGCTAAAATAGTTGTTTTCTTCAATTTTATTTATTTGTTATTAGCCTATCTCTGACGTTTTCCAATCCAAGGAAAGCAACAGAAAGTTGAGAAAGAAACTCAATGCGTGGAACTCAATGTGTGATTATTGTGGTCATCAAAAAAAATATATATATTTCAAAGTTTCAAAGTACTTTTTGCGAAAATGTTAATCACCTTCCACATTATTGGTCTTTCAAGAATATTCATTAAACCTGATTTTTATGTTCAATTCAAGATTAAAAACATGTTTACAACAATCTGGAATAAGATGAAGTGTGGAAAAGCAATCTCTTTGTGAGGGCAAAGTAAATAGCGCCCTCAAGAGTCTGTACATAATCACGCCTAATATAAAAAATCATTTTCACTTCGTAAATTGTACATATTGACTGTGATTGTGAATGTCACCCAAATTACCACAATTTTCCCAATTCTGTGCGTCTTTTAATGAATGTGAGTACAACCAGTGATTAGTTAATGTTCTTAGTTCCTAATAGGCCTATGCATTGTTTTATTTCCAACAGTCTTTGACTGTTGAATTACCGAGATTTTTAGCCTGGAAGTTTGTGACCTCATTTGTAACCTCATTTGTAAACGTAGCCCTAACGTACGTACGCGTTACCCTAGATAGGCTATCCGATCGTGTATAGCAAGGCTATGTGCTCCATCTGGCGTTGTGTGCATGTATTCCTCATTGTAGTGGTATATTTGAGTAAACTCGGCAATTCCGGGTAGAATGTCGTATCCAACCGCCACTTTTTCTCGTTTAATATAACCAATAGTGTAATCTTATGGATGATGATGTCGCCCTGATAGGACCCTATCTAACTGTTACAGTGCAAAGTACACATCCAATAGGGTCCTGACCAAGTCCAAGAGTTCTTCCCGTTCGTATACCTAGGCTGTAAAGTTTGTGCTGAATTGTCTCCCGTTTTTACCTGTCTTCGTTGGCTGAACCGAGGAAATGCAGGCACAGTGTAACTTCTTTAAAAAAAGAAGAGTATTTCCCCGACATTTCTCAGAGCAACGGCCAATCTGTGTACAAACTTTTCATGCCGTTCATGCTGAATAATGCGCATGGGGTCAGAACATCAATTGCGCGGCAGAACACGTCTCATTAAATCGCCTGCAATGTAAGTAAAGTCCTGTCGCCCTTGCACAATTGATGTTCTGCCGCGCAATCGATGTTCTGACCCCAATGTGATAAGGTCATCGCTCGATGAACGGCATGAAATGTTTGCACACAGATTGGCCGTTGCTCTGAGAAATGTCGGAGAATTCCTCTTTTTTTTTGACATATTTTAACAAAAATCATTTCTCCAAGAGGCAGTAAAGAAGCATTTCCTCGGTTCAGCCAACGAAGACAGGTAAAAAAGGGAGAACAAATTCAGTGCAAACTTTACAGGTACAGTATACGAACAGGAAGAACTTTTGGTCAGGACCCTATCGGAAGTGTACTTTGCACTGTAGATAGGGTCCTATCAGGGCTAGATGATGATGGACATATACTTCAAATTATTCCTGTATATTTTTTTCCTCCAAAATCAGGCATTTTTGGTATACAATGACTTCCTCAGTCATGACATGTCAGTCTGATCTTGTCAACTCCCCCGTTAGTGACCAACACGGTCATTGTACATGTGCAGTGGCAACTATAGTAGGATCCTTCTATTTTCTGAAGGGGAGGATTTTTTTAGAAGGGAAATAAAGTCCGAAAACCATAAACAAAAATTGATTTTAAAGGTAGTTTTCGCTTTCTGTACCCACAAAAATCGATAGAATAATTTTTTAATTGGTTAGTGGTTGCAACAAAATTCCCCAAAAACCCTTAAAAAGTGGCGGTCGAATACAACATTCTTTCCGGAATTCCTCTATTTCCCATCTTATATTACAGAACCACGGTTTCCAACATGGTTTTGCAATGACTACAACATGTAACCCAGTCATACCCAGTAAGTAACCTAGGTTACATGCTCCACTTCAAGCATCATAATTACCTTTTAACATTACTTAATTGATATTCTACCAACAATCAAGCAAATCAATACCATTGTCTGTACAACTAACGTTAGTCTCTCTGTGCTACCATTCGAGCTATCCCTTTAATTTACCGAGTGAACCCATCACTTCTTCACATAAAACATGATTGAACTGTTTTTTCCTTGGTTACATTTTCTGTTCCTCCATTACAGTTTGGGGTGAGTCATTATACCAGCATCATTGTGTTGATGACCACAATTCTGTGCTTCTCAAAAAACTGCTCAAGACGTCCATCCATACATGTATGACCCTGCATTAAGATTCAGCATTTTACAAGAGAATCCTTCACTGAAACAACAAACTTGTAATTTCATTTGTACATGTAAGTGACCAGTTGATTATATAATTGTAGCCTTAGGTGCTTCAATTAGGGTACATGGGGGAGATGGGTTTTCTTGCCCTAACATCCTGTGGGAAGGGTAGGCAATAAAACCATAAATTACAATAACAAATAAAAAACAACCATCTTCAAGTAGGCATTGCAGTGTAAAAACATTATTTTGATTCTTGATCCTTGTGTGACTGCAAGGGTCAAAATCAGTCAAAAATGTTGATATACTTGCCAAGGTATACATGTGTATCTAGTGAAATTAACAGTAAAACACTGTCATACCTGTGTAGTACATTTACAGGTCAAAATGAGTCGATCGTTTTTGACTGGTAAAAGCATTTTCTTGTATTGTTCATCAGGGTGGTCAAAATGACAGTCAAATATGCCCCTGTGTGCACATTTGGGTCAACGGTCAAAACAGGCAGTTGACTGGTTTTGACCACTATAGCCACTAAAGTTCAACTGAAGCACATGTAGGAGGGTTAATGCATGGGTAACATACTGAGCTTGAATCTTGTGGGAAATTGAAACTTTATCCTTTATAATGATACAAATTGTGATGAATGTGTGGCATACAACTTCAAAAGTAGTCAATCTGCATACGATGTACTGAGGTTATTACACTGTTTTCTTGATAATAATAAGTTATTTATGCATGTATGTATAGTACCTTTCACAATATTATACTCCCTGGTAACCAGGCTATATACTTTATCATTCATATTATACACTGTAAATAATTACCGTAATTTTACGTGAATCTGCATGTATGATGTGCTGAGGTTATTACACTAGTTTCTTGATAACAGGCATTTATGTATACATGTAGTACCTTTCACAATATTATACTCCCTGGTAACCAGGCTTTCTATTATTCATATTATAACTATATCAGGGAGTATTCTTGTAGACTGGAAGCTATTTCTAGTGCACAAGGGCTAATTCAAATACAACACCCATCTCTGCCTGTACCAGGTACCAATTTTTGTTCTACAGTAAAGAATTGCCTCTGTAAAAGGTTACACTTAACTATAACATTATGCAAAATGTATTCTAAAAATGAATGTTTGACTTTATTGTCCTTTAAAAAAAATTTCCGTAACCATGAAATACTATTTTACAGAAAGGCTTTGCTTCTAAATTAATTTTGTAATTAAATAAAGTAATAAAATAATACAAAATGTTTTAAATTAGCTTTAAAAGATAATAGCAATTCTTTCCTGCAGAAAAGTTGCCGCCAGGTATCCGTTTACTCCAAATACATTGTATGTACATGGTATTGTATCTGTGTGATTTCTTTACAGATTTACAACAATGAGACCAAGGAAAAGAAAGATTAGTGAACTTTTTACACCAACTCCATTTGAAGAAGCAAGGAGATACTGTTCTTTGCAGGAAGATTCTGAAGGATTTGATCAATTGTATCACATCAACAAAACTATACATGTAAGTATTACATGTACCTTGCACAGCTAGGGCCCAGGTATGAACTGTATTCATCAAGTTCCTCTAGTCCTTTTCATACAGAACAGGATGAACTTTTACATATGTTCTGGCTGAAACAGGTTTTTCAAAACATGTGTCACAATGGCAGTTTACATTTTTAAAACTTTGTTTATACAATTAAAAGTGAATAATTTTATTTTCAGACGTACAAGAGGCTCAAGACTGAAAATTGCCACTTTATAAATATTTCTGTTATTCCATCTTGGGGGAGGGGGGGGGGGTGGCCGAGATATTGGGCCGAATAAATAAAAAGTAGCATTTGCTTACAACAAGAAGCATCTAGAAAAATCAATTGCTTACCAAGCAGAAGCAAAAGCAAAAACAATTGCTAAAAAACATATAAATAACAATTTGCTTTGACTAATCGCTTTTTCTTTATCTTGACTAGCAAATGCTTAGGTCATCAACAATAGCGGCATTCATTCCGAAGGACTGAATGAAGGAAAGTTCTTGCCATTTATGAATTCATCCCCGAACTGTCCACGTGGCTTATCAATACGTATATGAGTGCAGTCAATGGCCCCAAGCATAAAGGGAAAACCAAGCTTATCAGCCCACCGTTGCTTTGCGTCCGTCAGATTAGACACAGGAAATTTTATCCATGTTGGGCATTGGGCAGATATGCGGTCCAAAGTACTTGCAACGTATAATAATAATAATAATAATAAAGATTTTTAGCGCACACGTATCCACCCTGCTGGGCGCTCAAGGCGCGGAAACAAAGAAAAAACATTAATACAAACAATATACAATGATAGCATAGGGGAAACAAATTATGTACCTACAATGCAATTACAAATATACATCATCTTTGAAGAGTTGTGACATAAGATGAGTTTTAAGCATCGACTTGAATCTGGTTATACTATGACAAGATTTGAGTTTAGTTGGAAGATGATTCCAGAGTCTCGGAGCTGCGACAGAAAACGACCTATCACCCCAGTTCCGTTTTGAAGTTGGTTCCTTTGGGAGTGACATGTTGCTGGAGCGCAAATTGCGTGATGGAGTGTAGACTTTAAGCAGTTCAGAAATATAAATTGGAGCAATGTTATTAAAAGATTTGTGAACAATTAGCATAAGTTTAAAAACAATTCTCTGTGAAACAGGAAGCCAGTGCAGTTCTTTCAAGATTGGCGTGATATGGCATGACTTTCTGGACAAAGTCACAACACGAGCTGCTGTGTTTTGTATGTGCTGAAGACGAGATATTTGATTCTGCGGGAGACCGTAAAGGAGAGCATTCCCGTAACATGCATGAACATGGTGCTCACAGTTAAGCATGAAGGCGCG
Source organism: Zoroaster sp. YZ-2022 (assembly GCA_029582265.1). Classification (NCBI taxonomy): domain Eukaryota; kingdom Metazoa; phylum Echinodermata; class Asteroidea; order Forcipulatida; family Zoroasteridae; genus Zoroaster; species Zoroaster sp. YZ-2022. The sequence goes on along the minus strand of CM055817.1, from coordinate 201,936 downwards.
AGTAAAAGATCAAGCTGGTATATGGGGGAGCTTGTAAACCTATGAGAAAATGCTTCTGGTTACAAGTAAAAGGTTTTATTTATATGTTTTCAAGCATTTGCTAATTTGTAAAGCATTTGCTTACAAGAAACGAGCTTGTGCTTCTGCTTATAAGCAGAAGCTTTTGCTTATGAGCAATTACTTAGTTTTATTTATAAATATTCAAGAAAAAGCCTAGAAAAAGCAAATGCTTCTTTTTATTTATTCGGCCCAATGTCTAACCTAGAATGTCACAGACTTAAACTCTTTTTGGACGGCGCGCCCTTTTAGAAGCCCATATGCGCGTCGTAATCGGATTGCGCGCCCTTTTAGAAGCCCAACGCACACTACATAAGCCCGACGTCATCACCTGACAACATCGTTGTGTTTTGACTTGTTTTGACAACAGAATACGCAACTAACCAATAAGAATTCGAGGTCATGTACCTTCAATGCAAATTAGCTAATAAATATTGATTATTGATGATGTTTATGACTACGAGAACTGACGAAACACTCCGATCCGAGAGCTCAGATTGTGTCAAGTTTTTGTTTACGTTAATTACACATGACCCTATGCGGTTTACCACACACGTTGAATTAAAAATGGCGGCCTCCATGGAACTCACAACAAGATGCGAAACACTCGATATTTTCATGGAATTATGAAGTGGTAAGTGCTGATGAAGGTGATTATGCTGACGATGTTGACTTTGAACACCCTGACAGTATGGAAGTTTTGATTCTTAGGGAAAAAACAACCGTAAAAGCTGTTAATCTGAAGTCTTATGTACCAATTAGTACAATAGCGATATAGCAATATGGTATGTTGTATCAATGTTGTAAATTATGATTTGTTACATAAACAGTGGGTTTCAAACCATTATGGGTAATATTATTATGCCCTGACATATTCTAACATAAACAAACCACCTTTGTTTATCATACAATGCATGTTTCCAATACCTTGTAGATTTATTGATATTTATTCTGCAGAACGATAAACATAAGTTTATATTTGGATGGCTGCAATGCATTATGGGTATTCCCAACATGACCCCCATCTCAATATTCACACTCAGTAAGTCATAACCTTTATTTTGATACCTTACTCTCTTCAATTGGCAAAAGATAAAACATATTATTAATAATTTCCACACTTGACCTTGATGTTTAGAGTATCAAATTACACTAATTACATTAATTCCGTCCACACATGTAAAATAACTCCGGCTAGAAAGAGTTAAAGCATCTTCACGATAAGATCAGACTTTCGACGGGTCATACAATTGTATAATCTGTGTTTTATTTTAAGATGAACACAGTGACTGAAAGTTATTGGCTCATTTATGCAACAGCAACGGAAATATGACCGTATCATGTGGGTTATTATGGCCAGGTAATTACATGTTGGCAAAAGTTGATTAACCCTCCTACTTTTAGTACCTTTTTCATACAAGTTGATGCACCATTTGAAACCATTCGCTTTTGTGGTTTTGAATGGTGAAATAACTGTGTACAGTATTGATTCCCCCAAATGGTTTTGAATGGTAGCTCAGCTAATACAAATCCTTGTTTGGATACTTTTAAGTGGTGAATCAATGGACCCTCTATATATGCATTTGAATGGATTTGAATGGTAGTAAAGCTTGCTACCAACACTGTTCAAATGGTATCACCATGTGTGTACAAAACCAATGGGCATTTTTGAAAGTGGAAATTTTGAATGTTTCAAATGGTCTATCAGTAGGAGGGTTAATCCATATCTCTAAAATAAAATGGCCAAGAAATGCGCAATTTGGATTCAACGGGTTTATCCCAAATATCCTACAAAATGTGAGGAATTAACATGGAATGACCATTTGTATTTTAACCCATGTGTATGATGACAGTCACATGATACTAGCTGATGGATTGTGACAATTTTAATTCTACAGGGCATGGTGTCTTCACTACAAAGTCTTTCAAAACCAGGATTCTTTGCTTGAGTATCGACGGGAGTGTGTGTCTCATAAAGGTCTTTGAAGGGAGAAATCATTCAAACTTTCTCCATGGACAACATGGTACAGAAGGTAAGTACATGTAACATAATGTTGTATGTGATATGTCGCATAATTGGCTGTGCTGGTTTAGTTGCCCCAGAGACTGGAGGTAAATTTGTTTTAAAAACAATACCTCACATTATGGATGTTTCATGGTAATCTCTGAAAATGTAATGTTGTCAACTTGTTTTTCATTTGTTGGCTCATCATACATTTTAAATAATTTGTTTGCCAGTGTTGACATGCTACCAAATCCACTGGCTATGGTTGAATGATCAATGATAGCACATGGCCTGAAACTAAACTGCAAGGTAATGACTTTACATGGCTGTGTAAAAGTGGGCACGCCACTCTGCATATTTGTATTGTGTATCTACAACTGAAATTTGTTGCAATTCATCTTGCCATCAAATAAATGGAATCTCATTGAAGAGTTGACAAGTATCAAAGTCCAGCTTTCCAGTTTAAATGCCCAGTGGATTTGTTTGTTTTCTTAACCCTAACTCCCTAGACAACAAAGCCAGTTGGAGGATTTTGAAGGATTTTTATTGTTTTAATACAATGCCTAGGGAGTTGGGGTTAATAGAAAATAAAGCCATACAAGGAACTAAAGCAATTCAAAGAGATGAAACAAAGTGCCCTTGACCAGCTAACGTTTTGTGGACTTAAAAATGTAAGTATTAAATTGTAGTTTAAGTCATTAATGTAATAGTTTGAGCCATTATTACTGTTATTATTATTATTTTTTATTATTATTATTTGTTTAAGTAAGCTTGATGCCATTTTTATTATGTACCATAAGTGCAACTCTCTTAATTGTCTTTTTTTTCATTAAAAGTCATTGTTTATTTCAAAGCAGTCAATCTCCGTTGCCCAATGTCACACTGGTAAAAATTGAAACTATCAAGTGTCAAGTGCAGTAGTTTATCCTTTGTGTTCATGTAATATTCAATAATGTTCTGTGGTCTTATGTTTTTTATATTTCTCTACCGATTTGTTAGAGAAATGTTAATGCATTATTACTAACTTGTTATGATATTATCTAATTAAATATAGATGATCCCAACACTTTGCCTATGGTGATTGGTTTAAATAAATTTGCAAACATAAATTAACCATACATGTACTACCGGAGGTTTATGAATAATTCAGTAGTAGCGTCCACAGAACAGGCTGTAAAGGCACTTGTAGCTTTTTTGGACATTGTGTTTTGGGGTTGCTGCGTGCACCTTGACTAAAGGCTACTCAACATTAGGCTTCTTCTATTGTGTCATAGTGAAGGTCAGGAATGGAAATATACTAGCCACAAAAAGAAACTGTGCATAGGAAGAAAGTTAATAAAATTTAAATCAATGGACTGATATTAGTCAATGTAGATTGACATGATGAAGGACCATGTAGACTATCCCATAACAGGACTTTCATTGGAAATTTTCATAATGCAAAGTTAGGCAATCCCATTGTTTGAAAACAAAGAAATGGGTCCTGTATGAAGTTACGTAATAGGCAAGAGTACATAAGGCCTACATTTGGAGAGCAAATGGTACACTCTCCTGGAAAAACACACTGGGCACAACTTCAAGCAGGCGGTGCACAACGGGTACCATGCCAAGATTGAGTCTTGCTGAATGCCATCACTGATCATGATCAGGCTGTTGGAATGTTGGAGGCTGGCATGAGCCAGAAAGATGTCGCAAGAAGATTTCATTGTCATCGAAACACCATATCTGCTCTCCTCAGACGCCACAGACAGCACAATGACATCAGTGATTGGCCCCTTTCTGGACGGCCACGCGTCACAACGCTGCGTCAAGACAGATGGATAGAGATGACACACATGCGGAATTGATGGCAAACTGCTGTAGAATCAGCTTGATCGATACCAGACCTCAGGCGAGTCCACGCAAACACTGTCCGGAATCGACTGCGTCAAGTAGAGCTACATGTACGTACGAGAAGACCAGCCATTAGGCAAATTTTGACGCAACGTCACCGTATGGCAAGGTTGGAGTGGTGTAGACGTCATATGCGGCACCCATTACGATGGTGGAATGATGTCATGTTCACAGATGAATCAATATTCAACGTTTCACACTCAGATGGACGTGTACGTGTGTATCGCCGTCAAGGTGAACGCTATGCACAATGCTGTGTGGTGGAAAGGGACCGTTATGGTGGTGGTTCCGTCATGGTATGGGCCAGTATTACTGTATGTAACCATACAGATCTGATCACCATTAAACCCAACCTCACTGGACAATGCTACCGAGATGAAATCTTAGCGCCTGTTGCGGTACTGTTCCTTCGACGTCATGGCCTGCCGTCATTTTCCAACCAGACAACGCCCGACCACGCCCGACCGCATACAGCTCGCATTGTCCAGGACTTCCTTCATAAAAATGACGTTGATATCCTGCTTTGGCCAGCAATTTCACCTGATTTGTCACCAATAGAGCATGTTTGGGATGAAATGGAGCGTCGCCTGCGCCTGCTGCCGCGTCAGCCAACAAATGTCTAAGAACTGTCCAGGGATCTCCTCAGGGTGTGGAATGACATTCCACAAAGGTTCCACAGCAACCTGATTTCATCAATGAGGCGCAGATGCACTGCAGTGATCAACGCAAATGGAGGACACACTCGTTATTAATCTTTGTGACATTCCATTTTGCCGCTTAAACTTTGAGCTCAAAGAAAAGGCATGAACGATAAAGCCAATGAGTTATTGTCAAGTGAGAATATTGGCATACATGTCAGACCAACAAAAACATTGAAGTGGACATTTTCAACCTCATTTTAAAAATATCATGACATTTGTATCATGCACAGTTTCTTTCTGTGGCTAGTATCTACATGAGTAAACTTATGCAAATTTGAATGGTATGTGCTACACTGTATGTGTCGTGATGTACACATTCATATATTGTTGCTTCCCGATCTGCCACCAATGACAAGATGTTAAAAGTCACATGAATATCATCTATCACATCACTAGAAAAACCCTTAACAGTTGCCATTGAGGCTAGTATGCAAGTTTGTTCCTGTCAACTTGTTAATATTTGTTATAGGGAGTGAGTTTGACAGGGGGTGAGTTTACTGGGGGAGGGGGGAAGTTTGCTAAATCTGTGGACTTAACCATTTGTATTTTCGATCAGTCTTTGAAGGTATTTTTTTACTCCTTCTTTGTTAATAAATCAGGTGACCTTGTTTTGTACATCTACATGTACGTACATGTACATGTATGCTACATGTACGTACATGTACATGTATGCTACATGTATGCACCTGTGCTTACTAGCAGACTTGTATGGATCAGACTTTAACTCAAGTCCAACTCGAGTCGCATATTATAAAGCCCCTATAGTCAGATAAGTCCTAGACTTCCACTGGTATCATGTAAGCCAGTGCTAGCTGTTCCATGGTCGGGTCGTCGGCGACTAAACCGGCTCCCCCACTTGGCCTCGGCCTCGTGTGGAGGGTGTTGGAGACACCCAGCAGGACTAAATACAAGACCTGTCAAAGGGCGGATGAGCTCGTTATGAGCCAACGGCCATCTCCTGCAGCCAATGTTGGCGCCAACGTATTGACCTCTGTCTTTCCTTGGAGCCCGCCAGCGGAGGTCAAGTGTGGTTCCTGCAGCTTGGGCAACGCTGGAGCCCTCATTCTCGCCCGGGCAAGTGCAGTGGAGAGGACACTCCATCGCGGCGTCGTAAAGGCGCCGGGGCAACAACACGGCAGAGCGACAGTCTACGGGTTATAAGTTCCAGTCAGATTGGCGTAAGACGGAGCGCCACGGGTCCTCTGCGTCGGTGGGAGAGATCATCGTGTCTCAATGGTCAGCTACCGCCCGCCTCAAGCCAGGCAGCCCCTGGCCAGCTAGGTGCTGACCCGCCACGTCTATTGCTTCGATGGGGTGGTCGGAGCAAGCATGGACGTTAAAACCTCACCTACCAACCAAAGAAAAACTCAAAACCGTAATCAAGAGCGGAATTTAAATTTAAATATACATCTCCGGCTGGGAAGCTGGAACGTTCGTACCATGTGTCCGGGATTCACCGCGGATCCAGACTGCAACCTACAGAGACAAGGCGCAACGCGCAAAACAGCACTGATTGACCGGGAGCTGGCCAAGCTTGCAGTCGACGTTGCCGCGCGTCAGGAAACCAGACTAGCCGAGTCTGGTTCTATCAAAGAGCAGAACTACACTTTCATCTGGATGGGAAAAGCTGAAGATGAACATCGCACACACGGCGTAGGCTTTGCAGTGTCCAACAAGCTGGTGCATGAGTTCGACACCCCTGTTGGTGTGTCAGAAAGGATCATCTCCATGACGCTCAAGCAATCTGCCAGCCCAACACATCTGATCTGTGCCTACGCCCCCACGCTGCCGAGCGAAGCTGCGGTCAAGGACCAGTTCTACGACAGTCTGGCAGGCGTCCTGTGCAAGATTCCCCCTGAGGACTGCGTGGTGCTGCTCGGCGATTTCAATGCTCGTGTCGGCGCCGATTATCTCGCATGGCCGGATGCAATCGGTCGCTTCGGTGTCGGGAAAATCAACGAAAATGGACAGCGTGTTCTCGAGCTGTGCAGTCAACACGGGCTCTGCATTGCTAACACCTGGTTCCAGCAGAAGCAACGGCGGCGGGTGACATGGATGCATCCTCGGTCAAAGCACTGGCACCAGCTTGACTTGGCTTTGGTCAGAAGACGAGACATTGGCCTAGTCAGGTGCTCCAGAACGTACCACACTGCCGATGGTGATACTGACCACTCGCTCGTCCTAACTCAGATGAACATGCCAAAACGGAAATTTACCCCACGACAAAAAGAAAAGCCGCGCCTAAACACTGCAAGCATGAAGTGCGCAGAAAACGTCATAGCATTCCGAAAGTCGTTTGTAAAGAAGTTGGCTGCAAGCAGCATGGGCACAGGACCTGAAGAGAACTGGCAGAGCCTGCGAGCTGCTATGTATGACGCGGCAACAGAATCGTTTGGCACGAAAAGGCCGCCACAAGAAGACTGGATGGCTGAAAATGCCGTAGTCCTGGAACCGCTGATTGCTGCCAAGAACAAGGCACACATGGTGTACAAGAAACGGGCAACACGGAGCTCTCTGTCTGCACTCAAGGATGCGCAGCGTCAGCTTCAGAGGACAGCTCGATCCTGCGCTAACCAGTATTGGAACAAGCTCTGCGATGACATCCAACAGGCTTCAGACACTGGTAACCTGCGGGAACTGTACAGGGGCCTGAACAAGGCTATTGGTCCGAGAGCAAAGAAGGTGTGTCCACTGAAGTCCGTAGAAGGAACACTGATCACTGACACAGGGCAGCAGATGTCACGATGGGTTGAGCACTACTCAGAGCTCTATGGCCAACCAAGAAGAATCAGCGACGTGGCTTTGGCCTCAACGCCCAGTTTTGACACCATTGCTGAGCTGGACAACTTGCCAACCATGGCAGAGCTAGAGAATGCGCTGAAGCACACTTCTAAGGGTAAAGCTGCGGGCACGGACGGTATCCCAGCTGATCTCCTCAAATGTGACAGCTGTTTACTGCCGCACATGCACGAGCTGCTCTGTCAATGCTGGCAAGTGGGCGCTTTCCCATCGGACATGAAGGATGCCAAAATAATCACACTTTACAAGAACAAAGGTGACAAAGGCGACTGTAACAACTACCGCGGCATTTCGCTGCTGAGCGTGCTTGGCAAGGTCTTTGCCAGAATTCTGCTGGAGCGGCTCCAGAAGCTGGCCGGCCGCGTGTACCCAGAGTCACAGTGCGGGTTCCGAAGTGGCCGCTCAACAATAGACATGGTCTTCTCGGTGCGCCAGGTGCAAGAAAAGTGCAGAGAGCAAAACAAACCACTGCACATGGCGTTTGTCGACCTGACGAAGGCGTTCGATATGGTGAGTCGGGAAGGACTGTTCGCCATCCTGCAGAAATTGGGCTGCCCACCGATACTGCTTGGGCTGGTCAAGTCGCTCCATGAGGACATGTCAGCAACGGTATTCTTCGAAGGATCTACTTCAGACAGCTTCGCCGTTCGCAGTGGGGTCAAGCAAGGCTGCGTGTTAGCGCCCACGCTTTTCGGCATCTTCTTTTCTGTTTTGCTGCATCACGCTTTCAACGACCACGTGGACGAAGACGGCGTTTTCCTGCACACGCGGTCAGATGGGAAGCTGTTCAACCTGGCCCGACTGCGCGCGAAAAGCAAGGTACGGAAGGTGCTGGTTCGTGAGCTCCTGTTCGCGGACGACGCAGCGCTGGTGTCTCACAGCGCAGCTGGTCTACATCGCTTGATGGACAGATTCAGCGCAGCATGCTCTGAATTTGCGCTGGTCATCAGCATAAAAAAGACGGTGGTTATGCGCACCGCGGGAAGCGCAGCGTCGCCGGTAACAGTGAACGAGCATGTGCTGGAGACTGTCGACAAGTTCACATATCTTGGCTCAACCATCAGCAGCGACCTGTCACTGGACAAGGAGATCGAAACTCGCATCGGCAAAGCCGCTACAACCTTCAGTCGCTTGCGCTCAAGAGCCTGGAGCAACAAGTACATCACCGAGCGCACTAAGACACGAATCTATCAGTGTTGCGTGGTCAGCGTCCTGCTGTATGGTTCGGAGTCGTGGTCAACCTACGCGCGGCACGAAAGGAAGCTGAATGCATTTCACATGCGGTGCCTGCGCAACATCCTCGGGATAACATGGCGGGACAAGGTCACGAACGAGGCGGTGCTGGCGCACACAGGCAGCAAGTCGATGTTTCAAACGCTGAAGGTCAGGAGGCTGCGGTGGCTCGGCCACCTTCGCAGAATGCCAGACGGCCGGCTGCCAAAAGACATCCTGTACAGCGAGCTGTGCGCCGGTTCCAGAGGCAGAGGACGACCACTGCTGCGCTTCAAAGATGTCGTCAAGCGTGACATGAAGGCTCTGGACATCGCGGCGGACGGCTGGGAGAAGCTGGCGGAGGAACGGGCGAAGTGGCGGCAGCAACTGCGCGCAGGCGGCGTCAGACTGGACCAAAACTGGTTTCGTGGACTTGCCCACAAACGTGGATGTATTCTTTAACGCTGCACTGTACAATCTCTCGTAGATTTCTAGCCATTATATATACACTTTGGTATTCTTGAAAAAAACATCACCATTGGTGATACATGTACTGTAAGTAGTGATGAGAAAATAATAAGTTTGTATGTGAGTACTGATTATGTGAAGCTACATGTATACATTTCATTCACCTCAACAGGACTCGTAGATAATACATTGCTGTCTCCAAGATGGACATATCCACCTGATGATTTGATGGATCCAAGCAAAGGTGTGTACTTAAAAATGGTGGATCTTTCTATTTCATGCATGTCATTTATCTAAAATAAAATCCAATTAAAATGCCCAATTTGTTAATAAATAACAACAAATGTTCTCCAAGGCTTTCTTTGCCAACCATAGATTCAGTATAATTACTTTCCTTAATTATTTTTATAAAACAAACTTTGGTGATCTTTAAATGTTTGTTCTCTGGGGAAGGTACATCTTTGGTAATTGCTAAATTACAAAATTATTATACAAAAGATACTTAATGTGAAGTTAGTACTTCTAGTCAGTTTGAAACATTTGGAGATGTGACACGCGTGAAGACCAGAAACCGGAAAATTATTATTATTTTTTTTTTTTGGCTATACTGCCCAACCATTACTAATGTGATGAGGATCCCACTATAACACCTGTTCTGTATGACTTGCTGATTTCACGTAAAACTGTTCACCCCATTTGCAGCACTAAGATTCTTCTGGGGCAGCCATCTGATCATTGTGCGATATCTTGTGTACTTGATTTTGCTCGCCCTGGACCATCAAGAAAGTCTGTTGTCTATCGTAGACTTCGTGACATCAATTTGGATGAGTTTAAACAGGATATTCAGTCTTCTTTGCTTGCCACTGATACTGATTTAACACCATCTGACTGCACTCTGCTATTCAATGATGTGCTGCATGAGTTACTTGACAAGCATGCACCTCAGAAGACCAAAGTTGTGACTCTTAGACCAAATGCACCATGGTATACTGAGGATGTTCGTGAAGCTAAGCGAGTTAAGAGGAGGTTAGAGCATAAAGTGGTAAAATCGAAACTTAAAGTTGACAAAGATCTCTACATTGAGCAATGCATGAAATACAAAGACCTGATTGAAGAATCCAAATGTAGCTACTATCGTTCAGAAATTTCTGGATGTGATGACAAGCAGCTTTTCCGGAATGTAAATAAGCTGTGTTCCCTGAATATTACACAAACTCTGCCTGACCACACTTGTGCGAAAACTCTGGCAAACAACTTTGTCTCATTTTTCCATGGAAAGGTTCAAGCAATGAGTGATAAGCTGGATACTATTGTTCCTCCAGTGGTAAGTGTTAATGTGGTGGACAACTGCACCAACAATTTTACTGAGTTTGAGCCAGTGACAGAAGATTGTGTTCGGAATTTTGTCAAGAAATCGTCTTCATCAACGTGCGACCTTGATCCTATACATGTACCTACATCTCTGTTGAAAGACTGTTTAGATGTTTTGGTACCTTACATCACTAAAGTTATAAATGGATCTTTGAGCTCTGGTGTCGTACCATCAATTTACAAGTTCGCTCATGTGAAACCACTCATCAAAAACCAAGGTCTTGTATACTGGTCCTTTGAGTGACGTGATTGGTGCTCACAGTGGAATTATGCATATGATTTATGCAGACGACACACAAGTGTATCTAGTGCTGCAATCGTCTAAGACTACTGAAGCCATCAACAAATTGGAAAGTTGTGTCTCTGATGATATAAGATCTTGGGCCATTTCCAATAAGCTGATGTTGAATGATTCAAAGACGGAGATTGTTCACTTTCATTCTAAGCATCGAAAGCCTTCATGTCTGCCTGACATAGTCATTGGTGATGCCAAAATCAAGGCTGCCAACTCTGTTAAAGACCTTGGTGTTATACTGGATAGAACCTTGCTTCTGAAAGACCACATTAGTCATATCACACGTACTGCTTCTTTTGGAATCCACAAGATAGGAAAGATCCGTAGGTACTTGGATCAATCAGCCACAGAACGTTTAGTGCATGCGTTTGTCACCACCAGACTGGACTGCAATAACAGTTTGTTATATGGCCTTCCTGCTAGTCAGATTGCACCCCTACAGCGTGTACAGAATGCAGCTGCGAGACTTGTCACACTTACCAACCGTCGTGATCACATCTCGCCTGTTCTGAACCAACTACACTGGCTAAAAGTAGAAGACCGCATCCTGTTTAAGATTTTACTTCTTACTTATAAGATACGTAATGGTATGGCTCCCAAGTACTTAGTGGAACTTATTTCAGATTACAATCCAGGCATCTCTCTTCGTTCGTCATCAAAAGGTTTACTCAGTGCTGGCTTGCGAAGCAAGACAAGATATGGTGACCGGGCTTTTGCTGTTGCAGCTCCACGTTTGTGGAATAGTCTTCCGAGTGCTGTGAGAAATGCGCCCTCTATCGGTTCTTTCAAATCTAGGCTCAAGACCTTTTTATTTAACTGATTCTTTTTTCTTTCTTTTTGCCTTGCATTTGATTTTTTGTTTTTTGTTGTTTAAATTTTAACCTAAATGCTAATTATGTACAGCGCTTAGAAACATTGTTTTAGCGCTTTATAAATGCACTTTATTATTATTATTATTATTATTATTATTATTATTGTTATTGTTTAAAGTATCCACAAGCCAATGGATAATTGTTTGGAAAGTTATTACAACAACAATGGGTACAATAGATCCTTGGTTATCAATAATACACATGTATGTATTAGTATGGTTGAAGGACATAACAAAAAGAATAATAGGTCCTTCATCAGTTCTTTGTTCTCAGAGTCCTTGGAAGTACTTTGTGTGTAAATCCAATGACGATTGCTTCCAAAGGTCCAACAGCAATTGGAGCAGTAGATGTCCTTGTCTATGCAATTATGCAAGATTGTGTTCCTAGGACCTCTGAGAACAAAGATTAATGAGGACATATTGTCTCTTTTATTATTTTGTCCTTGGATGATACTTTAAACCATGTTCAATATATCCTTAGTTCATCCATAAAGTACAACTCTCTGCCCTGGCCTACACCATGCCGTGCAGACATTTTCTTATTGAGAGAGGATTTAAAAAGGCTAAATGGGGACTTCTTTCAGTCCACATCATTTTTTGTTGTTGGCCCCCACAGTTCACCATCTATGGGACTTGTGTAGTGGTCCCCTCTACTGGGTAACCAGTATTTGTGTTCAAGAGGTTTCATTATGCTTGGTCAGTTATTTAAGCTACTTCTGTCTTAACTTCTTGTTCAGGTAGATGAACTGATTTAAAGGAACAACCATGCAGAGGTACACTGTACATGTGAGTAGTCTAAATAAAATTAGCATGAGGTTTATGTTCTGGATACTGATGTACTACACAACATTGAATATTACATGTACATGATATTGACAGCATTTTGTTTGGATTCACCCTCAATATAAACAATAATGTCCATAGAGAATGAAGTATATGTACTGTTCTTCAATGCTGGAAACTCTGTATCACATGACTCAACTTGAAATTTATGATTGTACTGTTGGTACGCAACAAAATACAAAACTGTGAAAAAACATGATTAATAGGAAAAAACAAGGTAGGGCCACTAATGACGGGAATTTTTCAAATAAAACATTATTGCAAGAAGAGACATTGTATGTTTTTTAACCAAAATGATAATTAACCAAAATGTGTACCAGTGTCCCTTGGCAATCAGAGAGATAACATCAGTGGGCAAATAATGAGTACCATAGATGGAACATCAGGTAATAAGTGGTTTACATTTTTCACATCATAACAGTGGGTTGTTTTCTAATCCAACTTTTCAATATTTGTTAGCGCGAGAAATTATATCTTCCGAAACATATGAAACATTTTGAATGTGACTAAATAAAGTGCTCTCGCAGCACTGTCATTTAACACATAATTCTGCAATGTTATATTTTTCAGAAGGAAAGCTACCTTGGGATCTGCATTCAACCCTGTTGGTAAGCAAAAACCAGCTGTGAAGTCATCATCAATAGGCTGCTGCAACTCTTCTACAGGTAATACCATTTTTAACATTTTGATTTTGAATTATTTCAGCAGTTTCTTTCAATAACTTATGGATCCCCTGTAGTAAGTGCATAGTAAGTTAACAGAAATGAAGTCAACCAAGACGTTGTTATACCATGTGCTGTTATGATTTGTTTTTGTTTCTTAAAGAAATTATCAAATCAATGTTAATTTCTTAAAATTAAAATGAATAACCAGTGATGAATTTATGGTAAATCCAAACATTGTTTGAATAAAACTGTGAGGTTTTCAGTTCTTTGGGTAACAGCCAATTTGTTGGGTTTAGCCAGTTTGCTGCCATCTTTGGGAGCTAAAATGGTAGGAATCCATGCGAATAATTCCATCATCAAGGTACAATATCCCAAAAATATTGTGGTAATTGACAAACAGTTTTAAATATCTAACTTTTGTGGATGTTTTGGGAATATTAGTATTTTTAACAAATATTGCTGAAATCCAGAAATGTTGTCCTGGTCCTTTGAATCTCATTGATGTCAACAGTTAGTTTGTGTTAAACATTTACCCAAGAAATTTTTTTTCCCCCATCAACTCTGCATCAATTTCCTCTTTATCAACTGCACTGTGATCATAGAGCTATTGCATGCTGTGATCATGGACCAAATAGACACACAACCGTAAGATGAATAGATTAAACTGCCTTATTTAAGTTGATATAACACTGATTATCATAGAAATAATGGCTGCTTATACACAGTGAATAGCTGTTGTATTAGAACTACAGATACTTTCTGTTAATCTTTTGGTTATGTGGCTTGCTTCAATTTCTTTCTTAAAGGGAAGGTGCAACAGTGGTCCAGCTTGATTCAAAGAATTCAAGCATATACATGTATGTTAAAGCAGATTTACCCAAATTACCAAATACCACTGCTGTACCTTCCCTAACAATATCTGTGCCAAATTGGATGAAGTAGACTTCATTTAAGTTATCAACCCTTTTTCCAAACAAGTTCCCTGGATATCTAAGCTAATTGTAGCCTCCCCACCATGTTTGCAGAAATTGTGCTTTCTCAATTCTGACTCGGTGTCTCAAATTCAGCTAAAGAGAGCAAACATGAATGTGACCTTGTTGTTAGGTTGCTGCATTTTTTTAAACTAAATTTGGTAAATTTCATACATGTATTTTTTATCCTTTAGGGTCTGCATCCTGCGCAGTATCATATCAAAATTCAAACCCAAGTGAAAATAGTTAGTGAGAAGTATGGTTAGCTAGCACTGCTAAATGCTGCATGTTCATTTGGCTACAATAATCTGCTGTTGTAAACAGCATGGTTCTATTGTACAAATGTATCTTAAAGGAGAATGTTAGGCACAGAAGAGCATTAAATTTGAGAGCATTTTACCATGAATCAACTGTAGAGGTTTATCGGCAATGCATACTGTTGAAATCACTTGATTAAAATTGAATTGTCTTGTGCTTGTAGAAAAATTACTTGCTTAGTGTGTTTACTTGGCAAACAGTAAAAACCACCAATATAACATGTAGACTAATACACATTACTACAGGCTAGTGGCACACTTCATACAGGTAATAGACTTCTTATTTTACATATTGAATTGACATGTATGACCTTTAAAGCATTTCGACTGGTATAGGCAGGAAACCACTAAAAAGTAATAGCATGAGTGACGTCTTTCTAAGACTTGTTATCTGGAATTGTCTCTTTACAGCATTCATGTACGTCTGAGTAGCAGACTGTATCATACTGTAGAACTCATGGATACGATAGGATGTGCTACCCACTACCTAGACTGAAGATCTGATGTCACACTTTGAGGCTCATGAATTATGCCAGATACTGGAGATTCAGTTTTGATCTTGGGTGATGGCTAGTGTGTGAGCCTCAAAGCGTGATGTCAGATCTTCAGCACAACATATCCAATGGAATCCCTTGAATGGTACAGCCGGAGCCTGTAAATTCATGCACCATGTTGCTTATCATAATTTGTACATGTATATGTCCTCAAATTTGTCTGAAAACAAAGAGTTGAGGCCATACATTTTGTGTAAAATGGTCCAATATCATGACCTGGAGATCCTTGACTTTCAACTTTGAATTGTTTGGATACACAATGCCCTGAAAAAGTGGTCCTAATTTGATTTAGTGTAAGGCCTTTCTCCAAAATGGATACTTTTAGTGTTGGCATTTTCACTAGTGTAGAGGGTGGGTTCCATTGGGATGCGAATAACTTGACAGGCCTCTGGACAATCCACATGTAATTGAAAATAAAATAAAAGTGTTTTTTTATTTTAGAATTTCTAAGTATTTTTTAATGATTTATTTATTATTTTATATTGACCATTGGTTGCAATGGGAGTTTATTTAGTGGAGTGCAACCCTATATAATCAAAATGGTGGCGTCATGGTTTGTGTTGACCATGGGATTTAAACACATGTTTTTTTCTACAATATCAGTAAGCCTGGTGATGAATGTAAAATTTATAAACAGAAAATTTACTCATTGTATTTCAGGTCTTTATTGGAAGAAACACAGAACAGTTACAATAAAAAAAAGGTATGTGGATTAGTTACAAAATGACTCAATTGATACTGTGGCAGGAAATCCCAAGTCTGATTACTTTCTCAGACCGAAGATGATCCTCAGAGCAATCTCAAGGCCAAGGTGCAAGTCCATATTGGAGGAAATCTACCGTTGATTGATACTTGATTGGCAACTTTGTCGGTCCACAGTTACCTTAATTAAGTCCACACAGGTCTGGTCAATATTTGTCAGCACAACTCAAATTAATTGGTTTAATCAGAGCACACTGAAGGACGTAACGAAAGTGTGACTGGCAAAAGTTAGTAAGCAATTAATATTCAAATTGTATTTAAAGAAAACTGAGTGTGAAAGTTTGGTCGTTTTTCTGCCATTTATAAGTCATTGTAGGAAAGTTAAATTCCGCAAGGGAATGGAAAAACATGTCTTGGGAGTAATTCGAGCAACAAATACATAACAGTTATTCCCTACTTTTTCTTAATGGAGCTTATTGACTGCTTACAACCTTCTGCTGGGACAAAAGGTTGTTCTTTGTGTGCCCGGAATAAGGACGTAGAGCCTTACGACCATCTACCTGGCGCTGGACGATATGGGGATGCAGGATTGGGGGATTTTTCCTTTCCTTTGTAGTCTATTTACGCCATGAAACAACTCACTTTTTATAGTTTTCCCAAGAAATGTTCACATTATGAGGAGGAAGGTTGGTTATTTGCCCACTTATGTTTCATTATGTATATGAATATAGGTCAGTTTTTACTGTCAATCCGGATCCGCCCCTAACAGGGGTAACTTTGTAAAAACTCTCATATTGTCATAATAAGAAATAAGAAGTATTTTTGAAATGTTCATGGAGCAAACAAATTTTTGTTTTAGAATCATTGAAAGGAAAACACTGAATACTAGGAATAAACTGATGTATGCATGATGCCTGGTTATCCATTTGAAACTGCACATAACGGGATAGATGAACAAAGTATGTTTAAACCTGTCATTTTTCAGTGGGGCAATATTTTTACATTTTTTCCCAGAAATATTACCTCTGGAATACACTAGATGTCCTGAGTGTTTCCCAATTCAAATTAGAAAAAAAATTGTTTCTTTAAAGGGTGCACTCCACTAAATAGTGAGAAATGATTTGTTTTTCTGAAAAACAAAGATTTTAGGGCCATACATTTGAGAGATTGTGTAAAAATGGTCCAGTATCATGACCTGGGGATCCTTGACTTCCATTTTTGAGTATTTTGGATACACAAGGCCCTGAAAAAGTGGTCCTAATTTGATTTCAAGCGTAAGGCCTTTTCTCCAAAATGGATGCTTGTCAGTGTGGGTATTTTCACTAGTGTAGAGGGAGGTTTCCATTGGGATGAGAATAACTCGACAGGCCTCTGGAAAATCAAAATTTAATTGAGAAAACAAATAATAAATAAAAGGTCAGACATCAATCAATATTTAGTTTTTTTTATTTTAAACATTTTAATATTTCTAAGTATTTTTTAATGACTTTTTAATATTTTGTATTTAGCACTGGTTGCTATGGCAGTTTCTTTATTGGGGTGCACCCTATATAATGAAAATGGCGGCGTCCATGAAGTGTGTTGACCGTGGGATTTAAAGAAGTTTATTTAGTGGGATACACCCCTGTCTCTTTTCTTGAGGACAGGGTACTAGTCTAACCACTACCCAGTAGTCTTAAGCCAGGTTCATCCGAACGTGAAACGAATAGTGATGTCAAAAAGTTGAACACATTTCAACTTGCACGAATCATTTGTCACGAAAGATGCATACATCACACTTTCTGCAATTACTTTTAGTCATGAATTGGTGCATTGCTCCTATTTTATGAAATGTATTGCAAGATTTAACCATGGATAGCCATTTTATGAGACTTTGAAGGTCAATAACCTTTACTTTAAAAAGTAAATTTCTCATAAGAGACGTAATGCTGTCTTCAAGCGGTTAATTTGATTAAATAATGAATGAATGTCGGCTCTAGCCTCTGATTACAATATTGAACTTGAGGTTTACAAATAAAATAGAAATGTGAATTCAGAAGAATACAAACCCATGTTGCTCGTTTGTTTTGTTTTGGTTTCTGGTATTTACATATTTGTGTTTTAATTAGGGCAAATGAAATTGATTGGACCATGTTTGAAAACCAATAAATAAATTAAAAAGAACAGATTTGGGATTCGCACCTGTAACCTCTCCGCTACCATTCCAGCGTTCTTCAGTGCTTGCTTTGTGACTATTACCATACTTTTACACTCATGCCCCGGAGGGGGTAGCACCCTCCCCCAAAAAATAAATAAATAAAAATAAAAACCTAGAAAACGTATATCGACGATTCTGAACCCCTAGTTGGGCTACATGTATGTAAACATACACCCAGTTGTAATTGTATGGGTGCGAATCCTAGGGGATGGGGTCAGGTATGTACTTCAATGCCTTTTTTCCCAGGTATCCATTTTGTCAGATCACCCAAATATTGTACAAATGTACATTGAGCTATTTATCTTATGAGAGCATTGGGATAGTTCAACTAAAGTACTGACCATGAAGTCCATTAACACAAGTTGGTGTAAAGATATTAAACAAAGCTCAATAACTTTTAAAGGGGGACTGACATGGATTTAAATCAAACAGTTAAATATGTGATCGTTTTATTATTTTATATCAGTAAAAGATCAATACAATTTTAGTTTGGTGTTTTTATTGTTTTTGAGAGTGTTATTTTACCATTGTAAAAATGCCCCCCCACTTTTACGCCCTGCACGGAGGAGCTGTTCGTGACGTCATGTCGGGAAGAGAAATTCTGCTCAAAACGGCTCAAAATGATCGCTGCACAAAACTATGTGAGCCGATGGACCTGACCACGTTACTCTTGTCAGTCGAACTTTGCTCGTCCAAATACGGCGATTTGTGGGTCACTTGGGAACAGATGAAGGCTAACACCGTCTTTGGTGGTGTTGCTGCATCCTGCATCCTGCAGCAACACATCTTCCAGGCATTTTATTAGTTCCGGAAACAAAAATCACGGAAGAAATTAAATCGACGCTACGTGTGTGAAACGTATGTATGTACATGTACATCATGTACACATCGGATCTTCCCGACCTAACGTCACATATCTTATGCAAATGAAGCTTCCACCATGGGGCGGGGTTGCCTCCCCCAAACACTTCAAACATTGTTTTAAAATACTTGTACTCAGAAATCAATGATTAAATAGACACAGGTGGGTCTCAAAAACAATATTTTATTACAAAACGCCTTAAGTACACACACAATAAAGGATGTCAGTCCCCCTTTAAATGACTATTTATAAACATGTGTAATTTCAAGGAAAGAGAAATAATTGCATATTATTATCATACGATCATTTTACAGTTATCCTTCAAATTACATTATGTTGTCTCCTCTCTGTGAAAATTGAAACAGTTTAAAGGTTTATAATTCAGCTAGATTTTACCAACAGAAAACTGGAGTTTTTATTTTATTGCTTTCCATAGGATTCTTAATACATGGAAGGCGTGCTTATCTCATCAGGCTCAGAATCCAGGTTATATTTGACGGGACATTTTTCGTATAGTCAAAATGACTCATCAGAAAATTGGGTCACACTAATTTTGACCCGGAATTAGATCAGCCGATATGATCCGATTCCGGGTTAAAATTTGTGACCCGGGTCATTCTGACAATGAAAGTGTCAGCATAAATACAACTGGGTCAGATTTGACTCATTTATTATTTTTTCCTTTGTGCACAACTTGAAAACGGTAATCAAAAAGACGGTATGTACACGGACCCTAGTCGACGTATTTAGTACTTTTTGTGCAGCACAGCACGGAACTAGATCATAATAATTGTATGCTCCAGTCCGCCCGTGAAAATCCACTGAGGATAGGGGGACAGTTAGTATTAAGTTTTTTTTTTTGCTGAGGGCCGCTGGATCTTTGTGAGTTTTACCTATAGTCTTTATATATATAAAACAATAGTGTTTTTCATTAGTGTTAATAATTTATATGAAAGGCGCAATATCGTCACAATCAACAGGGCATGGAATCGGAGTGCTAGTTTCAGATTAACTCAGTGACTGAAAATAATACCCCACATGATAAGGTCAAATTACCTTTGCTGCTGCATACATGAGTCAGTAATTTTCAGTTACTGTGTTCATCTTAAACTAGGACACCGATTCCATACCCTGTTGAAAGTCTGTTCTGTCCCTTTAAGCTAGAAAACAATAATGCCATCTACAATGGTGACCAAAACTGTTGGCACACCTTGACACAGTAACATAACTTTATGAGAAGAAATCCCCCTCCCCTTGTCCACTGTTTGTTGTTAAGTGATATCACACTGCGAAATGTTTCCAATGAAATTTGGTTTTACTTCAACATTGAATGGGGGGTGGGGGTGTGTTGTGGCGGTGTGCCAACAGGTTCTGCACACCATTGGTCTCTGTTTTGAGCTTGTATATCATGTACCTTCAAAATCATTTCATGGGTGGCATGTTGCTATTGTCGGTTTAAATAATTACTTGGTAGACCGTTCATCTGAAGTTTGGTAGATAGGCTTAATCGTGACACTGGCATAATAAAGCGCCCTCTATAATATTCAGTAGATACGTGTGGGGAAAAATAATTATCTTGCACTATTAGTCTGTGGGCTGGAGGGGTCTACCGTGCACCCCCCACCCCCAACCCACCGCCACCGATATTTTGTTGTTCCTTTGGATGTCCTAAACACGAAAAAAGATGTTAACATTGAAAATTTTGGGTTGCACTGTCTGTTCTGGCCCACTATTGTTTACCCATATATTGAGCTTATGCTGATAATTCTTAGCACTAGGGGTGGAAGAAGATCAAACATCTCGCCATTACTCCATCATGTCTTCACCTATTATCATGTAACTTGGTACAATTAATGTTCAGTCATATGTCGTCATGATGACGTCATCGGTTCTCGTGAAAATGACCAGAAGAGGGCGCTATAATTGTACGTATTTTATGCATATTTTAATTATTGGGATTTTCAGAAAATATCTCATTATAAATCATTTAGTTTTTATTGTTGCGAACAAGAACAATTTTTTTATATTAATTGATGCCTTAAATGGGTTTGTCTATGTCTAATGTAACTTTTTAGCCCCATGGTATTGCTTAGTTGGACGTCCATATCACTTCATATTGAATAATCCTTTATTTCTCAAACATGCTTTGACTGACATTAATCAAACTTGGCACAATAAATGTTCATTCACATGTCGTCAAGATGATATCATTGGTTGTCATGGAAACTACCTCTAGAGGGCGCTGTACTTGGATGCATATTATGCACATGAATTAATGGATACAATTATTTCTTATTTTTAGCCATTGTAGTACACTAGGTATCACTATGGGTATAAAGTATCATTAAGTTTTACTTCACAAGGATGTGTCAAATGTCAAACGAAAGATAATTTTGAAAATATTTTATTATGTCTCTAGAGCTCATTGTTTAAGCCCCTATCGTGTCAAATTCAACCGGGAATTCTTAGCATTTGGGGTGGGAGGGGATTACACCTCCATTACTCAGGCATGCTTTGACTTACATTAATAAAACTTGACACATTAAATGTTGATGTATATGTCGTCAGGATGACGTCATTGATTGCCATATAAACTACCTCTAGAGGGCGTTGTATTTGGATGAAGACTATACGCAAATGAATAAATGGTTAAAAGTATTTCTTATTTTTAGCTATTGTAGTACACTATAGGGATAATGTATTATTAAGTTTTAACTGGATATGATATGTTAACTCTAGTGTAAGAAAACAAAGGATTAATTTGAAAATGTTGGGTTACGTTGTCTCTGGAGATCAATGTTAACGCCCCTATCAGCCCCTTCTTCAGCCAAGAATCTTTATCATATGGGTGGAGGATTAAACAAACCTCTATTACTCCGGCATGCTTTGACTTACATTCATAAAATTTGTTCATGTAGATGTTGTCAAGATGACATCATTGGTTTTGATGGAAACATATTTTGTGTTGTACTACATGTTCTGGTTCATTGCTGGCCAAGTCCTTGTCTGTAAGAAGAAGCTTCCTGTTTGAGATGGCGAGTCCACCTTTGATAAGGAAGCTGCATCCACCTTTGAAGGAAGCCTAATTGCAGACCCAGGTTGTATGGGAGCACCAAATCAATATGTTGGAGTTATGAAACCTTCTGAAAGGGACTCCTGAAAGGATGCAGTGTCCTCATAAAGTCAGACAATACAACAGTGTTGGAATATAGGCCAACACTGCAGCACTTGTTCCGCATCCCATCCTGAAATGTGGCTTCCCCTAACATGGGGACTGCTGTGTGATGAGCTAAGGCAGAGCTAAGGCATCTGCCTGTCAACAATTCATCTGCCATCCAAACTCAGTGACACACGTTTTATTTTCGAAGGGTTATCCAATGGAATGTCACTCCGGCCTGCTTTTAGGCACAGGAAATCATCAACCGGCTTGAAAGGGTTCACATGGGCTATATGGTTCTCTCCAAACATGAATGTATTTCATCCGCAGATGTTCCATTCAAATGCGATCTTAGATTCACTGCTTAGCGGATCGATTCAATGCAGCCTGCCTGTGGGGCTCTGTAGGCTGTATACCTCTTCTAGGGGTGCGTCAAAGGCACCCGGTGACTTTGCATAGGGGTATTGTTCCGGCTCCTGTCCACCACAGGAGTATGTTTGCTACTGCACCACACAGAAAAGCAGAATTCAGCAGAAATGTAAACAAAACCATATTGAAAGTGCATAGGATGGCACTGGCTGTCGTAGTTCTGGCCATACAGCACAAGCTGGCACAAGCTGGACAAAAACCAGGACAAACTGGCACAGGACGACACAGGACGGCACAAACCGGCACTGGCCGGCACAAACCGGCACTAGCCGGCACAAACTAATGAAGGTGAACAAACTAATGAAGTAATCTGTTGGTAACACCTATGGATAAAACGAATTAAGGCTCAGGACTTTTCAAACTCCTCCGAAAGGATATGGTGATCCCAGGAGTGCCTTTGTGCGGTCATTGTGTTGTATGGCAAGAACTACATGTAGGAGTGCCAATGTTATCCTACACACTTTCAATATAGTTTCTGTGTACATTTCTGCTGAATTTGCTCTTCTGTGTGGTGCAGTAGCAACATACTTCACATGTCGTACATGAGCCTGAACAATACCTTGCACACACAACCGGGTGTCTTCGACCCACCCCTAGAATAAGTATCCAGCCTACACAGCCTCGCAGGAAAGCAGTGAATCAAGCTGACTAATCAAGGTGATGAATTGGAGCACATCTGTAGGCAATGTCTGTGGATAAATACATTCATGTTTGAGAGAACCATATAGCCCATGTGAACCCTTTTCAAGCCGGTTGATTATTTCCTATGCCTAAAACCAGGCCAGAGTGACCTTCCATTGATAATTATAAATAAACCTTCCCGAAAATAAAAACGTGTGTCACTGAGTTTTGGATGGCAGATGAATTGCTTGACAGACAGATGCCTTGGCTCATACATCACAGCAGTCCCCATGTTAGGGAAGCCACATTTCGGAACAAGTGCCAACACTGTCTGACTTTGCGAGGTTAATGTATCCTTTCAGGAAGTTTCATATTGATTTGGTGCTCCCATTCAGCCTGGAATGAGGCTTCCTTAAAGGTGGACTCACCATCCCAAACAGGAAGCTCTTCTTACAGACAAAGACCTAATCAGCGATGAACCAGAAGATGTAGTACAACATAGAAGTTTCCATGGAAAACCAATCATCTTGACAACATACATGAACAGAACATGTGCCAAATTTTATGAATGTAAGTCAAAGCATGCCGGAGTAATGGAGGCTTGTTTAATCCCTCACCCCGTATGCTAAGGATTATTGGCTCAATAAGGACCTGATAGGGGCTTAAACACTGATCTCCAGAGACAACTTAATCCAAGATTTTCAAATTTATCCTTGTTTTTTCTTACGCTAGAGTTGACATATCATATCCAGTTAAAACTTAATGATACATTTTCCATATAGTGTACTACAATAGCTAAAAATAAGAAATATATTAACCATTTATTCATTTGCGCATAATATTTATCAAAACACAGCGCCCACTAGAGGTTGTTCTATGGCAACCAATGATGTTATCCTGACGACATATACATTAACATTTGTCAAGTTTTATTAATGTTAAAGCATGCTGAGTAATGGAGGTTTGTGTAATCCCTCCCATCCCAAATGCTAAGGATTCCCACTGAATTTGACACAATAAGGGCTAAACAATGAGCTCCAGAGACCCCTTAACAAAATATTTTCAAATTTATTTTTCGTTTTTCTTTACATTACAGATGACACATCCTTGTGAAGTAAAACTTAATGATACTTTATCCCCATAGTGATAACTAGTGTACTACAACGATTAAAAATAAACAATAATTGTATCCATTAATTCATGTACGTGTGATATGCTTCAAAGTGCAGCGCCCTCTAGAGGTAGTTTCCATGACAACCAATAACATCATCTTGACGACTTGTGAATGAACTTTTATTGTGCCAAGTTTGATTAATGTAGGCCAAAGCATGTTCCAGAAATAAAGGATTATTCAAATGTAGTGAAATGGACGTCCAACTAATCTTAATACCATGGGGCTAAAAAAGTGCCCCCAGAGATAGAAAATCAAAAAAACTTTTAAGTCAACACATTTTTGTGGTTACATTAGACATAGACAAACCCATTTAAGGCATAAATTAATTATTTTTTTGTTCTTGGTGGCAACAATAAAAACTAAATGATTTATAATGAGATATTTTTCTGAAAATCCTATAATTAAAATATGCATAATATACGATGCAATTATAGCGCCTCTACCGGTCGTTTTCACGAGAACCGATGACGTCATCATGACGACATATGACTGAACATTAATTGTACCAAGTTACATGATAATAGGTGAAGGCATGATGGGAGTAATGGCGAGATGTTTGATCTCTTCCACCCCTAGTGCTAAGAATTATCAGCATAAGCTCATTATACGGGTGAACAATAGTGGGCCAGAACAGATAGTGCAACCCAAAAGTTTCAATGTTAACATCTTTTTTCGTGTTTAGGACATCCAAAGGAACAAAAACATATCGGTGGCGGTGGGTTATGGGGGGGGGGGGGGGTGCACGGTAGACCCCTCCAGCCCACAGACTATATGCTTTGACTCTCAATAAATGGCCTATGTGGAGAAATGTCGAACCTGCTTTTTAATGATGGAATATTTAATGTATAAAAATGCCTATTTTTGCGAATTCGTATGTTTTGGAAATATTATATTCCGTGTGGATCTTTATTTTCTTGAAACGTTTAACTGTGTGAATCTTTATATTCTCGAAAGGATTGAATGTTTATTACACTGCTTTTTTCTCTTTTAGAAGCGGAGTAAATTACTTACTGAAGCATCGATATTATTACACGTTTTTTTTTCTCTTTTAGAAGCGGAGTAAATTACTTACTGAAGCATCGATATTATTACACTGTTTTTCTCTCTTTTAGAAGCGGAGTAAATTACTTACCGAAGCATCGATATTATTACACTGCTTTTTTCTCTTTTAGAAGCGGAGTAAATTACTTACTGAAGCATCGATATTATTACACTGCTTTTTTCTCTTTTAGAAGCGGAGTAAATTACTTACTGAAGCATCGATATTATTACACTGCTTTTTCTCTTTTAGAAGTGGAGTAAATTACTTACTGAAGCATCGATATTACACTGCTTTTTCTCTTTTAGCGGAGTAAATTACTTACTGAAGCATCGATATTATTACACTGCTTTTTCTTTTAGAAGCGGAGTAAATTACTTACCGAAGCATCGATATTATTACACTGCTTTTTTCTCTTTTAGAAGCGGAGTAAATTACTTACCGAAGCATCGATATTATTACATTGCTTTTTCCCTCTTTTAGAAGCGGAGTAAATTACTTACTGAAGCATCGATATTGTTACACTGCTTTTTCTCTTTAGAAGCGGAGTAAATTACGTACTGAAGCATCGATATTATTACACTGCTTTTTTCTCTTTTAGTAGCGGAGTAAATTACTTACTGAAGCATCCATAACAAATATTTGAGTGAACACACTTTACACCTCTTAAAACTTGTAGTTGTTCCAATGTGACGTCGAAAGATAGCCGGCGTGAAAGTTGATAGGGTTTGTCAGGAGATCGAGTCATGCCAGACTCGAACGAGCCTTACGATCATTATTCATAATACGCCTGTGAACATTGCGTAGTGATCAACAGCACCGTCTTAAGGTCCGCACCCACCAGAATATAAAAAATAAAAAATAAAAACAATCGGAAACCCACAGAATACATTATAATTAGTTAGCATTATTTTAATTTGTTCTGTACTCAACTGCATTCCGTCCTTGGTCTGTGCCTGGACGGATATCAACCAAATTGGATCCCTTGTATAGTCCTGGGTATCGCTATTTTTAATTTGAATTACAAAATCATTCGATAGACAACACTTCAGTGCATTATAATGTATACAACAATACAAAGAAAACATTTTTTATAAGTATATGTAATCGTTCATACTTATATGTATGTTTATAGTTTGTTTCGAGAAAAAAATTAATAATTGTGGGCCGCTTATTCTGGTGTTATCAATCGGATTATTATTCTACCTGGATTGCACTGGACCATTTTAGCTATGAAAAAAAACAAATAAACAAAGGCATCGATCACACCACCTTCAAAGCACTAAATAAACTGTTATAATATAAATATATTAGTAATCATATATCATTCATGTTCTTTGCCTCAATTTATCCAGTTAATTTCCATTACATTCATTATGTTAAGATGTTGTATTGTCAGTCGCGAAAGTTTGTATATTCTGTAACGGTACATCACCTGTGTTTATCGCTAGGTTACCATACTGGTTATTATGTTTCCCGTCAGAACGTTGCTATTTTTATTTTTGGAAAGGATAACAATACTTTTGAATGACTATTTCCCAAGGTAATTTTCAGAATCATAGTTTACAGTCAATATGTCCCGAAAAGTAATATGTTGTTCTACAGTCCAGAATTGCTATTATGCACTCAATCATATCACAGTTTTAAATGTATCTTTCATTAAAAACCTAACCCTAAATTGATTTGGGCACCTAATTACTGTAACCCCAAGCTTCTGACAAAAAACCCTAACCCTAAATTGATTTGGGCACTTAATTACTGTAACCCCAAGCTTCTGACAAAAAACCTAACCCTAAATTGATTTGGGCACTTAATTACTGTAACCCCAAGCTTCTGACAAATAAACCTAACCCTAAATTGATTTGGGCACTTAATTACTGTAACACCAAGCTTCTGACAAAAACCTAACCCTAAATTGATTTGGGCACTTAATTACTGTAACACCAAGCTTCTGACAAAAAAACCTAACCCTAAATTGATTTGGGCACTTAATTACTGTCACACCAAGCTTCTGACAAAAAAACCTAACCCTAAATTGATTTGGGCACTTAATTACTGTCACACCAAGCTTCTGACAAAAAAACCTAACCCTAAATTGATTTGGGCACTTAATTACTGTAACACCAAGCTTCTGACAAATAAGCCTAACCGTAAATTGATTTGGGCACTTAATTACTGTAACACCACTCTTCTGACAAATAAGCTTCAACTGTAAATTGATTTGGGCACTTAATTACTGTAACACCAAAGCTTCTGACAAATAAGCCTTCAACCGTAAATTGAATTTGGGCACTTAATTACTGTAACACCAAGCTTCTGACAAAAAGCCTAACCGTAAATTGATTTGGCACTTAATTACTGCTTAAATAACCAAGCTTCTGACAAAAAAGCCTAACCTAAATTGATTTGGGCACTTAATTACTGTAACACCAAGCTTCTGGACAAAAAAGCCTAACCCTAAATTGATTTGGGCACTTAATTACTGTAACACCAAGCTCTGACAAAAACAAACTAACCCTAAATTGATTTGAGGCACTTAATTACTGTAAGGCACCCAAGCTTCTGACAAAAAACTAACCCTAAATTGATTTGGGCACTTAATTACTGTAACACCAAGCTTCTGACCAAAAAAAACCAGCTAGCCTATTCGTTCCATCTCTTCTCCGAAAAGAAAATGTTGCATTTGTCCCGCGATTTAAACAAGAATTGCCAGAAATTACCGGGTAAAAGAAGACGAAAAAACACCAGAGATACACATGTTAAAGTATAATTTGGCCATTTCCGTATTTAAGTTGATTGATTTCCTAACTCATTTTATATATATATACGTAGTTTTCCTGTGTGTCTTTTATATTGTGATATTTAATGATGCTAGTGATAATGACTTATTTAATGACAATAATGGTACTATTCCAGTCAGAAATAACTGTTCCTAAATTTGATATCACAATTTTATGGAGTTCCACATTGCATTTAATAACTACATTTTGATGGTGGTCGCCTCCAATCGCGCGCCATATCTTTTCCTGTATCCCTCTGTTTACGTTAGCAGACCCTAGCTGTTTATGAGTCTATTATTATTTGTTTTTAGTATTTATATAATTGTCAACATTTTTCACTATATAGGACCCCTAGCTCGTCCTTTTATAACGTCACAGAAGTTGACATGCAGCAGTCGCATTTTTCTTATTTGGCTTTTGAATTCATCAAGTCATTAACTCCAAGAATGTTGACAAGAGAGGGGTCATGTGTCATGTGCCATGTAAAATAGAGCCAAAACAAATGCTGTACCTTTTGTAATGAATATATTGATTTAAAGAAAGTAAGGATACTTTAAGCAAGCAGTTTTGTCAACATTTCCAATACGATATTCCTTACCTTTAAACAATAGTGAACAAATATGTCCAAAATGGCCGCCGAAAATGCCAATGTAAAAAAAAAATGCCACCCTATTCTTTATGTTTAATTCAGCATATCAATATTGACAAAAGTTAGCCAATAACATTCATTTTGACACGGAAATCTAAGTGCTGGAAAGAAACGTAATAGCCTTATTTGAAAAAAAAAATACAATACCGAAAGGTTGTTCTGAGTAAGAAACAAATTTCTTGATAAAGACATGTATTTTTTGGGGGGTACAGTGTTGGGACAAGTAATGACAGTTTTTGTTTTAAAGGATACATATATTTAGATGTAGAAAATATATAAAGTTTGCATTTCAGACGTGATTGAAAATCATGATATTACAACTTACAAATAGCGGAGGCTGTGATAGACCATTAAATGTGCCCTGGTGCAAGTTCACTGATATTAGTTGGTTCTGCAGATATCTAGGAAGGAAAAAACAACCTGGTTAGATATATTTAATTAAAGCCCGTTTATTTTGTTATTTTCACCGATGTTCTTAGATTTTTCTAAAAAGGCACAATACCGGTACTTGGTGAAATATTAGTGATCGGTCAAATACTATGAGAAAGTATTACACCTGCAGTTAATTAATACCCGGTACCTTGACTACATCAACAATACAAACAAATACACTGTCCTCCATTGACAAGTGCAAGACACACTGACGATTTAAATTTATTTAATTAAACAAAAAGTAATAACCACTCTATTTCCAACAATTTGCTATATATTGTTACAGTTTTTACATAACAAGTTTTACACATATTTCTGTAAATGCTTAATAATGAAACTGCAGTACGTGTCCATATTTGTTTGTTTTACCCATTCTGGTTCTCTTCTTTTCGGCCCACAAAAGAATATAGCCAAACAAAAGATGGAAACGTACCCTACATACCTCATTAGTAAGCGTTTACAGAAATTCGTCCTTAATTTGTCAAAGCTGACCAATCTGGGACTTTTTTTCAATTTTAAGTTTCCCGCCGATTAGTACATTCAGGAAGAGAGACCTACCATTGTATCTAATCCACATGCACATGTATTCCTTGAGTAGTACATTCGGGAAGAGACCTACCACATCGTATCTAATCCACATGCATGTATTCCTTATAGTTTTGGAGATAGAGCATGCATTCACATGACGAATGCTCTAACTACATGGCTATTTTTGTCATTTGTAAAGTGACCAATACCGCATTGGTCACTATGCCAACTTAATTCAGGATTGGTCACTATGGCAAATTAAAGGGGACGAATTGTGTAAATCAGTTTAACACACTTATGTAAAATTGTAAGACAACAAATTGTTGGAAATAGAGTTGCCTGCATTTTGCTGCAAATTTACATGTTTTTTGTATAGTGTATGATTACCTTTTGGATTCAGAGATATTATAATTAACGCTATGTTTAGTTCATTACGTTGTTGGAGTTAATGAGCAAAGAGGTGAAAATACAAACAAAATATTTAGATTGGCAAATATATCAATTCCGGACTCCATTTTAATTTAGCTTCGCAGATCAAGCCGTCAACTTCTTCGAAAACAAATTGTTGCGGTTCCCAAGACATAGACTGGGAAATTGACGACAAGTTAGTAGAGAGCTTTTTGTATACCATCAAATGTTCTGTTTGAATAGGTTTACTGATATTTGTTTAGATATCTAAGTATAGGAAAACGAAGTAGGATAACAAACTCTGTAAGCTCATATACATCCGTAAAATTCATCAATGTTCTCATAATTTTCTAAAAGCAAACTTTCAGTGGTAATCTTTACCACAGTAGGGGTCCTACAAACAATACAAACGTCTGCCCTGAGGTTCAATTATTTTAGAGAAAAGAAAAAATCGGTAAAGAAACACTGGAGTGCATCGATATAAAATGGTTTTGGTGTCAATCTTCCCTCTATTGAATCGTTATGGTGTGGGACAATATTTTAATTATTAGAAATTAAATTTGCCCACATTGTTATATCATACATAATCCATTCCAGTATAAGCATGATGTGTAGTTAAATCAAGGTATACATTCAACAACTGATCCCAGTAACAATGTTTCCTGATTGCAGTTGTCGTTAAAAAGTATAATTTGTACATTTAAAGTTGATTGATTTCCTAACTCATTTTATATATACGTAGTTTTTTGTGTGTGCTTTTATATTGTGATATTTGCACTGATGCTAGTGATAATGACTTATTTAATGACAATAATGGTACTATTGCAGTCGGAAATAACTGTTCCTAAATTTGACACCAAAGGTTTTAGAATTGTTAACCATTAATCATCCCCAGTGATTGTTCCAATGTGTTACTTTCACTGTAAAATGTCAGGAGAAGTCTCTGTGTTTTATTATTCTTTAACATCCATGAACAACATACATCTGGTTACTCATTCCTTCTATTTACGTCACATGTATGAAAAGTACCCCCTCTAAGTTTGTTGAGTATGTTCACTTATGCATGTGAACCAGTTTGTTTTATTATTCATTTGAATACGTTATCCACTTATTCTTCATAATGATATAAATAATCCTTATTTAAATTCAATCGATGCAACACTGTAGGTGGCGGGTTGTCTTCAGATCATTTAAAATAGTTGACCGAAGATGACAGAGCATCTTATACCATTCTATATTTTGCTTTTTATCTTCTACATTTACAATCTGTTAGATATTTATAACTTAAATTTGCATGTATGCAGTCCATAGAAATTACCACAGTTTCCTTCAGTTAAAACCATACTTTGTGATTATTCATGATTCTTGTTGTGTTGCCTATGTTAAATATTGTTCCTCAGGGTTTCAAGAAAAGGAACAACCACCTGTTTAATTAACCAACAAATCTCAGTAAATATTCCTAAAGTTGTAAGTTTATGTAAGATGATGTCAAAGTGTTTTACCTATATAGGGCATTAATTTTATGGAGTTCCACATTGCACTTAATAATACATTTTCATCAATGGTGGTCTGCGTCTCCGATCGCGCTATCTTTTCTCTCATCACTCTGTTTACAAGCAGACCTAGCTGTTTATGAGTCGTATTATTTGTAGTTAGTATTTATATAATTGTCAACATTTTCACTATATGGGATAGCTAAGCTGCGTCCTTTTTATAATCGTCACAGAGTTGACACTACAAAGCAGTTTCAACATTTTCGTTTGGCTTTTGAGATTCATCAAGTCATTAACTCAAGAATGTTGAGACAAAGAGGGGTCATGTGCCATGTGCCATGTAAAATAGACCAAAACAAATATTGTACCTTTGTAATGTGGAATATATTGATTTAAAGAAAGTAAGGATACTTTAGAAGCAGTTTTGTCAACATTTCCAATACAGATATACCTTACCTTTAAACATGTGAAAAATATCCAAAATGTCTGCCGAAAATGCCAATGAAAAAAAAAATGGCACGCTATTCTTTTTTAATTCAGCATATCAATATTGACAAAAGTTAGCCCAATAACATATCTATTTTGACACACGGAAATCTAGCTGGAAAACGTAACAGCCTTATTTGAAGAAAAAAAAAATACAATGCCGAAAGGGTGTTCTGGGTAAGAACAAATTCCTTGATACAGACATGTATTTTTGGGGTACAGTGTTGGGACATGTAATGACAGTTTTTTTTGTTTTTTAAAGGATACATATATTTAGATGAGAAAATATAAAATTTGCACATTTCAGACGTGATTGAAAATCATGATATTACAACTTACAAAATAGCTGAGCCGTGATAGACCATAAAATGTGCCTGGGTGCAAGTTCACTGTGATATTGTTGTTCTGCAGATATCTAGGAAGGAAGAAAAAACAACCTGGTTAGATATTTAATTAAAGCCCGTTTATTTTGTTATTTTCATCCGATATTCTTAGATTTTTCTAAAAGGCATGCCGGTACTTGGTGAAATATTAGTAGATCGGTCAAATACTATGAAAGTATTACACCTGCAGTTAATTAATGCTTGACTGCATCAACAATAAACAACATACACTCACTCCATTGACAAGTGCGACACACTGACGATTTAAATTTATTTAAACAAAAAGTCACCACTCTATTTCCAATAATTTGCTGTATTACGGTTTTTACCACTAACAAGTGTGTTAAACTGATTTACACACAATTTCTGTATAAACGCTTAGAGCCTAATAATGAAACTGCAAGTACGTTTCCATATTTGTTTGTTTTACCCATTCTGATTCTATTTTTCGGCCCACAAACAATATATAGCCAAACAAATATGGAAACGTACTGCGGAGTTTCATTATTAAGTGTTTACAGAAAATTCGTCCCTAATTTGCCATAAAGTGACCAATCCGCGCCCTTTTTTTCCAATTTCCCAAGTTTTCCCGCCCATTAGTACATACTCAGGAAGAGACCTACCATTGTATTATCTAATCCATATGCATGTATTCCTTATAGTTTTGGAGAGAGCATGCATTCAAATGAGGAATACTCTAACTGGCTATTTTTGACGCTAATTTGGCAAAGTGACCAATACCGCATTGGTCACTATGCCAACCATTCGGGATTGGTCACTATAGGCAAATTAGGGACGAATTGTAAATCAGTTTAACTTACACTTGTTATGTAACATTGTAAGACAGCAAATTGTTGGAAATAGAGAGTTGCCTGCATTTTGCTGTAAATTTACATGTTTTTTTTTTTTCAGTGATATGATTACCTTTTGGATTCAAGATATTTTATAATTAACGCTTATGTTTTAGTTCATTACGTCGTGGAGTTAATGAGCAAAGAGGTGAAAATACAAACAAATATTTAGATTGGCAAATATCAATTCAGACTCCATTTTAATTTGCTTCTGCAGTCAGCCGTCAACTAAATTTGAAAACAAATTGTTGCGGTTCCTACATAGACTGAAATTGACGACAAGTTAGTAAAGAGCTTTTGTATACCATATCAAATGTTCTGTTTGAATAGTTTGCACTGATATTGTTTTAGATATCTAAGATGATAGAGAGAGAAACAGTAGAAAACAAAAATTGTAAGAAAGCACATATACATCCGTAAAAATTCATCAATGTTCTCATATTTTCCTAAAAGCAAACTTTGTGAATCGTTACCACAGTAGGGCTTTCTACAACAATACTGGCTGTAAACGTACTGCCTGAGGTTCAATTATATATTTTTAGAAGAATAAAAATCGGTAAAGAACACTGGAGTGTATCGATATAAAATTGTTTGGATTGTCAATCTTCCCTCTATTGAATGTTATAGTGTACAGGACAATATTTTTAATTATTAGAAATTAAATTGCCCCACATGTTGACATCATACAATCCATTCCATAAGCATGGTGTGGTTAAATCCAGATATACATTCAAACAACTGATCAGGCAATAACAATGTTTTTGATTGCGTTGTCGTATCGAAACAAAAGTTCATACTTTATCAAGATTTGTCAAACGTAAAAATACAGACAAAGATGAATCAGGTGCATGTGGCTGGTTGTTGCGTGATCGAAATTCATGACATGAAAGAGTGAGCTTTTGTATACCATCAAATGTGTCTCTGTGGTGCAAAATAGCACTGATATTGTTGTTCTGAAACCATCTAATACTACCCAGAATACATTATACGATTTGCGGCAACTTCAGAATGTTAACTCTAATGTGCTCTGTTTCAGATTGTCAAAATGCATAGCCTAACTGATGTTTTAGATCTGGCAGATCACTGAAACTTTATACTCCGCATCTAAAAAAGGACAAAACTCAATTGTTCATTGCCGCATCTCTCTCCATCACGAAACACTTTTAACAAACTAACTCTAACCATTTGACGTTAACACAATCAAACCAGCAGTATCAACAGTCAGAAATCAAGGTGTTACATTCTGACAAAAAGTGCTATGACAATGACTGACTACATGTATGTTACCAGTGCATGTAAAATCAATCCAACTATTATAATAAGAAATATCTCCAAAGATTAGAAAAGTACATTGATATAAAACACATGCCACGCTGCTGCTAGAGACCCTCGTGCTGACAATACTAGAATATTTGTAACTCGCTGCCTCAATGGTTTAAAAGCAAGTCTGATATCGATCAAGCTTACAAAAGCTTTCAGAAACAATATGCCGTGCTCGTATCATTTTCCTCCCCAACCCAAATTTAAACGCACTGTTCATCACTCAAATCTAACAATTACACATGGTTACCCATCAGACAACGCATTCAATTCAAAAACATCCGTAACCATGCACAAAGTACTGCCGAATACACAACCCACATATAACAGAATCGCTTGATAAATATGCCCAGCTCTAATTTACATATCCCACGCAATCTCTTCAAAAAGCCTGGAGACCGGGCGATTCTTAGTTGCCGATACCAGATCCTGAACATTACTTACCATATAATATCCGTAGCAACAATTCACTCAATCAATTTAAAGGTAAACTAAAAAACACATCTGTTTTCATCTACATATTGTTTTCTGGGAGTTTTCCTTTAAAGTTCACCTAAATCCCATTGGAAAATGTGCATATATAAATCCTATTATTATATATTATCAGGTCAAAAGAGAAAATAGTGAAAAAGCATCCACATAATTATTTCGAACTCCAAACAGTAAGTACTGTTACAGACATTCGGCTATGTTTGGCTATTATTGGTTCCTACCCAAGGAATATTACTGTAAGGTATCTTAAGTCTTGAGCACCACCGCCCGAGAGTATTTAGTACACACAAAGATTCTTGTATGTTGTTCATTTTAGCACCAGTGGCGTAGCTGGCTGGCATGTTCGCCAGGTGGGGGGCAGAATCGGATCCCAGGGGGCCCACCAACAGTGGATTTTACAGATTTTAGGGCCTCTCTTTACCAAGGGGGCCGTGTGGGCAACTACCCTTTGCCCTTATGTAAAAGCTGGCCCTGTACATACAGGGCCGGATTTATAAGGGGCAAAGGGGCAACTGCTCAGGGCCCCCTGCTCAGAGGGCCCCCAGACTATAGAGGACTTCCTTTATAAAAAATGCCAAATAATTATATAATTAGTTTATATTTTTTCGAAGAAATGTGTTTATCATTCAATATTTTAGTTCATTTTTTATTTGTCATGTAATTTAATTTCTATGTCGAGGGGCCCCTGAACCTGAAGTGCCCCGGGCCCCTCAAGGTCTAAATCCGGCTCCTGCCTGTATAGTCCTGCCTGCTGGTGGGCCCGTCAGTCAGTCCCATAAGCATGTGAATTTTTTGCATAAGTGTTACTTTATTCTGGAACTTGGATGGGGTACGCCGCCCCCTGCCCCCCGCTAGCTACACACGCCACTGTTTAGCACCACTATTACAACAACATTTGCGTGTTGGGTTTCAAACGAAAGTTCTAGAATACGGTGAAGACCTGATTCAGCCCCTTGTTTTTCATGCTTATCTGAACACCACCATAGTTGAGGTTCTGGTCTACTTCTCCTCTGCAGATATGATGTTTGTCACCCTCCATCAGCCCACTCTGCCATCACACCATGGGCTGTAGACATGCGCTACGGTGCGTCGGCCCTACGACTTGACCAGCAGGAGACAGTGAGTTACACATGTTATAATTATCCCCTTCAAGTTGATGGCTTGGAACCAGCCGGTTCTGGCATTCTCCAACGATGGCCTTCCAAACCAGACCACAATTTTGGAACTCCGAAGATGGCCTGTGCCAGAGACCAGTTTTTACACTTCGTAGATGGCCTAAACCAGACCAGTTTTTGGCACGCCGTACATGGCCTGAACCAGACCGCGTTCCAGAACACCAGTGGGCTTGTACCTTCAACACCGAGAACCAGTGACGAGCTATAAACCTTTAAGCTGTCCATCTCCCAGTACCAGCAACTCTGGTCAAGTATATGGTTACTATAATGAACCTTCAGGGTCTTTTTTAATCAATGATTGATTCCATTGATTTCATTTTGTGTCTCATATTCATTTATTGCATATTATATATTGAAGATTTCATTTTGATGCAATAAATATTGTTATATAAATATATAATTGCTGCTCTTTTTATTTCGACTGTGCCCTGCCTTTTTAGTGCTCAGCATTGTAGTTTGTCCTGAATTCATCGCATTCTGCAGCCACTCTAAAATCTTTCAAAATGATTCATTTGGTACTGATGTTGGTGTAATAATATGGATATATGTGGTGGTATATAGGTTTCTTTCAAAACCTTTTCAGGAGCTGCGTTCAGCTTTCAGTACTTCTGATGGATCTCGCATTTTGTAACTTGCCAATAGGGCATATACTAAACCAAAATGAAAATTTACCACAAAAATACAGGCAACCCCTATTTCCAACAATTTGCTGCATTATACTATTACATAACAAGTGTAAGTTAAACTGATTTGACAATTTCTCCAAACGCTTAATAATGTAAAACTGCAGTACGTTTCCATATTTGTTTGTTTTACCCATTCTGATTCTCTTTTCGGCCTACAAACTGAAAAACCCTGGCTGTACCTGGGTATCAACAAGTTTTCAGTCAATTTGTGTCTCTCGATGAGAGCGTTTGGATTCAATCACGAATTATCAAGTAACTTTGAGGATACATGTAACAACTCAGTTACGTAAGCTATGCTGCAAGGGAATCTCCTTTTAATTGAAGGATCTTTGTTTGTCATAGATGTGCGTGCTGATGGTTATAGGTAATGAATCTATTGATAAGCTCTTCCATCGTTTGTATTTATAATCGGACTTGGGGTTTCAGGTCCTATAACCGTGGCAGACCCCACTTTGCCTCAAGGGCTTAATGGTATAACACTACTGCTAGGGTAACGAAGTAGTTAGTACTAGGTATTTGTAGTGAACCTTCATAAGCAACATGTGTTGTTAAATCCAGATATACATTCATTAAATGATCTGAAACAATGTTTCTAACCTTTGTATGATTGGGTATGCTAAGGTCTGATATAGTTACTAGAGGATGAGTTGTTACCTGGTATATTCCCCACTTGTGTAATACAACTCGATCCATCAGCATAAGCTTTCTGTTGCGCCAGCGTCTATGCAGCATATAATGATTTTCAAATTATTTGGATGATGGAATGAGTACTAATCCTCGTGATACTAAGGGATCATATTTATAGTATATACTCGGACATCTTTTGAATTAGAAAACAATTAATATTCAAACAAAGTAAGGATAATGAGTTGTTGGTCTTTCTTATAACAAAACACTTACTGAAACCCAGGTGGCTAGTGGGTATCTGTTTGTTTCTTTTATTAAGTCTAGTGTGCTCGTGCATAAATGGCGACCGATAGATGTGCTCTTCGCTGACAATGAGTGGAAAGTATGTAGCAGATTGTAGTTCCATCTTGTTACTGTTCCCCTTATTTTGAGCTTGGCTTCATGACATACCTCTGTCTCAACATATAGTATTACCAAAACATGTGATCTTATTTCACATGATTGCTTTTTGGCCTGGTATTTGAAAGTCATTTGCTCAACATTTCTGCATGTATGTCATGAAGAAACCATTTAGCAATGTTATTGTAGATTGTGTGTAGGGGCTTTTGCCTCAACTAAGATCATCAGATATGCCGAAGCACCCACTCAGGTCTATTAATTACAAAACCTATAGGTGAAGCATTGAGATTTTTTCTATCTGCTCGGCCTACCAAGGGTTGTTTAGAGTGATCAAGTAATTTTTTTACTATATTGTTTCAAGAACAGTTGTATGCTTTAGACACTGAGCAAGTTACATTGAGTGCTTATCACCCACAAAGTCATACAGCCCCGGAGCGCTTCCTCCAGACGCTCTGGCCCATGATTAGGTCTTATTGTATGGATAATGACAAAGATTGGGGATAAAGGGCCCTGTTATTATTTGCAGTGTGAGAAGTAACAAGAATTGTTAGGGATATAGTTTTGGCCGTAATTATGGGGACCATTGAAATTAATTGAAAGAAAAATGGTTGTCT
>CM055817.1:0-162910 GCA_029582265.1 Zoroaster sp. YZ-2022 | reverse complement strand
CGGGACTGTTAAAAACCCAAATTTACTCCATGCGCTCCACTGGTGACAAGCATCCACCACGTGTCTCATGCCTTTTCGCAGATGTTTCATGTTTGTGCAAGCCACTCAACATTTTCCCTATCAAATCGGAAACAATTTTTTGATAGGTGCCAGGAGATGTCCTACAATGATTAATCCTGTTCTTATTCACCTGTATGAATGTCTCTTACTACATGCATGAACATGGTGCTCACATGTTAAGCTATGAAGGCGGAGTGAGTAAAAGATCAAGCTATGGGTATGAGGAGCTTAGCAAAACTAATGAGAAAATGCTTGGTTACAAAGGCAAAAGATTTTATTTATGTTTTCAAGCATTTGCTAATTTGTAAAGCATTTGCATTTGCCACAAGAATGAGCTTGTGCTTCTTATGTGTTATAAAGAAGTTTTTGCTTACAGTGTATGAGCACTATTACTTAGTTTTATTTATAAATATTCAAGAAAAGCCTAGAAAAAGCAAATGCTTCTTTTTATTTATTCGCCCCAAAGTCCAATAATCTAGAATGTCACAGACTTAAACTTTTGGATTTGGACGGCGCGCCTTTAGAAGCCCAACGCGCACACATTACTAGCCGACGATCATCACCTGACAAATATGCCGCTTGTGTTTGGACTGTTGTTTTGACAACAGAGTATGCTAACCAACTAAGAATTTGAGGTTATGCACATGTAAATCATAAAATTTCAAATTAGTTTTTAATTCATAACCTTTATTTTGATACTCATCAGCTTCCTTTAATTGGCAAAGATAAAACATATTATTAATAATTTCCACACTTGACCTTGATGTTTAGAGTATCAAATTACACTTAATTACATTAATTCCGTCCACACATGTAAAATAACTGGCCGGCTAGAAAGAGTTAAAGTATCTTCACGATAAGATCAGACTTTCGACAGGTCATACAATTGTATAATCGGTGTTTTAGTTTAAGATGAACACAGTGACTGAAAGTTATTGACTCATTTATGCAACAGCAACGGAAATATAGCGCACGTATCAGAATCCAATTCAACTGAGTAAGGTGCCTCATAGGCGAATTCATGATTATTACCTGCTCATGGCAACCGCGGCTCATAAGGCCTTATAAAAAATCATTCCTGAAAACCATCCTCAGCTCTCCTGGGGGAGATACAGCTCACATTGCTGCCATTACAGCGCGCATATAGGGCTAATCAACCAACTCTGCCCCTCACAGGTACCCATTTAACCCCTGGGTGGAGAGAGAGCAATGGTATGGTTATGTCTTGCTCAAGGACACAAGAGTCACGGTTGATTCGACCCACATTCTGCCTGTTAACTACCAGAATCCTTGAGTCCGCAAGTCAGGACCGCTCGGCCACGACACCCAATATGACCGTATCATGTGGTTGTTATGGCTACACTGTGTTACCAGCATTCTATAATCAATATATCTCCGATTCCATGTAATTACATGATTCCAGGTAATTACAAACATGTACATGTTGGCAAAAGTTGATTAACCCTCCTACTTTTGGTACCTTTTCATACAGTTGATGCAACCATTTGAAACCATCTCGTTTTGTGGTTTGTGAATGTGAAATAACTGTACAGTGTTGATTTCCCCAAATGGTTTTGAATGGTAGCTCAAGCTAATGCCAAATCCTTGTTTGGATACTTCTAAGTGGTGAATCAATGGACCCTCTATAATGCGTATTTGAATGGATTTGAATGGTAAAGCGTGCCAACATGTACCAACACTGTTCAATGGTATGGTCACCATGTGTGTACAAAACCAATGGGCATTTTTGAAAGTAGGGAAATTTTGAAATGGTTTCAATGGTTCATATCAGTAGGAGGGTTAATCCATATCTCTAAAATACAAATGGCTAAGAAATGTGTAATTTGGATTCAATATTTATACCAAAATATCCTATAAGTAAATTTGAGTGTGAATTAACATGGAATGACCCCATTTGTGGTTTAGAACTCCATCTGTATGATGACAGTCACATGATACTAGCTAGCGATGGATTGTGACAATTTACTCTACAGGGCAATGGTGTGTCTTCACTACAAGTGTCTTTTAAAAACCAGGATTCTTTGCTTGAGTATCGATGGGAGTGTGTGTGTCCTCATAAAGGTCTTTGAAGGAGAAATCATTCAAACTTTTCTCCATGGACAACATGTACAGAGGTGGTGTACATGTAACATAATGTTGTATGCGTAATTGGCTGTGGCTGTGCTGGATTAGTTTCCCCCAGACTGTAGCTAAATTTGTTTTAAAAACAATACCCTTGCACATTATGGGATGTTTCATGGTAATCTCTTGAATATGTGTAATTTTCGTCAATCTCTGCTTTTCATTTGTTGGCTCATCGTACGTTTTAAGAATAATCTGTTTGCCATGTGTTGACATGCTAGCAAAACACACTGGCTATGGTTGAATGGATCAATGATAGCAAGCATGGCCCCCGAAACTAAACCGCAAGGCAAGGTGACTTTACATGGTTGGCTGTAAAAGGGCACGCCACTGCTGCATATTTGTATTGTGTATCTACAACTGAAATTTGTTGCAATTCATCTTGCCTATCATCAATATAATGGAATCTCTCATTGAAGAGTTGACAAGTATCAAAGTCCAGCTTTCCAGTTTAAAATGCCCAGTACATTTGTTTGTTTTTTTTAATAGAAAGTAAAATACACACATGGAACCTAAAGCAATTCAAAGAGGTGAAACAAAGTGCCTGACCAGCTAACGTTTTGTGGTAGACTTAAAAAAATGTAAGTATTAAATTGTAGTTTAAGTCATTAATGTAATAGTTTGAGCCATTATTACTGTTATTATTATTATTTATTATTATTATTATTTTTTTAAGTAAGCTTGTTGCCATTTTTATTATGTACCATTAATTAGTGCAACTCTCTTAATTGTTTTTCATTGTCATTGTTTATTTCAAAGCAGTCAATCTCCTTTGTCCAATGTCACACTGGTAAAAATTGAAACTATTCAAAAATGTCAAGTGTAGTGAAGTATCCTTTTCTGTGTTCATCATGTAATATTCAATAATGTTCTGTGGTCTATATATTTTTTGTTTATATTTCTCTACCGATTTGTGAGAGAAATGTTACTGCATTATTACTAACTTGTTATGATATTATTCTAATTAAATATAGATGTTCCCAACACTTGCCTATGCCTATAGAGATGATTGGTTTAAATAGAAATTTGCAAACATAAATTAACCATACATTGTACTACTGGAGGTTTATGAATACCATTCAGTAGTAGCGTCCACAGAACAGGCTGTAAAGACACTTGAGTTGTAGCTTTTTTGGACATTGTGTTTTGGGGTTGCTGTGCACCCTTTGACTAAAGGTTACCAACATTAGGCTGCTTCTATTGTGTCATAGTGAAGGTCAGGGAAATGGAAATATACTAGCTAGCCACATAAAAAGAAACTTCGTGCATAGGAAGAAAGTTAATTAAAAATTTCTAAATCAATGGACTTAGATATTAGTCAATGTAGATTGACATGACAGGACCATGTAGACTATCTCCATAACAGAACGACCTTTCATTGAAATTTTCATAATGCAAAGTTAGGCAATCCCATTGTTTAGAAAACAAAGAAATGGGTCCTGTATGAAGTGGTATGTAATAGGCAAGAGTACATAGCTTCCATATATTTTGGAGAGAGCAAATGGTACACCTCCTGAAAAAACATCACTGGGCACAACTTCTGCAGGCGGTGCACAACGTACCAAATATGCCAAGATTGAGTCTTGCTGAACGCCATCAGGCTGTTGGAATGTTGGAGGTTGGCTTGATCCAGCAAGATGTCGCAAGAAGATTTCATTGTCATCGAAACACCATATCTGCTCTCCTCAGACGCCACAGACAGCACAATGACATCAGTGACCGCCCCTCGTTCTGACGCCCCACGCGTCACAATGCCGCGTCAAGACAGATGGATAGAGATGACACATATGCAGAATTGACGGCAAACTGCTGTAGAATCAGCTTCATCGATACCAGACCTCAGGCGAGTCCACGCAAACACTGTCCGGAATCGACTGCGTCAAGTAGAGCTACGTACGAGAAGACCAGCCATTAGGGAAATTTTGACGCAACGTCACCGTATGGCAAGGTTGGAGTGGTGTAGACGTAATATGCGACACCCATTACGATGGTGGAATGATGTCATGTTCACAGATGAATCAAGATTCAACGTTTCACACTCAGATGGACGTGTACGTGTGTATTGCCGTCAAGGTGAACGCTATGCACAATGCTGTGTGGTGGAAAGGGACCGTTATGGTGGTGGTTCCGTCATGGTATGGGCCAGTATTACTGTATGTAACCATACATATCTGATCACCATTGAACACAACCTCACTGGACAATGCTACCGAGATGAAATCTTAGCGCCTGTTGCGGTACCGTTCCTTCGACGTCATGGCCCGGGATCATTTTCCAGCAAGACAACGCCCGACCGCATACAGCTCGCATTGTCCAGAACTTCCTTCATGAAAACGATGTTGATATCCTGCCTTGGCCAGCAATTTCACCTGATTTGTCACCAATAGAGCATGTTTGGGATGAAATGGAGCGTCGCCTGAGCCTGCTGCCACGTCAGCCAACAAATGTCCAAGAACTGTCCAGGGATCTCCTCAGGGTGTGGAATGACATTCCACAAAGGTTCCACAGCAACCTGATTTCATCAATGAGGCGCCGATGCACTGCAGTGATCAACGCAAATGGAGGATACACTCGTTATTAATCTTTGTGACATTCCATTTTGCCGCTTAAACTTTGAGCTCAAAGAAAAGGCATAAACGATAAAGCCAACGAGTTATTGTCAAGTGAGAATATTGGCATACATGTCAGACCAACAAAAACATTGAAGTGGACATTTTCAACCTCATTTTAAAATATCATGACATTTGTATCATGCACAGTTTCTTGTTTTGGCTAGTATAGATGAGTAAACTTATGCAAATTTGAATGGTATGTGCTATAATATGTGTCGTGATGTACACATTCATACATTGTTGCTTCCCGATCTGCCACCAATTACAACATGTTAAAAGTCACATGAATATTATCTATCACATCACTAGAAAAACCCTTAACAGTTGCAATTGAGGCTAGTATGCAAGTTTGTTCCTGTCAACTTTTTAATATTAATTTGTTATGTAGGGGGCGAGTTTGACAGGGGTGAGTTTGACAGGGGGTGAGTTTGCTGGGGGAGGGGGGAAGTTTGCCAAATCTGTGGACTTGACCATTTGTATTTTCGATCAGTCTTTGAAGGTCTTTTTTAACACCTGTTCTGTATTGTTTAAAGTATCCACAAGCCAATGGATAATTGTTTGGAAAGTTATTACAACAACAATGGGTACAATAGAGGTCTATGGTTATCAATAATACACATGTATTAGAGTATGGTCCAAGGACATAACAAAAATAATAATAGGTCCTTCATCAGTTCTTTGTTCTCTTCTTTGTCCTTAGAAGTACTTTGTGTGTAAATCCCATGAAGATTGCTTCCAAAGGTCCAAAAACAATTGGAGCAGCAGATGTCCTTGGCTATGGAATTATGCAAGATTGTGTTCCTAGGACCTCTGAGAACAAAGAGTAATGAGGACATTATTGTCTCTTTTATTATTTTGTCCTTGGATGATACTTTAAACCATGTTCAATATATCCTTGGTTCATCCATAAAGTATAACTCTCTGCCCTGGCCTACACCATGCCGTGCAGACATTTTCCTATTGAGAGAGGATTTAAAAAGGCTAAAATGGGGATTCTTTCTGTCCACATCATTTGTTTTTGTTCCCCACAATCACCATCTATGGACTTGTGTAGTGGTCCCCACTACTGGGTAACCAGTATTTGTGTTCCAGAGTTTTCATTATGCTTGGTCAGTTATTTAAGCTTCTGTCTT
Source organism: Zoroaster sp. YZ-2022 (assembly GCA_029582265.1). Classification (NCBI taxonomy): domain Eukaryota; kingdom Metazoa; phylum Echinodermata; class Asteroidea; order Forcipulatida; family Zoroasteridae; genus Zoroaster; species Zoroaster sp. YZ-2022. The sequence continues at coordinate 156,963 of CM055817.1, read as the reverse complement.
AACTTCTTGTTCAGGTAGAAGAATGGATTTAAAGGAACAACCATGCAGAGGTACATGAGAGTAGTTCAAATGAAATTAGCATGGGTTTATGTACTGGATACTGATGTACTACACAACATTGAGTATTACATGTACATGATATTGACAGCATTTTGTTTGGATTCACCCTCAATATAAACAATAATGTCTATAGAGAATGAAGTATATGTACTGTTCTTCAATGCTGGAAACTCTGTATCACATGACTCACTTGAAATTAATGATTGTACTGTTGGTATGCAACAAAATACAAAACTGTGAAAAAAACATGATAAATAGGAAAAAACAAGGCAGCGCCACTAATGACGGGAATTTTTCAAATAAAACATTATTGCAAGAAGAGCCATTGTATGTTTTTTAACCAAAATGATATTAACCAAAATATGTACCAGTGTCCCTTGGCAATCAGAGAGATAACATCAGTGGGCAAATAATGAATACCATAGATGGAACATCAGATAATAAGTGGTTTACATTTTTCACATCATAACAGTGGGTTGTTTTCTAATCCAACTTTTCAATATTTGTTAGCGCGAGAAATTATATCTTCCGAAACATATGAAACATTTTGAATGTGACTAAATAAAGTGCAGCACCTGTCATTTAACACATAATTCTGCAATGTTATATTATTCAGAAGGAAAGCTACCTTGGGAGGATCTGCATCCAACCCTGTTGGTGATTTAAGCAAAACCAGCTGTGCAGTCATCATCAATAGGTTGCTGCATCTCTTCTACAGGTAATACCATTTTTCACATTTTGATTTTGAATTATTTCAGCAGTTTCTTCAATAACTTATGGATCCCCCTGTAAGTGCATAGTAAGTTAACAGAAATGAAGTCAACCAAGAAGTTGTTATACCATGTTGTTATGATGATTTTTTGTTTTTTGTTAAATGTTAATTTCTTACCATTAAAATGAACAAGTGATGAATTTATGGTCAATCCAACATTTGTTTGCTGCCATCTTGGGAGCTAAAATGGTAGGAATCCATGTGAATAATTCCATCATCAGGGTACAGTTTTAAAAATATAGTGTTAATTGACGAACAGTTTTTAAAATATCTAACTTTGTGAATGTTTTGGGAATATTAGTATTTTTTTAACAAATATTGCTGAAATCCAGAAATGTTGTCCTGGTCCTTGAATCTCATTGATGTCAACAGTTTGTGTTAAACATTTACCCAAGAACTCTGCATCAATTTCCCCTTTATCAACTGCACTGTGATCATACAGGATCATGTAATAATAATAATGTGTGACTTATAGTGCACGTATCCACCAACTGAGTGGTGCTCAAGGCGCATTATATCATTACCCCTGGTCATATACGGCTCATACCATAAATCGTTCATTCTTGAAAAACCATCTCAGCTCCTGGGGAGTATAGAGCTCAGTGCTGCCATTACAGCGCATATAGAGCTAATCAACCAACTCTGCCTCACATGTACCCATTTAACCCCTGGGTGGAGGAAGCAATTATGGTTAAGTCTTGCTCAAGGACAACAAGCAAGTGTCACGGCCGGGATCAAACCCCACATTCTGCTGCTAACACCAGAACTTGAGTCCGGTAAGTTGTAGACCGCTCGGCCACGACCTCCACCATGAACCAAATAGACACACAACCGTAACATGAATACAATGTAGATTAAACTGCCTTATTAAGTTGATATAACACTGTGATTATCATAGAAATAATGGCTGCTTATACACAGTGAATAGAAGTTGTTGTATTAGAACTTCAGATACTTTCTGTTAATCTTTTGGTTATGTGGCTTGCTTTCTTTCTTAAAGGGAAGGTGCAATAGTGGTCCAGGATTCAAAGAATTCAAGCATATACATGTATGTTAAAGCAGATTTTGCCCAAATACCACTGCTGTACCTTCCCTAACAATATCTGTGCCAAATTGATGAAGAGACTTATTTAAGTTATCAACCCTTTTTCCAAACAAGTTCCCTGGATATCTAAGCTAATTGTACCTCCCCGCCATGTCTGCAGAAATTGTGCTTTTCTCAATTCTGACCTCGGTGTCTCAAATTCAGCTAAAGAGAGCAAACATGAATGTGTCCTTTGGTTTAGGTTGCTTTTTTTTAAAACTAAATTTTGGTAAATTTCATACATGTATTTTTATCCTTTAGGGTCTGCATCCTGCCCAGTTGATGATGAGGAACCTTTTACAGATCTCAATTTCTGTCCTGTTGGTAATCAAGACCAAGCTTTGAAGTCGTCATCAATGTACGCTCAGTATGCGATCTTCTACAGGTAATACCATTGAATGGAAACTTTGATGACATGTTTATAGTTGTGTTTACGTCCTTCAGATCAAAACATTAACGATGATGAGCACATGTTGTTATAGTTTGAAAAAATAGAGTATCTCTTGATTATTGTTGCTGTTGTATGATGTTGTCATGGGGGTCCCTCCTGAACAATTAATACCATCTTGCCACATGGGGGATGCCTGACTGTGGTCATGTTGGTGTTCTTGATTTCAACTCTGCAAAATGATACATGTGCAACTATCATAAAATAATTCCTTAATTAGCCTAGTATTGTCACCTTCACTTCCAATATGCGGGTATATACATCATCACCAGGCTTGCTCTTTTTACTACCTGTGACCACTTAGATCCTTTCACTGGCTTTACATGGACTTTGTTTTAGTCTGTCAATCAAGATCACTGATTCCCATTGTCATGGCAACCATGCCATGTCTCTGATAATAATAATAAAGTTTTAGGGGCGGGGACTATACCTGAATAGGTATAGAGAAAACCTACGTAGTCTGGTAGGGACTAAAAAGCCAACCTACATACACTGTACATGTACATGTACATTGGTTTATACATGCTAATGCTATACTTAACTCTGTTTTTAATCCGTTTTTTTCTAAATGTTGCTTTCCCACATTACCTACCTGTAAAGACTAAAATGTGTGCTTTTTTATTTAACTTATTAGAAAGGTCATTCACAAGATTAAACCAGCAGAAACATGGCTTGTCAAACGGAATTTAGACACATCATGGACAAAAGTGGACACAAGGATCACTCCCAAGTAAGTAAAGTAATAACTTGTTTACACTTGTTTAATCATGAGTGATACGGATTTCCATCCATCCTATTTCTTCTACCTTTCCTCTGCAAATCCTACTTAAAATTAGTGTGCAGATGTAAATTAGTCAAGTAAATGTAATAAAATTGAACAATTCATTTCCATGACACTTTGTAAGTGTTAATTAAAGCTCCACAAGGGGAAATATACTTTTGTGATTTGTGTGCGACTTGTTGTGTGAAGGCTATAGTAAACCCTACAGAGCCCTTCTTTTGTCGTACTTTTTCATCCAATTTTCTTTCTTTTGTCCCACTTTTATTTCTTGAAATCTCTGGCCAACTTTTGTCCTACTTGGTCATATGAGTCTGCTGAATGCCTGAAATCACATTTACATTTGTATTTTGTTTAAGTATGGGTTTGCTAGAAATCCTGCTATTGTTATACATTGTTCATTATATCCTTATAATCATCTCAAAACTGTTTTAAGAAGGATTGTTTTTAGATATGAAAACCAACACTTTAAAATTATTCAGAGTTTGACGGATAATGTTATTGACCTTCACCTGACTGGTGTTGCCCTTGATCCCTAAATGTGTAAATGATTATCTGGGGACCATCTGAGGTTAACAAATTGTCTGAGACATGTGTAAACCAGAGTTGATTTGTATTGAATCACAACTAAATACAAACATTGCAATTATGTACAGTGAGAAGGAATCACTATGCTGTTTAAGTCTCACAATCAGGAGTGTGGTCAGCAACACCACCATGCCTGATCAAAGGTTTGTGTGGATGTCCATTATTTGCTTCATGTGCTGTGGCAACCATGTAACCATTTAGTGTTGGAATCCTTTAATAGTCTTAGCTATTTGTAGAACACTTGATGAATTTAAAAAAATGCAGGAATACGTAATTCATTAAGCCTCACAATATTAGCATTGCTATCACAGGATGCACTTGCAGGGATGAGAAAATCATTATGCACTAAGATATGAAAACACTGAACTCAACAAGTCATAATAATATATTTATTGTTTTAACATTTTGTAGCCAAGCAGACTGTGGAGACCTTTATTCTAAAACATCATATACTTGCTGTCGTCCCACTAATGGAAAACAAATCAGAGCAGTCAAAACCAAGATATTCAACGAGAGACAAAAACAAATGGGAGAACAAGTGAGTAAAAGTTTATTGTTTTGTTCTTTTATAATATTCTACAACTGTTATGGGTGCCCTTTCCTTTAAAAAATAGTTTATTGTTGGTGTTGCAAAAGATTCAGTGCTCTGGTTAAATCTACTCATATCAAAATTCAAACCCAAGTGAAAATAGTGAGAAGTATGGTTAGCTAGCACTGCTAAATGTTGCATTGTTCTATTGTACAAACTTATCTTAATAGAGATTAGGCACAGAACAGCATTAAATTTGAGAGCATTTTACCATGAATCAACTGTACAGGTTTATCGGCAATGCATACTGTTGAAATCACTTGAGTAGAATTGAAGTGTCCTGCGCTTGTAGATAAATTACTTGCTTAGTGTGTTTTCTTGGATACGATAGGATGTGCTACCCACTACTAGACTGAAGATCTGATGTCACACTTTGAGGCTCATGAATTATGCCAGATACTGGAGATTCAGTTTTGATCTTGGGTGATGGCTAGTGTGTGAGCCTCAAAGCGTGATGTCAGATCTTCAGCACAACGTATCCAATGGAATCCCTTGAATGGTACAGCCGGAGCCTGTAAATTCATGCACCATGTTGCTTATCATAATTTGTACATGTATTATGTCCTCAAATTTGTCTGAAAAACAAAGAGTTGAGGCTCACACATTTTGTGTAAAAAATGGTCCAATATCATGACCTGGGGATCCTTGACTTTCAACTTTGAATTGTTTGGATACACAATGCCCTGAAAAAGTGGTCCTAATTTGATTTAGTGTAAGGCCTTTCTCCAAAATGGATACTTTTAGTGTTGGCATTTTCACTCGTGTAGAGGGTGGCCTGGGTTCCATTGGGATGCGAATAACTTGACAGGCCTCTGGACAATCCACATGTAATTGAAAATAACATTATTATTATTTATTTTTTTTAGAATTTTTAAGTATTTTTAAAATTATTTATTTATTATTTTATATTTAGCATTGGTTGCAATGGGAGTTTATTTAGTGGAGTGCAATCAAAATGGTGGCGTCTATGGTTTGTGTTGACCATGGGATTTAAACACATGTTTTTTTTGTACAATATCAGTAAGCCTGGTTATAAATGGAAAATTTATAAACAGAAAATTTACTCATTGTATTTCAGGTCTTTATTGGAGGAAACACAGAACAGTTTTAGGACAGTTACAATAAAAAAAGGTATGTGGATTAGTTACAAAATGACGCAATTGATACTGTGGCAGCAAATCCCAAGTCTGGTTACTTTTCTCAGACCGGAGGTGATCCTCAGAGCAATCTGAAGGCCAAGGTAAAGTCTGTTTTGGAGGAACTCTGCCGTTGATTGATAATTGATTGGCAATCCCTTTGTCGGTCCACAGTTACCTTATTAAGTCCACACAGGTCTGATCAATATTTGTCAGCACAACTCATATTAATTGGTTTAATGAGAGCACACTGATCGAAGAAGGACGTAACAAAAGTGTGACTGGCAAAAGGTTGTAAGCAATTAATGTTCAAAATTGTATTTAAAGAAAACTGAGTGTGAAAGTTTGGTCGTTTTTCTGCTATTTATAAGTCATTGTAGGAAAGTTAAATTCCGCAAGGGAATAGAAAAACATGTCTTGGGAGTAATTCGAGCAACAAATACATAACAGTTATGCCCTACCTTTTTCAATGGAGCCATTTAAATTGCTTACAACCTTCTGCTGGGACAAAAAGTTGTTCTTTGTGTGCCCGGAATAAGGTCGTAGAGCCTTACGACCTTCTACCTGGCGCTGGACGATATGGGGATGCAGGATTGGGGGATTTTTCCTTTCCTTTGTAGTCTATTTACGCCATGAAACAACTCAATTTTTATAGTTTTCCCAAGAAATGTTCACATTATGAGGAGGAAGGTTGGTTATTTGCCCACTTATATTTCATTATGTATATGAATATAGGTCGTTTTTTTCTGTCAATCCAAATCCGCCCCTAACAGGGCTAACTTTGTAAAACTCTCATATTGTCATAATAATAAATAGGAAGTATTTTTGAAATGTTCATGGAGCAAACAATTTTTTATTTTAGAATCATTGAAAGGAAAACACTGAATACTAGGAATAAATGCATGATGCCTGGTTATCCATTTGAAACTGCACATAACATGATAGATGAACAAAGTATGTTTAAACCTGTCATTTTTCAGTGGGGCAATATTTTTACATTTTTTCCAGAAATATTACCTCTGGAATACACTAGATGTATTGTGTGTTTCCCAAGTCAAATTAGAAAACAAAAATTGTTTCTTTAAAGGGTGCACTCCACTAAATAGTGAGAAATTCTTTGTTTTTCTGAAAAACAAAGATTTTAGGGCCATACATTTGAGATATTGTGTAAAAATGGTCCAATATCATGACCTGGGGATCTTTGACTTCCATTTTTGAGTATTTTGACAACACAAGGCCCTAAAAAGTGGTCATTATTTTGATTTCAAGCAAGGCCTTTCCAAAATGGATGCTAGTCAGTGTGGGTATTTTCACTAAGTGTAGAGGAGGTTTCCATTAGGATGAGAATAACTAGACAGGCCTCTGGAAAATCAACATTTAATTGAGAAAACAAATAATAAATAAAAGGTCAGACATCAATCAATATTTAGTTTTTTTTTATTTTAAACATTTTAAGATTTCTAAGTATTTTTTAATGACTTTTTAATATTTTGTATTTAGCATTGGTTGCTATGGCAGTTTATTTATTGGGGATCACCCTATATAATCAAAATGGCGGCGTCCATGAAGTGTGTTGACCGTGGGATTTAAAGAAGTTTATTTAGTGGGATACACCCCTGTCTCTTTTCTTGAGGACAGGGTACTAGTCTAGCCACTACCCACTAGTCTTAAGACAGGTTCATCCGAACGTGAAACAAATAGTGATGTCAAAAAAGTTGAACACATTTCAACTTGCACGAATCATTTGTCGCGAAAGATGCATACATCACACTTTCTGCAATTACTTTTAGTCATGAATTGGTGCATTGCTCCTATTTTATGAAATGTATTGGAAGATTTAACCATTACTTTAAAAAGTAAGTTTCTCATAAGAGACCCAATGCCGTCTTTGAGCGGTTAATTTTATAAAGAAATGAATGAATGTCGGCTCTAGCCTCTGATTACAATATTGAACTTGAGGTTTACAAATAAAATAGAAATGTGAATTGAGAAGAAAACAACCCATGTTGCTCGTTTGTTTTGTTTTGGTTTCTGGTATTTACATATTTGTATTTTAATAAGGGCAAATGAAATTGATTGACCATGTTTGAAAACAAAATAAATATATAAAGATCAGATTTGGGATTCGCACCTGTAACCTCTCCGCTACCATTCCAGTGTTCTTCAGTGCATGCTTTGTGACTATTACCATACTTGCCCAGGAGTGGCTAGCCCCCTCCAAAATAAATACAAATAACAACCTGGAAAACATATATCGCCGATTCTGAACCCCTAGTTGGGCTACATGTATGTAAACATACCCCCAGTTGTAATTGTATGGGTGCGAATCCTAGGGGATGGGGTTAGGTATGTACTTAGATGCCTTTTAGCCCAGGTATCTATTTCGTCAGATCACCCAAATATTGTACAAATGTAATTGAACTATTTATTTTATGAGAGCATTGGGATAGTTCAAGTTAAGTACTGACCATGAAGCCCATTAACACAAGTTGGTGTAAAGATATTAAACAAAGCTCAATAACTTTTAAATGACTATTTATAAACATGTATAATTTCAAGAAAAGATAAATAAATGCATATTGTTATCATATGATAATTTTACAGTTATCCTTCAAATTACATTGTGTTGTCTCTGTGAAAATTGTGTTGAATCTGTGAAAATTGAAACAGTTTAAACTTGAGTTTTTATTTTATTGTTTTTCATAGGATTCTTAATACATAGAAGGCGTGCTTATCTCATCAGACCCGAATCCAGGTTATATTTGACCGGACACTTTTAGTATCAAAAGGAATCATCAAAAAGTTGGGTCACACTAATTTTGACCCAGAATTAGATCAGCCGATATGATCCAATTCCGGGTCAAAATTCGTGACCCGGGTCATTCTGACAATGAAAGTGTCAGCATCAGATTTGACTGTGCATAACTTGAAAACGGTAATCAAAAAGACGGTATGTACACGGACCCTAGTCGACGTATTTAGTATTTTTTGTGCAGCACAGCACGGAACTAGATCATTATAATTGTACACCCCGGTCCGCCCGTAAAAAACCACTGAGGATAGGGCGACAGTTAGTGTTAAGTTTATTTTTGCTGAGGGCCCCTGGATCTTTGTGAGTTTTACCTAATGTATAGTCTTTATATACACTCACTGGCCAACAGTATTTTCAAATTTCAAAAAGTCTTTGGTGTGAATTTCAATGTTGCAATACTTATTGCCAGTGAGTGTATAGAAAACAATAGTGTTTTTCATTAGTGTTAATAATTTAAATTAAAGGGGCAATATCGTCACGATCAACAGGGCATGGAATCATACATGATCCTTCCTGTACGAATAAAGATTGTTATCCTAATATGTATTCTGTGCGTCAAGCAAAAGATCGCTAATTTACTGAGCCTTCCATGAAGATGGGTGCGATTTCGACAATACTCATCCTTTAAATAATTACTTGGTAGACCGTTCAGCTGAAGTTTGGTAGATAGGATTAACCGTGACATTTGACAGGGGCATATTTAAGCGCCCTCTGTATTATTCAGTATGTGTGGGGAAATTTGAATTACAAAATCATTCGATAGAGAACACTTGAGTGCATTATAATGTATACAATAATAAAAATTAAAACAATAAAAATAAAAAAATAAAAATAAAAAAAACAACATACAAAAACAAACAAACAAACAAAACTGTTATAAGTGTAATTTGTTTGTTTTGTTAAAAATAAATATATAATTTTGGGCCCGCTTATTTTGGTGTCATCAATCGGTTTGTTATTCTATATACTGGATTGCAATGGATCATTAAAATATTCCTATGAGGCCAAAATGAGGCAGAAATCACTTTTCCACTGATGCCAATGATGCTGGATTCATTCAACCGGCGTCTTCCTCTGAACAACAAAAGACACCATTGTCATCGCCACATGATGACGTGACAGGACACTAATGGAATCTTCCCTATGGTGTGTATTTTCAAAAATGAAATATCGTGGATTCGAACTCGGTACCCTTTACATGAGCGGCGAGCGTGACTGTTAACAGCGTGACTATTAACTATGATAATAAGCAATTACAAAATTTGGTTATTTAATTATACAAGTCCTTTTTTGTATAGGACAATAAAAGAAAATGTACTAAATAAATACATGATTTGGGCACTTAATTACTGTAAAACCAAGCTTCTGACAAATATTTTATAAAACAGCTGATTTCAATATATACGTTTTCTTTTCTAAAAGAAATTCGGCAATGTTTTTCAATTGCCAGAAATTACGGGTAACATAACTAATACAACGATACATGTTTAAAGGGGCAATAACGTCACGATCAGAGCAGACTTTCAACAGGGAATGGAATCGGTGTCCTAGTTTAAGATGAACACAGTGACTGAAAATTGCTGTCTTATTTATACAGTATCACCAATAATATGACCTTATCATGTGGAGTAATATTTTCAGGGACCGAGTTAATCTAAAACTAGCACTCCGATTCCATGCCCTGTTGATCGTGATGATAATGTCCATTTAAGTTTAAATTTTGCCATCTCCGTATTTAAGTAAATTGATTTCCTAACTTATTTTATATACACGTTTTTCTTTGTTTTTATATTGTGATATTTACTGATGCTAGTGATAATGACTTATTTAATAACAATAATGATACTATTTCTAGTTGTTATAATAACTGTTCCTAAATTTGATATCACGGTTTGAATTATTTAACCATTAATATCCCTGGTGGTTGTTCAGTGTGTTACTTTCATTGTAAATGTCAGGAGTCTCTGTGTTTTATTATTCTTTAACATCCATTAATACCTTTGCTCACTCAAACATTCCTTCTATGTACGTCACATGTATGACAAGTACACGCTCTAAGTTTGAGTAAGTTCACTTATGTATGTAATCAGTTTGATGTATTATTCATTTGGGCTACGTCATCCACTTATTCTTCATATGTAAATAATCTTCATTTAAATTCAAATTAAGCAACAGTTAACTGAGCACACCATTGATTGCGGGCTTTCTTCAGTTAAATAATGAATAACGTGTCCCACACTGTTGCACTTAATTAATTGTGTATGTAGGGCATGCACTCAAGTGTTTATAGTGATGCATTTGTAATTTTAATTTTAAAAACGAGTGAACCTCAGTTCAAGTAGGATAATTAATTAGACTGTTTGATACCATCACCTATGTTTCACAAATTATAATTTATTGGAAATCATTGATCATATTTACCAGTGTATGTACTGTAAGCATTAATGCGATGCACGTTGGACCAAGTGGAAACCAAAGTGCGCCTAAGGGGTCATTTGTTAATTTGCTAGATTTTATTTATTTTACCAATTTTAGGTTGCTTGGACCCGAAAAACAAATTATGAACAAAAAAAATAATTAAGCTCCATTAAAATTTTAAGGCGCATAGTGTCGTCCAACAATCACAACAAATCACAAAATAAATAAATAATAGCCTTATTCTTTTGACAAAATATATCATCAAGTAAATTAAAGTGCAATAAGTTCATAGGCAATAAGTTATGAAAACTAACTCGATTATAAGTTTATAGGTTGGTGAAATTCTGGCGTCGGGAGATAAACAATTGATTTAAAATTTTGCCCTACACCGACGTGTGTATAGCACTGTATACTCAGTGCTTTCCGAGTGTCTGTGAAAAAAAACTACACAGGCGACTCAGGCGTGATTCGAACCCACGACCTCCTGCTTACTAGTGCAGACGTCTTAACCTCTCGACACTCGGAAAGCACTGAGCATACAGTGCTATACACACGTCGGTGTAGGGAAAAATTATTGGTTTATCTCCCGACGCAAGAATTTCACCAACCTATATATATCGCGGAACCCGCTGCTATATGGGATTCTAGCCGGCCAATTGTCATCGGGCAAGCTCAGTGGGCAAAATTAAAAATCAATCGATTATAAGTTGGTCTAGTTATTTCATTCACAAAAAGCGAGGAGTTGTATTAAAACTGTAATTAAAGCCGGGTTTTTGTTTGTTCATCAATGATAGAAAATATACATTCCAGCTGATTCCCACGTATAAATGTTCACATTTCCTTAGATCTTAATTTGTTTTGCAATATTCTGATAACAATATTGGCGTTTGGTTTTTTGACTGTTGTCATAATATTTGAGTTGATAATAACGCAACAATATTTGAGTTGATAATAATGTATACGTTGGGCCAGCACCCAAACATAATGTATAAGTTGGGCCAGCACACAAACCAACAATGCCGTGGTTGACCGTGGTAGTATAATAAAGTAACAATAGGTTTAAAGGTCATTCACCAGTTGTATCAGTTACAAGATACGGGCCAGTAGTCCCACATGGGAATTCCCCATTGACTGTGCACAAAAGGCCTTAGCATTGGGGGTAATTTATGCAAGTAAACATGTGGAAAGCATTACAGCGTTGATTGATGACACGCGGTTTGGTATGTGTATGGTTCTTTATGAATGGGTTTATTTCTAATCTGAGGTCTGTCTGGGGTGGGGGGTTATGGACGGTGCTTTGTAGTAGCTCTATATGGAGCTGCCTGCTGCCTGAACAGCTGTTTGACTCACCCTCCCCCCCCCCCTCCCCCTGCAAAAATTTCTGGATCCGCACCTGGTTATATACAATCTCTAGACTATTATGCTTGAGAAACATATTGTAGAATTTCAGTGGCCTGGGTAAGTTCATTCACCCGCTATATCAGTTACAACCTAGCTGCCAGCAGTCCCAGATGGGAATTCCCCATTGACTGTGCACAAAAGGCCTTAGCATAGGGGGTAATTTATGCAAGTAAACAAAGCTGTCTGTGGAAAGCATTACAAACCTGGTTTGGCCTGTGTGTGGTTCTTATGAATGGGTTGTTTCTAATCTGAGGTCTGTCGGGGGGGGGGGGGTGCTTTGTAGTAGCTCTATGTTTGGAGCTGCCTGCTGCCTGAACAGCTGTTTGACTCACCCCCCACCCCCCCCTGCAAAAACTTCTGGATCCGCACCTGGTTATATACAATCTCTAGACTGTCCAAAAGAATTTGGAAATGCTAAAGGGTCCATTTATGCAGGGTATAATATTAATTCGGCAATGTTTTGCAATTGCCAGAAATTACGGGTAACATAACTAATACAGCGATACATGTTTAAAGGGGCAATAACGTCATGATCAGAGCAGACTTTCAACAGGGAATGGAATCGGTGTCCTAGTTTAAGATGAACACAGTCACTGAAAATTACTGTCTTATTTATGCAGTATCACCAATAATATGACCTTATCATGTGGAGTAATATTTTCAGGGACCGAGTTAATCTAAAACTAGCACTCCGATTCCATGCCCTGTTGATCGTGATGATAATGTCCAACAATAAGTTTAAATTTTGCCATCTCCGTATTTAAGTAGATTGATTTCCTAACTCATTTTATGTACACGTTTTTGTTTGTTTTTATATTGTGATATTTACTGATGCTAGTGATAATGACTTATTTAATAACAATAATGATACTATTTCTAGATGTTATAATAACTATTCCTCAAGTTGATATCACGGTTTGAATTATTTAACCATTAATATCCCTGGTGATTGTTCAATGTGTTACTTTCATTGTAAATGTCAGGAGTCTCTGTGTTTTATTATTCTTTAACATCCATTAATACCTTTGCTCACTCAAACATTCCTTCTACGTACGTCACATGTATGACAAGTACCCACTCTAAGTTTGAGTAAGTTCACTTATACATGTAACCAGTTTGATGTATTATTCATTTGGGCTACGTCATCCACTTATTCTTCATAAATTATGTAAATAATCTTCAATTAAATTCAAACTAAGCAACAATCAACCGAGCACACCATTGATTGCGGGTTTTCTTCGGATCATTCAAAATAGTTGACCGAAGGCGACAGAGCATATTATTATACCATTCTCTCATTTGCCTTATCTTCTACATCTGTTGTATTTATAACTTAAATTGAGCATGTATGCAGTCCAAAGAAATTCGTATACAGTTTCCTTCAATTAAACCATAATTTATGATTATTCGATGATTCTTGTTGTATTATTGTTAAATGTTGTCCCTCGAGGTTTCAGAAAGTAACAGCCACCCGTTTAACCAATAAATCTCTGTAAATAGTCCTATAGTTATAAGTTTATCTAAGGTGATATCAAGGTGTTTTAACTTTAAAGGCATTAGTTTTACATTTCACATTGCATTTAATGTACATTTTCACAAGATGGTGGTCGTCACCAAAGTTTTGGCGGGAACCGCTGCTTAAAGCCTTTGATCGTGCCATATTTCATGTATCCCCTGTTTACAAGCGGTCCTAGCTGTTTATTAGCCTGCATTGTCATTATTTTCACGAGGAATAGCTCGCCCTTTCATAACGTCACATAGTTAACACATAGAAGCTGCATTTTCATTGGGCGTTTGAATTCATCACATGGGGCGTAACCAGGAATTTTGAACTCATAACTCAATAATGTTGACAAAGAAGGATCATGTGCCATGTGCCATGTAAAATACACCAAAAACACGTGCTATACATTCAGATATTTGTAGAAAAAATAAATAAAAATAAAATTATGTTAAATATTAAAGACGAATTGATAAGTTGTCGACATCGGAGGGATTCGTGAGTTAGCTGGAACCAAGCAATAATGGCTTCAGGTGATAACTACTTAATTAGTGAATGAGCCCAGGTTCCACATTAATAAATCTCTGGCTAGTGTCGGTCTTCTTCCCCAAAGGTGATTGTGCGAAAAAAAATATATAATAAATACAATAAAATACAAAGTATTTTATTGTGTCAACATTTTACTGCTTAATTTTCTAAAACATATAGTTTCATATGGTAATAAAAATAATTTTAACAAAATGTTCAAAAACATCATCGAACCAACCTAATTAGACACTGAATTTCATTTGGAGTTCATGATTAGAGAAAGAAAACAATGTATACAACACAGACTGGACATGTTTAGTCAACAGAGGGCTAATTACTCGTTTATGTCGTTTCTGGTTGAAGACGCCGTTGCTAAAATGGACTTTTCCAAGGCAAGGAGGCATGGCGGCAATTTTGTGGGCGATTTCTTTTATTGTCAAGTATTTACCCAACAATATGAACAAACAATTATTGTTAATTTTTGGATTGGAAACTATCTCCTTAGATACAGCTGAACAGGTTGGAAGCAAAATCTTTAAAAAAATCGTATGAAATGTCTGGGTCCAACTGTGTCATGGTATAATTACTTGTTATGATAAATGGTCACTACGCAACTGTGTGGCGGGGGAAACAAGTAAATTTGTCTGGTCATATTAAAGTTGTATCGGTAAATTTACTAACACACATTTTGCGCCTCCCCCAATTCTGATGTTATTCGGGAAATTAGCTCCACCCCCTTCCCCAAAGAAAATGCTTTAGCTACGCCTCTGTGTGCATCCACAGGCAAACCTGCAATCAAGGCCATGGAGAGGGCCATGGCAGAGGCCAATGGCACAATAAGCCCACTTCACTGACCATATTCCACTCCGCAACAGCCTGTAACTAACATCGCTATTTACTGTAAGTTTAAAACCAATATGTTTGATTCTTTAAATAGCTTGAATGAAATAATTGCGCTAATTGATTTTCTTGTGAAAACGAAGTTTTTCCTTTATAGCAAATTTTCATATACTTTGAGATGGTGATTGTACGATACGATTCCAGATCTCAGACGTTGATATGTTAGTTATTTGATGTTCTTTTGTAAATACAAAGTGTTATTGGAAAGATATTTCTTTGGTATCTTTGACCCCAAAACTTGATTTTTAAAAGTTTGTTTTAATTTGTTTTTGCTCATTGTATAAATTTGTGTCATCAGTAGTACCATGGATGTTATTATGTCTGCCTTTATTGTACTTCTGGTTAAAAAAAAAAAATTGGGGTCATAATATTTAAAAAAAATCAATCATGCCTACGAAGTTGAAAATCGGCTATTGAATACAGAAAATATGGAGGGGGCACAATGAGACCCCCCCCCCCAGGTCTGAGAGCGAAAGAATAGCCCAGGCTTGATAGGGTTAAAAGAACCATATAATTTTTGTTTGCGTAAAATGCCATTGAGAAGGAGTTAAGTATACTTCTCTGTTTGATTCAATATAAACATAAAACAACCAATCCGTGAAAGTTTTGGGGATCAGGTTGACGCAGTGGTATACTTTACTCGCCTTTCACCTCCGTGGACACGGGTTCGAATTCCACTCCAACGAGAGGATTGGGTTTTCGGTCCCAACCTGATAACGTGGGTTTTCCAACATAATATTTGTCTGGGTTTTCCTCCCACATTTAAATCTTAACATTTCTTAATCGTCTTCTCAAGATCTTCATCACAGGCCTTATTCAGCTAAAGTGCTACTGACACTTTTGAGGAATCCTTTATTTCATAACCATAAAAAAATACATATTAATATTAACGTGAAATTTAGGAAATAGTTAGTATTTCCTTAAGTCAAACAAACAATTGATTTTTTTAAATAATCAAATCAACCACAAAATTAGAAGTGGATCGCCAACATAGGGATAGATGGCTCAGTTGGTAGAGCGCCGACACGTTAACCCGAATTTGTCTTTATGCAATCAAAAACAATGTATTTTCCTAAATGAGACAACACCTCAGACACAATCATTTGTAGGGAAGAGATTGATACGCATCATCAGCTTTACACCAAGTAAGTGTTAAATAAAATTGTTACTATTTGGTTAGTGATAACAGGAGGATTTTAACATGATATCACAGGCGTAGCCAGGAATTTTGAACAAGGGGCCCAATCATTAACTCAAAAGTGTTGATAAAGACGGGCTATGTCCCTCCCCCCCCCCCCACCGAAAAGCCTGCATGCAACAGCGGAGGACTCATTTTGAAAGTGGTGGACTTTTTATAGATACATCACCGGTAATTTTCCGTTTCATAGGAACATTTTACTTCAGGACGGATAACAGGGATTTACATCAAATAATGTCCCAAAATTATTTATGGTTTGTCCCCTTCATAAATCATTGGGGCACTTATTGACTGTAAAACAAAATTTCTAAAAAATGATTTTGTAAAATATTTCATTTCATAGTATTTGATTTCCTTTCTAAAAGAAAATTTACAATGTTCCGATTAAAACAACACTTGCTTGAAATTATCGGTAAAATAACGTAAAACACGGGCGATACATATTTTGGTAAAATTGTGATTTCTCCTCATTTAAGTTGATTGGTTTCCTTTATTGTCTTTTATATTAGGATGTTTACTGATGTTAGAGTGAATTAGTTATCTAATGAATGAAGATACTTTTTCAGAGGTCATAGTTGCTGCTTCTAAATTGTGGTTTCTCCTCATTTAAGTTGATTAATTTCCTGACTCATTTGGCTTTTATATTATGATTTTTACTGGTGCTAGTGAGAATTAGTTATCTAATGAATGTATAGTTAATCATGTATCAATCATGTTTTTTGTCTCAATTATATCCAGTTAATTTACCCTACGTTCAGTATGTTCAGACATAGAGCAAGTCCTTGCTCTATAGTTCAGATTGTTTGTGTCAGTCAATAAGTCAATACTAATTTGTATAAAGATATGTTGCCCATGTTTTTATTATTTTTCATCGAAACATTGCTGAAAATATCCTACAAAAGAAAACAATAAATGAATAAATAAAACCCGGCATTACATACGTGACGGCTTAGAAATTATTAACTGAGAATTTAACACCCCAGTATATTTGTTAGTTCATACTTACCTTTACTCTTTACTCAACTGCATTATTATTCAAATTGAGGAAGCGCCCTCTACGATTGCATTTCTATCGCGCGCTTCCACCTTCACACTGTTTTCTGTCGAAGATCCATTTACATGTCTTCGTCAAAAATATCATTTATCTAAACTCAAATTTACACTTTCATTAACATTAATACTTTCATTTAGTGATTATTTGCTATTATTTCGTTAATTATTGTTAATTATTGATGACATAGCTTACGATTATATTGAATGTCCTTAAGACAGACTTATTTCATATATTTCACAATTGATAATGTTAAGGAGATTCACAAGTGCTTTATTGTTTAAACAGTTATCTCCTAAGACTTATTCTTGTTTCATTTTCCTTAGTTTGCATTGTTTATGATATATTCAAGATGGCAGACGCTGCCTAGGTTTTTGGCGCGAACCGCAGATAATTAATTGTGTAATTACGTGTTCCTATTATTGATCTTTGTATTTGATACTTTTAATTTATTTGTTAAATTTTGTAAAATGTTAACTTAAATTTAGCCCTCTCCGCATTGAAGTTGATTGATTTCCCAACTTATTTGATATAGTTTGTTTGTGTGTCTTTTACATTGTGATATTTACTGAAGCTAGTGAGAATTAGGGGCCTATTTACCTAATAACAATGATGATACATGTTCTGTCGCGTGGGTTTACACTAAAAATTAAACAGCTTTGAAGCAGTTGGACCAAAGCGCCAGTCATGCTCCCTATTCACTAACAGTTGTAATTGGCGATAAGCGGATATTCCCAACAATGAGGTTATCGTTCTCATAATGCCCAACAATGAATACATTTGAGTTATCCAAAAGTTGTAACAAAAATACCCAACTTGAATGACTCGATGTATAGCCAACTTTCAGCTAGAGCTTAAAGTTTACCCAACACCGAAAACATCACACATTTGGAAAACACGACTCAACAATAATTGTGCGATTTAATTTACCCATCACATTTGCCCATACTGTTTTAAACATCTTTAAGTACAAACTATAGATTATAGAGCATGTGCAATACGAAATCACAAACAAAGGATCAACATCCAAATAAATCAAACTAGCGATTTGAATGGACGGACCAAACGATTTGAGATTATCAGTTTAAAGATTTACTATTTGTTTACAAATGAAATTGGGAAATATGGTTCAGTCCACCGTACAATGTAAATAAATAAATATGTCTATATCCTGTGGCGTTCAGGGAATTCAGTCTATAAATATCCCAATACAACGTTTTTCAAAGAGTACCGGTAGTTAGAGTAAGAAGACAACTAGAAAAATGTGGTGAGAAAAAGTGTATGGATTTTGGGCTGCTGATACTCAGTGATGAATCTACTCTCACCAGCGTGGTCTGCAAGAAAACTACTGTATGTCATGGATGAGTTATCAGCAGAATTTGTATTGGATTTATAGTCTCAGGGACAAATGGCTGAAAGGATGAATTCTGATCAGTGGAGGGGAACAACCAAGTATCATTTCATTAAATCGCAATCAATTTTGCCGATTTAAACATCTTTTCTACCAGAACAAGTAGCACGGTTTTTTTCTCAATATCGGTGTCTTCCAACTTCATTGTTCCTATATATGTTTCTACGTAACGTTAGTTGTTTTCGTTGGTTTCGGTCGGTATATCCGGTATATCTGCTCGTTTTTAAACATGTATAGCACGTGTTGTATTGGCAATTTCCGGAAATGTTTATTTTCATGGGAACATTGATACTTTCCTTTTAGAAACGAAAATAAATACTTTGCAAAGCTAAATTTCACTAAAAGCTTCAACATTAATTCATGACGGGACCCATCATTAATTAATTTCGGTACATATTTACTATAAGACCATGTTTCACGTGATTATTAAGTATATCATTTTACAGCATTTATATTCACTTCCTTGAGTAAAATATCAATGTTTCGATGAACTGTGTATTTTGCAGTAAACTGCCGTTAGAATAGTGAAACAGTCGATACAATGATTTGCTGTTCTTACATTATTTTTTATAAGGCTTTCCCTTGTGAGAATGCCTCTATATTGAATTTCTCACACGTTCCTATTTTTCTTGTAATTAATTAATTGGTAAAATGGAGGAAATACATGTTCCAGAATCGATATTTAATTAAAAATTAATCTGTCGTTGATGGTATTAAATTAGTTAATTCAGTTTAAATTTTCCGGTGTCCTTTTAACGACACGGAGTAATGAGTTACTGGTTGTTTTCTGCATCTAGAAAGAATAACCTTGACTATCTCGATATTAAAAATCTTCGGTGGTATACTGCTATACACAGACAAGTGCTACAGTGTGGGACAAGTAAATTAATGATTAAAAACAAACTATCATTATGCATATATATCATATTTAGATTGACAAACATATTTTTAGATTTCAGATTGTTTTTGTTGGCTGACGTAACTTATGTAACGTGAAATTGGTGGATTGATGTTATGTGACTGAAATTCATGACATTACAACTTACAAATACCGGAGACTTGATAGACCGTCAAATGTTCCTGGTGCAAGTTTACTGATTCTGTTGTTCGCCAGATTTCTAGGATGAAAACAAAAGTAGGGATTGACATTTAATTAAAGCCCGTTTATTTTGTTATTTTCACCAATGTTCTTAGATTTTCCTCAAGTGATGTGTCAAATACTATGATAAATGTTCTGTCTGCAGTTCAGTAATACTTGAATGCACCAACATTAAAAAATTAAATAAATTGCCCTCCATTGACAAGTGCGACATACTGTGACGAATAAATTTATTTTTAAACAAATATTATCCCAATTGGAATACTAAAAACAAATACGAATATGGTACATTTTGATATGTTAAGCTCATTTTGTTGTGGCGTTAATGATCAGCAAATGTGAAAATACAAAGAAATATATCAATTAGCAAACATGAATTCCGGTCCCCCTTTTAATTTATTTCGCCGTCAGACTCCAGCTAAATTTAAAAACAAATTGTTGCGGTTCCTGATCGAGTAGAATTGAAGACACGTTAGTGAGCATTTTGTGCAACATCAAATGTTCTGGGTGAATAGTTTACTGAGACAGTAAAACGAAGTAGGATAACAAACATTTTAAGGAAGCATATATACATCAGTAATATTCATCAATGAACTCATATTTCCTGAAAGCAAACAATATGGAATGTTGCCATAGTACAAAAACACAAATTTGTCCCTGGCTGAGGTTCAATTATTTTAGAAGAAAGAAAATCGGTAGACAACACTTGCATCGATATAAACATGTTCGGTGGCAATCTTCCCTCTTTATTGAGTGTTACACTGTGGGACAATATTTTAAATATTAAAAAAATACATTTTCCACATGTTCTTCTTATAATACAATCCATTCTATAAGCAACATGTGTTGTTAAATCCAGATATACATTCATTAAATGATTTGTAACAATGTTTCTAATTGCGTTGTGTCGTGTCGAAACTGCGCTATATAAATCCTATTATTATATTATCACTATCAGGTCGTAAAAGAGAAAATAGTGAAAAAGCATCCACATAATTGTTTCGAACTCCAAACAGGAAGTACTGTTACAGATGGTGATTAGTTTCTTTAAGACATTCGGCAGTGTTTCTATTATTGGTTCACCCACGGAATATCTGTAAGCATCTTAAGTCTTGAGCACCACTGCCGGAGAGTATTTAATACATAAAGATATTGTTCATATTGTTGTATATTGTTCTGTTAGCACCACAAATACGGAAGCGGAATGCATTGGGTTTGGGTGTAACTTCTATTTAAGACCTGTTCGCCCCATATATTTTCACACTCATCTGAACACGAGGTCAGCCAGAAGTTCTGTCTACTTCTCCTCTGCTGATATGATGTTTGTCGCCCTCCATCAGCCTTACCCCGTTATCACTCCATGGCTTAACTAGTGCCATGGTGCGTCGGCCCTACAACTTGACCAGCAGAGGCAGTGAGTTACACCTGTTGTAATTATCTCCTTCAAGTTGATGGTTTGAACCAGCCGGTTCTGGCATTCTTCAACGATGGCCTAAACCAGAACAATTTTTGAAACTCCGTAGATGGCCTAAACCAGACCAGTTGTTGACACTTAAAGATTTATTTTGATGGGATAAAATTATGCCGCTCTTGTTTGTTCCGTGCCCTTATTCTTTTAGTGCTCAGCATTAGGGGGCTTGTCCGGAATTCAGCGAATTCCGTAGCCACTCTAAAATCTTCAGAATGATTCATTTGATAAACAGTAGTGATAATTACTATTGTTATGCCCACTTGGTACTGTTTGTGTAATAGTATGGATATAGGTGGTGGTATAGGTTTCCTTTAAAAAACGTTTTTAGAGCTGCGTTCAGCTTGCAGTATTTCTGATGGATACTAAAAATGTAAACTTACAGCAAAATGCAGCCAACTCTATTTCCAACAGTTTTCTGCATTACAATTTTACATACCAAGTGTTTTAATCTGATTTACACAATTTCTTCAAACGCTTAATAATGAAACTGCAGTACGTTTCCATATTTGTTTGTTTTACCCTTTCTGATTCTCTTTTTCGGCCTACAACTGAAAACCCTGGCTGTACCGTATCAAACAAGTTTTCAGTCAAGGGGTCTTTGTCCGACCTTAGAGAGGAATTTTCGCTCTTTATAACTAATTTGTGTCTCTCGATGAGCGTTCTGATTCACCGAATTACCAAGTAACTTTGAGGGATACGGGGTCAACTCAATATGTGCTATTGCAAGGGGAAGTTCCTTTAACCGAAGGATCTTCATTTGGCATAGATGTGCGTATTACGGGTACATGTAATGAATCTATTGATGTGCCTCTCCATCGTTTCTATTTATAGTCAGACTTAGTTTCAGGTCCCATGACCGTGGGTGTAACTCCCACTTTGCCTCAAGGGCTTAATGGTATAACACTACTGCTAGGTAACGAAGTAACTGGTACTAGGGTATTTGTAGAACCTTGTATGACGGGTGTGCCATGTTCTGATAATAATACTAGGTTCACCATTGTATTTTGGTACCAAAAACTGATTCTTTTAGATTTTGAAATCAGAGACAAAATCTGACAGATGTCCACTGTCAAGAGTAGATGATTGTATTGATCATGTTGATGAAGCTAAGTTTGTGAGTACTTTTGATTTGTTAAAGGGATATTGGCAGGTCCTTCTCACTCCTCGTGCAAAACAAGTTTCTGCTTTTGTGACTCCTCAGGGGTTATATCAGTATAAGGTCCTCCCTTTTTGTTTGAAAAACGCGCCTGCGTCGTTTCAAAGTTTAATGAATGATGTGAGCAAGGGTTAGACAAACACTGAAGTGTACATAGATGATGGCTGTGCATTTTCTCAGCATGGCTGGGTATTATCGGAAATTTTGAAGGAATCTTTTGGATGTTGTTGCTCTACTGACAATGATTGGTCAGATGAATGCAACCAAGCGTCATTTGAGAGAGATATATATATATATAGTAAAAACCATTCCAGCTAACGAACCAGTTTTGATGGCACCAGATTTCACCAAACCCTTTAATTAAATTGTTCAGTAGATGCCAGTGATGTAGGTATTGGTTCTGTTTTCATACAAACATATGCTCAGTTTGTTATTTTTTCTAAGAAAATAAACTAAACATCAGCAAAATTACTCAACCATAAAAAAGGAGTGTCTTGCTTAGCTGGTTTTGTATTTCAAGCATTTTGAACTTGTTTTTAGTGCTCCAACCAGATCGATAGTTGTGTATACTGATCCGTTAGTTTTCATTCATAAAACAAAAAATAAAAAATAACCAACAATCCAAACCAAGAGTTTGATAAAGAGATCGTTCATATGAAAGGTAAAGATAAGCGCTCTCTTGTTCAGTACATGTATTTGTAATGAGTTCAGTTTCTCCGCATAGTACAATCATGTAGATGATTGAATTATTATTATTATTTAACTGAATTATAATTTATTGGTCACTGATAATTTGTTAAGTCATTTTTTAAGACAACATTTAATAACAAGCCCATAGTCAATCTTTGTTTACATTACGGCATAGCTGTGGGGGAAACAAACCAAGATTCTGCACGACAACTTTTAATTACAACAAGTTAGCTGATTTAGCGAAAAGAAATACAACAACATTGATTATTGGCACCGTACAGAAAAGGAATCCCATATCATCTATTTGCAATATTCGAAATTTCCTGACGGTGAGAACTGTTAACAACAACAAACCATTCGTATGTAAACAAGTATAACGTTTGCTGGCCCATTTTCGAGCTCCTGAAATAAGTCCTTTTTGCAAAACCGATGCAATAATTAACGAAAACATCGCCAGTCAGTTCAACAAAATCAATGACCTGAATGTTCCTCGTTGCAATAGTACTCATATGCCTATTATTTAAATTATCAACGGTTTAAAGACAGTGATGTACACTGCAGGCAAAACAGGACCATCCAATCTCTCGAACTCACTGTTAGACACCAACTGGCCCAGAGGCTGGAAGTGTTTGCTGGTAAGATGATCCATTACAAGCAAAGGTTAGCAGCATCAAAGCTTCTTGCATGCAGTTCTATCAATAAAAGAACACATACATACATACTGGCTCTTTGAACCTTCACCGGTTTCTCAAGTATGATGTTGTAAGCATTTCCGCCCTGTATACATAATAAAACCTAAGATTTTAATATTATTATCTACACTGATGAACATTCTGTGTTACGTGATGAAAACGTTTTCCTTTGGACTCTTTGGACACTGTCATGTCCTACACTGTCATGTCCTACCCCGGCCAACTGGCCTACTGTCGAAGAGTTGTGCATAAGAATATCTCACTCCTGGGTCTCTGTCTCGAATGATCCAAATCAGCCATAAATCAGAATTACGTCACAGTCACTTCGGATAAAGATACTGCCCGACTATTAACCTACACGCTTAGATATGCATCGCCCGTGTTTTACCGGCAATTTCGGATTGTCTCAATTTTCATTGGAACATTGATGTTTTATTTATTTGTTTATTCATTTATTTATTATTATTTTTGTAAGGAAAACAAACACCTCACATTAAGCTTGGTACAACAGTAAACAAATGCCAACATTAATTTAAGACGTAACCCACCTTGAATTAATTTCCGTACATTTTTACTGTAAACCATGCTTCTCAAGATTATTTTTAGAAACGTGTATTTTTGTACGTAACATGGTTCTTATCCTTTCTTCAAGTTAGAAAGCAATGTTCTGATAAAAAAGAAAGTTTTGGAAATTGCCTTGACAATAGTCAAAGATACGGGCGATACATCTTTAACTTCAGTATAACAGATTGTCCCCAGCGACTGATAGATCACGTACCAGTAAACCCTCCCTGGCAACAGGATCGAAAAACATAATTCCAAAACTAGATTTCTGCGGCTATCTGAAATCGTTGCTCAACACTAACGCTGAGTTCTGACAACGGAGACCTGATATTCCTACCCACCACTGCAACAGCAACGATGGGGATTTGATGCTTGTATCGATGATGAAGACTTCCCACGTGAACAGCGCCCTCCTTTCCCTCTGTCCCATTTATGAAGAAGTCGGCAGTAACAAGACGGGCTTATAAAGATTGTCCCTTACGCTCATCACAGACTGATCACTGCGCTAGATGAGAAATCGTTCTGTCCATCTTGAGAAATCGAGTCTGGAAACAGACATCCAAGCTAAACGAAAGCCTAATCCATGGCGAATTCCTCTATACAATCGTCTATTGGAACTAAAAATATTGCAGAATAATCAGTGGAATTGAGATGATAAATACATATATGATTTCAGTCAGTGGCATGACGCAGCCAATGAGGGAGGGGTCATCGAGGGTTCAACACCCCCATGAGCCTGCTCAATTGTTAATCATATAACATAAAACAAAATGTTACGTATAATGTTGTTTTAAGCGGTGTTTGGGGGGGGGGAGGACCTCCTCCCGGGCATGAATGCATCCCTACGAGCCTGCTGATTTTGTTTCGGGGTGGGGGTCATCATAACATAAAACAAAATATTACGTGTAATGTTGTTTTAAGCCGCGGTGTTTCAGCTCACAAACATAATTGGCACATCCCCCACCCTTAGACGTTCCAGATGCTGCATTTCGGCGAAAATAAAATACACTCCCCAACAACCTCTGACTCATAACGCGCCTGATTCTAGTCGAGGCTCACCACAGTGGAATCGAAACTAGCACAAGCTAAAGCAGTAGGGTCAGCATGGTTCATGCCAAAATCAAAGATGAGAGGGATCGTAGACAGGCACACCGGGTCATTCAAATCATCGCACAATCGGCAGAACTCAACGCATAATATGAGCGTGGCATCCACATAATTTTAAACCAAACGGCTCTTTTCCGAGCCAAATATTTTTAAGAATGAGATTCATGATCGTGTCTGCCCCCGTTTCATATATCTTCTGGTGTCTTGCAAGGCAGTGTTGAAGGACCCCGCCTTTTCAAAAATGTTTCGACTCAAACAATTTCAACATGAGTGCAACAACAACACCTTGGCCTCGACATTCAATTCAATATCCCACAAGAATGCTCCGATCGAAAGATGAGAGCTGTCGCTCCGACGCGAGGCTCCAAGTGGATGTACTGAGCAGGCTACGCTGATGATTTAGTCATCTTTGGTCGTTCGAAAAAAGATCTACAGACGTCTGCAGATATTTTGGTGTCTATACTAAAGGAATATGGTTTAGTTTTGAGCGTGAAACAAGCGAAACCATGCTAATGAATTGCCTCACGTCACCATATCCAGACTCTGTTATCAACATTGAAATATCTGGGAACAAAGATTGACTGGAACCTGCCAAAAACTGGCCAAACCAGAGCTGAGCTATCGTAAAAGCTCTTGCCTCGGTGCTTTTCACAAAAACAAGAAATTCTTCAAAAATCACGACGTCGACCTGAAAATTAAAACACAAATCTTCGACTCCCTCTGCCAATCTCGGTTAACATACGCGTACAACATTGGGACCATACCAGGTGCGGAGTTTAAATCGATTTCCGGCTACTACATCGGCTCCCTGAAAAATGACAATGCGCAAAAAATAAAACCCAAAGAAAACAATATATCCTTGTAGGCCTACTTTGAACATATCTTGGGAATCCACCCACTTCAAACTGATCTCTCTGCAGTGCCTTTCTTAGACCCAATCAATACTACATTCATTTTATCACCGTTAACTGGCAGGGGTCGAAGATTTTAAAGAGATACTCTAAAGCACTCTTAGTTATAGAGCTTTTCCAACTTTCAAAGAGATAGGCTAAGGTCCTCAAAAAACTGACTTTAATTTGTATTTTCACACAAACTTACTGTTAAATACTTTAAACAGCCATTTTCTCTGAATCCTTTTTTTTTCTTGAAATCAGAAAAGCCCGTATAGTCAATTTTTGTTTACATTGCGGCATAGCTGTGGGGGTGAACCAAGATTCTGCGTGGGCCTACGTGTACTTTTACGTAGAATGCGTAGAATGCGTGTACTTTTACGAGACATAGGCCCGTATTTTAGAACGTTCCTTTACTGCAAAGGACGCCTTTATGCCTATTGTTCTCTAAGAGAACAATATGCATGAAGGCGTCCTTTGCAGTAAAGGAACGTTCTAAAATATGGGCCATAGTCTTTTGCTAAACTGTCGGCAGAGCCTCACAGACGTACATGAAGAGTTGCTGGCCTACGAGACATTAGGCCGTATTCATAAAAATAAGTAATTACTAACTAGTAAATGCTATAAGTAAAAGCAACAGCAAGGTAAGTAAAAGGTCTAGTCTAAGCAATTGCTAAAAATCTTATTCATAACCATTTGCTAAATGATTACAGTTGTTACTTGCCACGGCTAGTAAGTTCTCAAGTAGTTGCTATTGTACTACAGTACCATCCACGAGTCTCGGTATTTGGTGGTATGAAGGTGTTTGCAAGCCATTCCACATTTTCTTTCTCAAACCTAAATAAAGTTCTGTAAGTGCTAGGGTTGACTTCATCACGATTAAGCCTGATGTTATACACCTTAGGTTGTGGTCTTGGACGTAAAAACATGGCAGAAGATGTGATATGTCTGTACTGGCTAAACAGCAAGCCAAAAATTAGGTGCTTGTACAATCACTAGTAAATGCTAGTCAAAGGTAATTTTTATGAATACAAATTGAAGTAGGTGCTAATTTCTCTAGCATTTACTTATAAGTAAAAAGCAATTACTAATGCTTAAAATTTGTAGCTTTTACTTGAAAGTCATTGCTTATTTCTATGAATACACATTTAAGTAAAAGATTAGTAAAAGGGGGTTGTTACTTTAGTAAAAGCAATTACTTATTTTTATGAATACGGCCTATAGTCTGAGACATGTTCAACCTTTATACTCAGATTATGTAATGGAAATCCTCATCTAATGTCCTGAATTTGATTGGGGGCGCTTAAGCTCACTATTTGTAATACCCAATTTAAACTTTACGACACAACGTATAAGAAACGTTTTATCCAGATCAGTGAAAACATTTTGAACAATTTTGTTCTTTAAATAATGTATAACTTGTCCCACACTGTTGCACTTTAATTGTGTATGTAGGGCATGTACTCAAGTGTTTATCGAGATGCATTTGTAATTTTAATTTAAAAAATGAATGAACCTCAGTTCAAGCAGGATAATTGATTAGACTGTTTGATACCATCATCTATGTTTCACAAATTATAATTATATGGAAATCATTGATCATATTTACCAATGTATGTAAGTTTTATTGCGAATGCACATTGGGCCAGGTTGAAATTAAAATGTGCCGAAAGGGGTAATTTGTTAATTTGCTAGATTTTATTTATTTTACATTTTTATTTTACATTTTTTGCTCAGACCCAATAAAATTATTTTCTGAACACAAAACATTAATAAGCTCAAGTAAATTTGTCATGACCATAGTGTCGTCCAACAATCACAACAAATTTCGATACAAACCCTTTTCTGGTAATATATTTTAAATTGTCAAAAAATATCGTCATGTAAATTTAATTTAAACAAGTTCATAGTCAATAACTTATGAAAACTAAATCGATTTTAAATTGGCCTAAGGATTTCATTCACAAAAAGCGAGCAGTTGTATATTAAACATGTAATTAAAGCTGTTTTTTTTTTAGATCCTAACCTTTTTGCAACATTTTGATACCAATATTAGCTTTTTGTTATTTTGACTGTTGTCATAATGTGAGTTCATAATAACGCAACAAATGTAAACAATGAAAACATCGATTCAATCAAGTAATTAAATAAATCAGCTCGAGCACGAATCTATGACAACGAATGGCTCAATGACATCCCTTCCATGGGTGAAAGTTGTCAGAATCGATTGCCGCTTTAATTGTGCTTTCACAGTAATTAGAGTGTATTTTAATACAAAATATATTACTTCATGAATTTAAATCAATAATTTGTAAGCATGACAAATGAATTTTACAGAATTGCCGCGTTGAGCTTTCACACTCTTAATACTGTTGTGAAATTACCAAGCGGGATTATAGATTCAGACAACTTCCACCCATGGGAAGGGATGCACTCCAACAATTCATTGTTATATTTTGTAAAGATGATATTTTGCACTCCAGCTTATTTATTTATTTGAATACTCGATTGAATCTTTCAATGGGCTTAAAAATATTCGGTAATTATACAATCGGGTAATTGCTATTTGAAATAATGGAAACCCCCATTCCCCCAAACAAAAACAAATTTATCATCTTAGATGAGCAATTCCATTACTGAGTGAAGGTTGCCATGTTTGAACACGTACCCAGCGTGGGCGAGCAATCACTCATGTGCGTGTGCGCAGCTTTGCTGGCAGCTTGGAAAAAGAAACATAGGTCAAGGGATTGACCTTAATTTTTTAAGGTAAAATCAAATTGGGTATTCGGTTTATCTACACTTTTTGCTGATTATTTGTTCATAAATATAGGGCAGAAAAGATAATTTGCCGTTTTCAGTATATCTAAGCAAATAGGGTGTTCGGTTTGTTTTACCGTTTTCAGTATCCTGTTTTTAACGGTATGAACCGTGCTTGTGTTGTTACATACATTGTCAAGATGTGTGTTAGACAAGTAGGGCCAAACAAAAAGTCTCCCGTTTCTGGTCATAGGTCTTTAAAACATGTTTAAATTTTTTTTTTTTTTAATGTTGACGCACGGGTCTGAGGCGACGCGCGTGGAGACCAAAAACCGGAGACTTTCTCTTTTTAGCCTAATAAGTGAAATAATTATTCGTAACACATATTATTGCTGGGCAATGTATAGTTAGTAGAATACAGCCAAATAGAGAAATATTGTTGGACATTATAGATTGTGGAAAACAACTACAGCCGCAACTCTTCAAGTAACTATAACAAGTATACATCACCTACTATCCTGGAAAAATGATAGATTCCATACTAGTACTAAAGAAGATGAAAATGTAGTCAAGTGGTGTTTGGAAACAACATGTAGGAGATATTGAGCAATGAATCTGTGCACAAGAGTCCATGACAGTGAGAAGTCTTCAGGAGAATGAAGACTATCAGAGCATATACTGATCGAAACGTTGAGTTTCTCATCACCAGTTCTTCTCAGAACCGACAATTATTACAAATCCTAAGAGGTTGTTTACATGGTGCTACTACAAACCTTATACTACTGCTAACTATGGTTAGTTCAATGTACAAACAACACTTGGAGGCGCCATGCTTTTCAGTCACTCAAGCGTGAGGTCCTTTTTTTCCGTACAGGCCATTATGTGTACGGATCCTAATTCTGAGCAGGGAGGAAGCACCCAGGGAATGGGGAGGGGCGGGGCCCTTTGCTCCTTCCCCTATATTTACATAACTGAGCATGTGCCATTCCCCGTCTCTATAATATTCTGACGGGCCTGCTACGATTATTGCAATTATTGTTCATATGTACACTGTCTCTTCACCCTTACTAATTGTTTTTTTATGGTATCTTTTCTGATCATTTCCATTCATCCTAGCATAGCGTTGACTACTTCTATTAATACAGTTATGTGTATTTGATTGAGTACATAACAGATGCAGAGAAAGGCATCGATGATGAACCAATGAGCCACTGTCACACTTATACAATACAGCAAGAACTATGTTTAAAGATTTAAAGATAAGGTATACAATTACAAATTCAAAAATATTCAAATTGTATAAAGCTGATGATTGTATCAAACTTCCCAAGAAGTAATTTGTCCGGGGGCTTTCACTTTAAAGAAAAATGTAATTATTGGTAATTAAGAACAAACAAGTTTGTTTACC
This sequence comes from Zoroaster sp. YZ-2022, assembly GCA_029582265.1. NCBI lineage: Eukaryota > Metazoa > Echinodermata > Asteroidea > Forcipulatida > Zoroasteridae > Zoroaster > Zoroaster sp. YZ-2022. Next base: position 126,454 of record CM055817.1, on the reverse strand, counting down.
GGGAATAGTACTCTTTCCATGTTAGAATAGTTGGGAATATGAAATATCTTAATAGTTTACACTTTTCCTTAATGACATTACGTAATAAGGTGAAATGGTTACAGGTTGGTTGTTAGATGTATATTTTAATTCAAAGAGGATAAATATACCCGTAGGGTATAATCATTAAAATTCACATACTGTTGGGGTTGAATCCCCTGAAACCCCCACCCCTCCACCCACCCATGACTACGCCACTGCTTTGACCTTTGAACTTACTATTGCTTTTCGAACATTTCCCATTCCTGGTAATTACACGATACCCAAACTGTGTTTTGTTTAATTACGATAAACTTCCAAAAAGAATCATCTATCATTCTATCAATCCCATTTTGGGGGAATTTTAAGGCTGTGTGTCCCTTTAATGTAAGGGGACTTCTTTATTTGGTTTCATTTACAGGAATGTAAACAGTAACATTGTACATTTATATTCGTTTTTTATTAAACAAATGAGTTTTTAACGTTTAATACAGTAAAATTAGTAGTCAACTTTTACATTATGCATAGCAATACTCGTGGTAGTGTGGCACCGGTAGTAACAATGTGCAATGCATTTGTGTTTCAGTAATTGTACTGAGTTAACGTTAGACAACACACAGACAGTACAACGCATTGACATTGTACAATAGATGGAGGTATTGGCAACGTTGGCATTGTACGGAAGCCCATGGGTGCCACGGTGCGTTTCTCTTTCAAGTGGGAGTGTTCCTCTTTCACAGCGGTGCGTTTCTCATTAAAGTTGGGGCGATTCTCTTTCAAGTGGGAGTGTTTCTCTTTCACCTGGTTGCCGCCCCTTAAATAAGTGGCGGCCGCCACTTAATAAGTGGCGGCCGCCACTTAGTTACTGGCGGCCGCCACTTAATAACTGGCGGCCGCCACTTAATAACGGCGGCCGCCGCCACGGTAACTGGCGGCCGCCGCCAGCAACTGGCGGCCGCCGCCGGCCAACTGGCGGCGCCAGTTACTAAGTGGCGGCCGCCAGTTATTAAGTGGCGGCCGCCAGTTATTTAAGTGGCGGCAACCAGGTGAAAGAGAAACACTTACATGTGAAAGAGAAACGCACCGCTGTGAAAGAGAAACACTCGCACTTGAATGAGAAACGCACCGCAGTGAATGAGAAACACTCGCACTTGAATGAGAAACGCACCGCTGTGAATGAGAAACATTCGCACTTGAATGAGAAACGCATCGCTGTGAATGAGAAACGCATTGCTGTGAAAGAGAAACACTCCCACTTGAAAGAGAAACGCACTGTGGCACCAATGGGCTTCCGTAGCATTGTCACCTGTGGCGTAAATCCGTATCGAAAAATGTGTGTGTGTGGGGGGGGGGGGCGGGGTGAGGCCGGGGAGGTGATATTAAAATTTGTGTGCATAATATACAATGAAACATGGGCGTCGATCGCTACTTAGAAGTGGGGGGACCATGCAGGCAATGTCAGATCCAGGATTTGGCCAATATGGGCACTCTGGGCCGGGTCGCACACCCCACTTTTAGACATCATATTTGGGGGGAAACAATTGCGGATCTAGAACTCACAATTTCTGGAAGCCAAATGTTGGATCTTGCTATTCACTACGGAGTGGGGGTCCGGACCCGCTTAAGGGCCCCATTTTTATTCTAGACTAGACTCTCTCTGATACAATATGATTCGTTTTCAGTACCTATTTGCACTGTTGGTAAACGTTGAAGGCATTGGCCGATCCAGGGGGCCTAAGGGGGCTGTAGTCCCCCTAAAATCGTTTAAAAAAATAAATTTAAAAAAATAAAAAATAAAAAAGGGAGAGAAAAAGAGAGAGAGGGGTAGGGGAGGGGAGAACGCACTCCCATTCCCACAGTGTGCGGGATAAACATAAGGAGGTGACCTACTTAGTACTGTACTAACCGTTGCGCGTAGGAAGTGGCGGAACCCTTTGTGTAGTACTGAAAATAATTGTTTTTGATTCTCAGCCCCCCAAATTTTTATTTTTATTTTAATTTTTTTTTAAATGGGTGACGAATGATACATTCAGACGCGATTCTAGATGCCAGCAGACGACACGCGGATATTAGTTGGCCAAAGGATATAATTTGTCAGAAGAATTGAGGTTTGAGTGGCAATTGATGTATGGGACAGTGGTGGAGATAAGGGTAGGAGGAAAATTATTTCACATGCAGGGTAGCGCATTTCAGGATAGAACTGCGATTGGTACTACTGAATTTGAGCAAGAAAACGACTGTGCCTTGATGAATGTGTTGGTTTTAACTTAACCTTGCTCCTAACGTGGCGTTTGGTAGGCAAATATAAGAGCAGTTGTTAGTAAATTAGGGTGGGCCGCATTTGCACACGTGCTCGTCAAACCCAGCCATGCAATGTATGGGGAAGGGCGTAAGTGCATAGGCCTACTAATATTATAGCCAACTCAAAACTAAGGGTCAGTCTTGGTGTGGTGGTATGCATATATAGGACGGGCGTGGTTGGTACATTCACAGTCACCGGGGAACAAATGGCTAGGTCTTTGTGCGTACAAGGTGTGGGAGTACAAACTAAAGACACTAAAGTGGGTGAATCCTTGATGGATGATGGAGTTTACATAATACATAGCAATGGTATACAAATAAATGTATGTGCTAAGACGGATAGTCAATGTGACCATGTTAATAATCACTCAAAGGAAAGTCTTCAATTCAGAGGAGGGGAGACTACTGTTATAAACACCATTTCACCAACAAATTCGTGAATTTACCATGACGTTTCTGTTCAAACGTCTCCATGCAATTCTTCGCAATGTCATCAACAAGGTCCAGCAATGATAAACTGTTACCGGTAGGCCTACCGTTCAAGTTGCAGGGCTTCATCTATTGAAACTCGACTTCTCCCATGGACACTTTTTTTTGCGTGCTCAAGAGTAACATCCCAAATTCCATACAAATGTTTCTACAAAGAGAATGCCCAAAAGTGCTCACATCATTCTCACAAACCTCATATCAACTCTACATATTTTATTTTACATAATCATAACCTACTTCCTATGTTTACATGCTATCAAAAACCCGATCATGATTGGTCACTTGTAAATATAGGCCTAGCATGTTTTTGGCTTTTTGGAGACACATGTTAACATTAGTCCATAGTCCGACTGCTTCTTGCTTCAGTGTCTTTGTATTAGTCTCCCCTTGAAAACCTTTCAAAAGGCTTGCGCGCAGGTCGCGTTTTGACAACAAGCGTTTTAAAAGGTTTGACGTCATCAACTGACAACCGGTCTTGTTTTGACTTGTTTTGACAACAGATCGCACAATTGACCAATACAAATCAAAACATTTATTTTGAAACCTTACTCTCTTCAATAATTATTAATAATTTCCACACTTGACCTTGATTGTTTACCGTGTCAAATTACAATAATGAAAACAATTAATTCCAGAGAGAAAGAGTTAAAAAGGCCAACTTGCGCTTAAATAAAAACAATGCCTTATTTTTCCCCAAGTAAGTAGAGGGTCCCATCAGTTACACGGTGGACTTCATCTGTTAGCCTTCATTATCAGGGGCGGCCATCCTCCATGGCAAAACTGGTTTTATGTGTTGGAGGAAAATGTGCAGGTAAAATAATTAATTCCTTAAATTTTATTGTTATTATCTCTGAATTTATCCAATCAGGAAACCAAACAGAAGTTGAAAAAGAAAACGTTTTTGAGTTTTTCATATCTTCAATGTATCAAAATTAAAGCAGCACCTATTAAGTTTGGGATTTCAGTTTGTTTCAGTGCAAGATTCTCTTGTAAAATGCTGGAACTCAGTGCATGATCATACAGTTGATACACATTTCAAAGTTACAAAGTAATCATCAATTTCAAGAATATTGATTAAAAGTTTTTGGAGCTTCTACAAATTATATCATTTTATTCAATAAAATGTAAAAAAAAATGTTTATGTTCAATTCAAGATTAATAACATCTTTACGGCAATCTGAATAAGATGAAGTGTGGAAAAGCAACTCGTTGTGAGGGCAAAGTAAATGGCGCCCTCAAGAGTTTGTACATTTCACATTAGTAAAGTACATGTGATGTAGGCCCTAGGCCTATTATGGACTGTGATTGTCACCCAAATTACCATAAATTTCATAATTCTCTGAGTCTTTTAATGAACGTGAGTACAACCAATGATTAGTTAATGTTCCTAGTTCATAATATATATATTGCTCTATTTCGAAATGTCTTAGTGAACTTATTTGATATTTGCCCCAGCCCAGGCCCACCAGTGGCAGTGTGGCACAGACCTGAATCCTTGGCTAAGGCCTTAGCCACATAACATTGCCGCAAACGGCGGGATTTTGTAAATTCTTGGCGCTCAAATTGACAATATTTGCAACTATTTCGATACACTAGATACATTCTTACATGTTGAACTATCCCAGCGCTCCAAAAAATTGTGATTTTACATTTTTAGGCTATATTTTGTGAAACTGAAATATCATTATCAACCTGAAAATATTAACCGAACGTTAGTCGTTACAACTTACACGACGATCGGCATTTTGCAGGTTTCAACGAGGGCAGCCATCTTGAATTTATGAAGAGAGGTCAACGGAAAAACATCTTGCGCGCACAACAATTTTACGACGGCTGTTATACGTATCTAGTGTGTCAAAATAGTTGCAAATATCGTCAATTTGAGCGCCAAGAATTTACAAAATTCCGCCGTTAGCGCCAGCGGCAATGAAACCAATATGTGGCTAAGGATTCGGGTCCATGCCACACTAGTGGGGCAAATTTGATATCCGATCATATGTGTATACTATGGCTATGCACCGTTGTGCATAGGGATAGACCTTATGCGTTGACGTCATCACGCCGCCATCTTAGAGGTAAAACGATGATGAAACAATGGAAAACGCACATCTATACACGCGCGGCGCACAGATTGGGCCAATGAGCAACCTTCTTTTGACCTCTAGCTGAGGGCGCCCTACTCAAATGACGTCATGTGCATAAGGTATATTCCTCATTGTAGTACTAGTAGGCCTAGTACATGCACATTGGAATCACAATCACACACACAGTGCGTATAAGCCTAAGGTATCACTAGGCTGTTTAAGTCTCACAATAAGCCTTATCGCTAATAGCAGCTGCAAGGAATTGTGGGATGTCTGTGGGCGCAACAGCGCCACTGCGTGCCGCGCGGACAAACAAAATATTATTGACGTCACAAAAGCTGCGCCAAACAGATGCCCCTTTTTGTATCCCTGTATGCTTTGCGGCAGTTGCTTCAGTGCTATTAGCGATAAGGCTTATCAGCAGTGTGGTCAGCAATACACACACACAGTGCGTGTAAGCCTAAGGTATTACTAGGCTGTTGTACATATATGTACATGTGTATTCATACATTACCATAACACAGAACAAAAGTTTATAAAACTTCACATCAAGTAGGGTTTTCAGTTCGTACGTGCTTGACTGAAGCCCTCCACACGCACATCGCATCGCCCGCAACAAAAAACATCAAAATTTTAAATCAATTTTTTTTACTAGTTTTACCTGTCGAAATCTTACATGTAATAGCTCATTGGAAAGCTTATAGTTTCAGCTATCCAACAATGTACATAAAATAAATAGCAATCGGAAGTACGTGCGAAAGCCTAAGTTTTTATGAATGAACCACTCTCGTCCTGCCCAGCCTTTCGCGAAGTGTTCTGAGATCGGGCGCATTCAGCCCGTAAAATTTGCCTTGCTCTGCTGAGGGCATCCACTTCGGAGGTGTCTCCGCACCCGAGTACATTGTGATTGACATGAAAACGGGTTTCCCTATTGAGTCAAAGGGCTCCTTTACATACCCATGCTTGCTCGATCTCCATAGCTACTCTACAACCGATGTTACGAAGAGATAAAAAGTAAACACCGTTTTTTCGAGGTGAAATCTTCAAGGTGAAAGGGAAGAGCGGTGTCTGAATTAATTTTACACCTCTTTTCTATCATATGTGAAAGTTTTGAGCCGTAATTTTTTTTAGTTTTGAGCAGAGAGTGTATTTTTTACACCCTTTCAAAAGCTCTTATGAGGGAAACGAGCACGAACGCTGTGCGTATGTATCACGGTGTGTGTAGGCTGATTCAACGGTTTTGTTGCCATTAGGGATGTACACAGTGTATGGACAGTCGCGCTTCATCGAATGCTGTATACTTGATTAAATAAAACAGGATTCCTCAAAAACTACTCGTCCGATTTTCTTGATTTAAAAACCATTGTATTTCTTTCATCAAAACCTTTAATTTGATATAAATATTGAGCATATTGGTTTAGGAATAATTTTTCACCTGAAAACCCTACATCAAGTTCTAAGGAAAAATATCTTCCTTTGATGATATGTGTCATCTGCATTTGACTTACACTTTCACACGGGCATTTTACTGGAATACGGCGGCAGGAATGTGACTCACGTCTAACGTTAACATTAACGTTAACGCGTGAAACGTTAACATTAACGTTAACGCATGAAACACATTGACCGAACGTTCACGAAAAACATGCGGTCGCTCTGGTGTCCTTCGCGTATCACTCTCAAGACCCATTATGTTCAATCACAAGACAAACTTGATCATTGGAAAGCCAGATTAATAAGCTACAAATTGGTATCAAACATAAGCAAATAAAGGGCGGCAAACAAAAAATACAAGCTTCCAAATTTATCTATCACCGGTGATCGATTTTTACACAGGGCTGAGTTGAAAGGGTTAAGTCTCACAATCAACAGTGTGGTCAGCAATACACACACACACAGTGTGTATAAGCCTAAGGTATCACTAAGTCTCACAATCAGCAGTGTGGTCAGCAATACACACACACAGTTCGTATAAGCCTGAGGTATCACTAGGCTGTTTAAGTCTCACAATCAGCAGTGTGGTCAGCAATACACACACACAGTGCGTATAAGCCTGAGGTATCACTAGGCTGTAAGTATCACAATCAGCAGTGTGGTCAGCAATACACACACAGTGCGTATTTAGCCTGAGGTATCACTATGCTGTAAGTCTCACAATCAGCAGTGTGGTCAGCAATACACACACACAGTGCGTATAAGCCTAAGGTATCACTATGCTGTTTAAAGGTCCTATGAATTAGAAATGTTTTCCAGTGTAAACTATAAAATATGCACACATTAACCTATAAATGCAATTTAAAAAAAAATGTATTGGAGATTTACATCGCAAAAAACTTTAAAAACATTTTTTGGGGATGAACCCGCACACCTAAAAGGGGACAAATTTGTGATGTAGACCTAGGAACATGTTGTTTGTTGGCGCGCATCGATCGATGATACAACATGCAAACTTATGTAACTGTTTTTGTTATTATGCCGCCAAGGTGTATTGTTGCTGATTACAGCAACACTTCTAAAGAATGGTGCCAGTCTGCACAGATTCCCATCAGATCCACAATATCAACAAATTTGTTTGGATGGCTGCAGTGAAGCATACCAGAGCAAAATGGTCAGGAATGTGCATTGTCAATGTCATTTGTCATTTGTCATTCGTCATTCGGTGCCTTGATCTACGTCACGAAAGGAGATATCAAAAGGGACAACACAAATTTTGGGGACAAATTAAATTGTTATAACTCATGACAAACTTATAAAAATAGTAAGTATTATGTTTTATTAATACAAAACCATATGCTGTAAGTCTCACAATCAGCAGTGTGGTCAGCAATACACACACAGTGCATATAAGCCTGAGGTATCACTGTGCTGTTTAAGTCTCACAATCAGCAGTGTGGTCAGCAATACACACACAGTGCGTATAAGCCTGAGGTATCACTATGCTGTAAGTCTCACAATCAGCAGTGTGGTCAGCAATACACACACACAGTGCGTATAAGCCTGAGGTATCACTATGCTGTAAGTCTCACAATCAGCAGTGTGGTCAGCAATACACACACACAGTGCGTATAAGCCTGAGGTATAACTATGCTGTAAGTCTCACAATCAGCAGTGTGGTCAGCAATACACACACACAGTGCGTATAAGCCTGAGGTATAACTATGCTGTAAGTCTCACATTCAGCAATGTGGTCAGCAATACACACACACAGTGCGTATAAGCCTGAGGTATAACTATGCTGTAAGTCTCACAATCAACAATGTGGTCGGCAATAAGCCTTATCGGAATTGAGCACGCAATGAATTATGGGGGTTGGGCTTTTGGAAAAAAGTTGTAAACAAACGCACACGTTTGTGCACAAGAGGAGAAAGGTGATCGGCAAGAGGTTTTTATGTTTTATAGCAAAATTATGGAGAAAATTATTAAGAAATCAGTTAAATTATAAATAGAACATTTTAATAATTAACAAAATAATTAATTTTTTCTGTGGAAACTACACAAATGGAGGAATTCTCAGCTGATTTCTGATCCCCGTGTGCGACGACCAATCATTTTTTTTCCTTCTAAAAAAGGGAAATTGCAGATACATTAATTTCAATGTATTTAAAAAACAAATTAAGCGCTGGTCAAACCGTGGGCAAACCCACAATAGATTAAAAATAATAATTATTATAAATTGGTTTGTGTCGGCCAAGGTAGTTGTATATATACACAGGCACCCTTGACTCCAAAAAAATACAAATAAATAAATAAATAAATACAAAATTACTGCACCCAAAAATCAAACCGTTAAAAAAATAATTAAATCAAACAAAGTGCTACTTGAGACAAGAAACTATGATATTATCAAGAAACTTATTCTTATTATTCTTATTATTCCTCATTGTACAAACCTGTACATCTTAGTAAACTCAAGATTTCCTATATTTTGACTACAACACGTAGTAACCCAGTCACACCCAGTAAATAACATCAATACCAATGTCTGTACAACTAGTCTCTGTGTTACCCTTTGAGCTGTCCCTTTAATTTAGCGAATGAACCCATCACTTCTTCACATGAAGCATGATTGAACTGTTTTTTCCTTGGGTACATTTTCTGTGCCCCCATAAACTTTTACAGTTTGGGGTGAGTCATTATACTCGCACCATTGTATTGATGACCACAATTCTGTGCATCTCAAAAAACTGCTCAAGACATCCATGCATATGATCTTGCATTAAGATTTAGCATTTTACAAGAGAATCCTTCACTGAAACAACAAACTTGTAATTTCATTTGTAAGTGACCAGTTGATTATATAATTGTAGCCTTAGGTGCTTCAATTAGGGTACATGGGGGGAGATAGGTTTTCTTGCCCTAACATCCTGTGGGAGGGGTAGGCAATAAATCCATGAATTACAATAACAAATAAAAGACAACCATCTTTAAGTAGGCCTTGCAGTATAAAACATTATTTTTATTCTTGCATAACCTTTGTGTGACTGCAAGGGTCAAAATCAGTCAAAAATCTTGATATACATGTATACTTGCCAATGTACATGTATATCTAGCTGCACTTAACAGTCGAACACTGTTAAACCTTACTTGTAGTAAGTACATTTACAGGTCAAAATGAGTCAAGCATTTGACTGGTAAAAAGCATTGTCTTGTATTTTTTTTAATTAAAGGTGAATCATTGTATGTTTAGACGTACAAGAGGCTCAAGACTGAAAATTGCCACTTTACACATATTTCTGATATTCCATTTTAGGGGCGAGATATTGTCCAACCTAGAATGTCACAGACTTAAAAGGGCACTTATCGTCACGATAAGACCAGACTTTCGACGGGGCAAATAATCGGTGTGCTAGTTTAAGATGAACACAGTGACTGAAAGTTATTCGCTCATTTATGCAGCAGCAACGGTAATATGACCATATCATGTGGGTTATAATGGCAGTCACTGTGTTAATCTATAACTAACATTCCGATTCCATGCCCTGTTGATCGTGACAATACTGCCCCTGTAATTCTTACTGATTTTACATGACCACACATCATCATCTTGTTGCACCATTTAAAAAACTGAAGTACCCATCCATCATCGAATTTACTGAAGTTGTTCCTATGATCTGATGTGGAGTAGTGTTGGATGAAACTAGTGTTGGTCAAACATTGCCAAAATTTTTATTATTGTATATCTTATGAAAGTGTGTTCAAAGATTAAAAGATTGGGCTACGTACTGTATGACAAGAGATATATATGTTTGAAGTCGCACGGTAATTACATGTAGGCAAAAGTTGATTAATTAAAACCCTCCTACTGTCAGTGCACTTTTATACCGAACTGATTTATTCCACAAAATTCCACAAAATTCTACTTGTGTGGAATTTTGAAGAATATGTGTATACTACTCTGACAATGTAGTTACATGTAGGTTCCACCTAATACCACAGCAGATTGTGGAATTTTGAAGAATATGTGTACTACTTTGACAATATACACTGGGGATCCACATAATTCCACGTGGAATTTTGAAGAATATGTTTACTATACTCTGACAAAGTATACTGGGGTTCCACCTAATACCACGGCAGATTGTGGAATTTTGAAGAATATGTGTTCTACTTTGACAATATACACTGGGGATCCACATAATTCCACGTGGAATTTTGAAGAATATGTTTACTATACTCTGACAAAGTATACTGGGGTTCCACCTAATACCACGGCAGATTGTGGAATTTTGAAGAATATGTGTTCTACTTTGACAATATACACTGGGGATCCACATAATTCCACGTGGAATTTTGAAGAATATGTTTACTATACTCTGACAAAGTATACTGGGGTTCCACCTAATACCACGGCAGATTGTGGAATTTTGAAGAATATCTTGGCAGAGCAAAATGTGGAAATTTAGTTGTGGAATTATAATTGAAAGAATCTGAGCCCACCAAAAAAAACAAAAAAACACTACAAAAGTTGAGGGAAAAAAAGTACAATGTGTGTGAAAAAAATAACTTATTTATTCCACATACTACCTTGAATAGACAAGAAAGTTAACAAGTTGCCAGTAAGACCCTAATTGAAAGCAAACAAAAAACAAACAGATTATAATGTTCCACATAGTACCATGGGTTCTGAAAAACAAACAACATACAGTATATGTGCATAGCAGGCCAGTTCCACATAGTACCATGCAGTACTCTGTGGAACACTCAGTAGGTGACCAGTACGAGGGACTTAGGTTTTTTCACAGTGGAACTTTGTGGTACTGATATGCCACTGAAAAAAATAGTATGCAAAACATCGTGGAACGCATGCAATTAAAACACACATGTAACAGATGGGCTAATTTGTGGAATTTTGTGGAACACACATGTAGGAGGGTTTTTAATCCACATCTCTAAAATAAAATGGCCAAGAGACGGGCAATTTGGATTCAAGGGGTTTATACCAAATATCCTACAAAATTTGAGCAATTAACTGACATGGAATGACCCATTTGTATTTTAACCCATCTGTATGATGACAGTTACATGATACTAGCTGATGGAATGTGATAATTTTACTTCTACAGGGCATTGTGTCTTCACTACAAAGTCTTTCAAAGATGAGATTTTTGCTTATCGAGCGGCGTGTGTGTCTCATAAAGGTCTTTGAAGGGAGAAATCATTCAAACTTTCATGGACAACATGGTACAGAAGGTAAGTACATGTACATGTAACATAATGTTGTATGTGATATGTTGCATAATTGGCTGTGCTGGTTTAGTTGCCCCAGAGACTGGAGGTAAATTTATTTTAAATTTATTTTAAAAGCAATTACCTCACATTATGGTTGTTTCATTGTAATCTCTGAAAATGTAATTTTGTCAACTTGTTTTTCATTTGCTGGCTCATATACGTTTTAAATAATTTGTTTGCCAGTGTTGACATGCTACCAAATCCACTGGCTATGGTTGAAGGATCAATGATAGCACATGGCCTGAAACTAAACTGCAAGGTAATGACTTTACATGGCTGTGTAAAAGTGGGCACGCCGCTCTGCATATTTGTATTGTGCATCTACAACTGAAATTTGTTGCAATTCATCTTGCCATCAAATAAATGGAATCTCATTGAAGAGTTGACAAGTATTAAAGTCCAGCTTTGCAGTTTAAATGCCCAGTACATTTGTTTGTTTTCTTAATAGAAAATAAAGCCATACAAGGAACCAAAACAATTCAAAGAGATGAAACAAAGTGCCCTTGACCAGCTAACGTGTTGTGGACTTAAAAATGTAAGTATTAAATTGTAGTTTAAGTCATTAATGTAGTTTGAGCCATTATTACTGTTATTATTATTTTTATTATTATTATTTTTTTAAGTAAGCTTGATGCCATTTTTATTATGTACCATAAGTGCAACTCTCTTAATTGTCTTTTTTTTCATTAAAAGTCATTGTTTATTTCAAAGCAGTCAATCTCCGTTGCCCAATGTCACACTGGTAAAAATTGAAACTATCAAGTGTCAAGTGCAGTAGTTTATCCTTTGTGTTCATGTAATATTCAATAATGTTCTGTGGTCTTATGTTTTTTTTTTATTTCTCTACCGATAAATTTGCAAACATAAATTAACCATACATGTACTACCGGAGGTTTATGAATAATTCAGTAGTAGCGTCCACAGAACAGACTGTAAAGACACTTATAGCTTTTTTGGACATTGTGTTTTGGGGTTGCTGCGTGCACCTTGACTAAAGGCTACTCAACATTAGGCTGCTTCTATTGTGTCATAGTGAAGGTCAGGAATGAAAATAGATGAGTAAACTTACGCAAATTGGTATGGTATGTGCTATATGTGACCTGACGTACACATTCATATATTGTTGCTTCCCGATCTGCCACCAATGAAAACATGTTAAAAGTCACATGAATATCATCTATCACATCACTAGAAAAACCCTTAACAGTTGCCATTGAGGCTAGTATGCAAGTTTGCAAGTTTGTTCCTGTCAACCTTTTAATATTTGTTATGTTTGCCAGGGGGATGAGTTTGCTGAGGGGTGGAAGTTTGCCAAATCTGTGGACTTGACCCTTAGTATTTTCGATCAGTCTTTGAATTTTTTTTCTTTGTTAATAAATCTATTATTTTTATAGGTGACCTGGTTTTGTACATCTACATGTACGTATGCTATGTACCTGTGCTTACTAGCAGACTTGTATGAATCAGACTTTAACTCAATTCCAACTCGAGTCGCATAATTATTATAAAGCCCCTATATACACTTTGGTATTCTTGAAAAAAACATCACCGTTGGTGATACATGTACTGTAAGTAGTGATGAGAAAATAATAAGTTTGTATGTGAGTACTGATTATGTGAAGCTATACATTTCATTCACCTCAACAGGACTCGTAGATAATACATTGCTGTCTCCAAGACAAACATATCCACCTGAAGATTTGATGAATCCAAGCAAAGGTATGTACTTAAAAATGATGGATCTGAAAACATTTTCTATTTCATGCATGTCGTTTATCTAAAATAAAAACCAATTAAAATGCCCTATTTGTTAATAAATAACAACAAATGTTTTCCAAGGGTTTGCTTTGCCCGGTCGTTCCACCCACCTTCCGTGAATTCCTCTGTGAATCGCACCCTACTTCGAAGGGCACACACTATCAGTGATAAAGAGCACTTGCCATCCGCGTTGAAACATCTTAACGCCGTGTACATTGGCCACACTTCACACAAAATAAAGCATATCCTGAGGGAAGCTGACATTAAGGTCTACTACCGGACTCAAAACAAGTTTCAAACGAAGTTACACACCCACAAGGACAGACATGATCCCATCCATAAAGCTGGGGTTTAGCGAATTCCTTGCACTTGTGGTAAAGTTTACATTGGCGAAACCGGCAGAGACCTTACGACCAGGCTCAATGAACACAAGGCCCACGGCCGCATAGGGGAATGTGACAAATCTACGATCATCAAACACTCCACCGATTTAGACCATGTCATTAACAGGCAGAAGGCAGAGATCATAGCCCCGGAGAAGCACTGGTACACCTGTCGTATCAGAGAGGCTATTGAGATTCATAAACATGACACTGTCCCACAGGACATCAGCTTTTTCATCAGCAACATTTGGCATTCAATCCTACCATCTATCAGCATTCAACACCCCACAGTCAACTGACATGCCTCAGCGAGCAGGCAAATTAACTCACACACAGCAGGAAACACAACAAGCACAATGCCACGGTGGCAGCCAATCACAACACAACACAACAGTGGCACCAATCAGAACACTTCCCATTCTACACATAATCCCAGCAAATACTACTTGGAGCTGCATCTGCAAACCTCTTCATTCTCCTGACGAAGATTAGAGCAGGCTAATCGAAACGTTGACAATAACCTGTGAAGTCCTCATGGTTCTCCCTGAACCATATTAACCCGTGAAGTCCTCATGGTTCTCCCTGAACCATATTTCTGACTTAGCGACAGTAGAGAAAAACGAGTTGCCCAAATTGGTTCTCCCTTGAAACTTTCTCACTTAACGAAGGATGAGATATGACTTGTGCGATAATGTTCTTTTCAGAACCTGTACCTCAGCTTCGTGTTAGTTGAGATAAACACATGGTGTTACCGCAAACCGAAACGATAAGTTAATACTTTGAAAAATTTGGAGATGTGACACGCGCAAAGAGCAGAAACCGGAAAATGATTTTTTTTTTGGCCATGTACTGCCCAACCATTACTAATGTGATGAGGATCCCACTATAACACCTGTTCTGTATTGTTTAAAGTATCCACAAGCCAATGGATAATTGTTTGGAAAGTTATTACAACAACAATGGTTACAATAGAGGTCCTTGGTTATCAATAATACACATGTATTAGAGTATGGTCCAAGGACATAACAAAAAGAATAATAGGTCCTTCATCAGTTCTTTGTTCTCAGAGTCCTTGGAAGTACTTTGTGTGTAAATCCAATGATGGTTGCTTCAAAAAGTTGAACAACAATTGGAGCAGTAGATGTCCTTGGCTATGCAATTCTGCAAGATTGTGTTCCTAAGACCTCTGAGAACAAAGATTAATGAGGACATATTGTCTCTTTTATTATTTTGTCCTTGGATGATACTTTAAACCATGTTCAATATATCCTTGGTTCATCCATAAAGTACAACTCTCTGCCCTGGCCTACACCATGCCGTGCAGACATTTTCTTATTGAGAGAGGATTTAAAAAGGCTACATGGGGACTTCTTTCTGTCCACATCATTTTTTTGGCCCTCACAATTCACCATCTATGGGACTTGTGTGTGGTCCCCACTACTGGGTAACCAGTATTTGTGTTCAAGAGTTTTCATGTGCTTGGTCAGTTATTTAAGCTTTTGTCTTAACTTCTTGTTCAGGTAGAAGAATGGATTTAAAGGAACAACCATGCAGAGGAGTAGTCTAAATGACCTGATTTAAAGGAACAACCATGCAGAGGTACATGTGATCAGTAGTCTAAATGAAATTAGCATGGGGTTTATGTACTGGATACTGATGTACTACTACTACACAACATGTATTACATGACAGCATTTTGTTTGGATTCACCCTCATCTTATGTCCATAGAGAATGAAGTATATGTACTGTTCTTCAATGCTGGAAACTCTGTATCACATGACTCACTTGAAATTAATGATTGTACTGTTGGTACGCAACAAAATACAAAACTGTGAAAAAAAACATGATTAATAGGAAAAAAACAAGGCAGCGCCACTAATGACAGGACTTTTTCAAATAAAACATTATTGCAAGAAGAACCATTGTATGTTTTTTAACCAAAATGATATTAACCAAAATGTGTACCAGTGTCCCTTGGCAATCAGAGAGATAACATCAGTGGGCAAATAATGACTACCATAGACTGAACATCAGGAAATAAGTGGTTTACATTTTTCACATCATAACAGTGGGTTGTTTTCTAATCCAACTTTTCAATATTTGTTAGTGCGAGAAATTATATCTTCCGAAACATATGAAACATTTTGAATGTGACTAAATAAAGTGCTCTCGCAGCACTGTCATTTAACACATAATTCTGCAATGTTATATTTTTCAGAAGGGAAGCTGCATCCAACCTTGTAAGCAAAAACCAGCTGTGAAGTCATCATCAATAGGCTGCTGCAACTCTTCTACAGGTAATACCATTAAAATTAGTGACAAATGTGACTTCGGATTCATTTTTGTTTACTCATTTCAAGTCAAATTAAAAGACATTATTCTATTACAAGTTAACGCAAGTTTCTGAATCGTGATACAACGAAGAGACTTGTACATGCTTTTATTCTTATAAGTAGACTGTTACATGGGCTTCCAAATCACAAAGTCGTTAGCTATAGCGATGTCTGAATACAGCTGCAGTTGTCAAACAAGTAAACATGAACATGCATATTCAACCCATTCTGATGGATCTACATTGGTTCCCAATCAGAAGCTTATCATTTCAAGGTACTCTTAACCGTTTACAAATCACTCAATAACATGGCTCCTGGTTACATCAAATGATCTCTAACTCCATGTTCCATCCTTCTTGAGATCTAGGACCATGGTCTTCACAGATACGTAATGTTCCGTGTCATTATCCAGGTAGGTAAGCCCTCTCAAGACTTTTTAGAGCGCACTGACCTTCTATTTGAATTATAATGTGTATTGCCCGATGATTTATTTCTATTTTAGGTCCTATGTAATGTCTTGTTGTTTATTTAATTGACATTTTGGCGTAGGGTAACAATGGGCTTGCTGTTCTTTTCCTCTGCTTTTCTTTTATGTGCGCTTGTAATTGGAGGGGACCAGTGGGTTTCTTGCCGCTTAGCATCTCAGTAGTCTCCTGTTGTTGTATTGTATTTGTTAGTACAGTATTTTGTATAGTTTATGGTACTGGCTTGTCCAGGTAAATTTTCATGTTTCCGACGGTGAGAACTGTGATGAACAACAACATACCATTCGCACATAAACACAACGTTATCCGGCCCATTTTCCAGCTCCTGTGAGTTCTTCTTTTCCAAAGCCATTGCAATTATTAACATATCATCCCCAGTCAGTTCAACAAATCAGTTAAGATCTCAACTGAAACCGGTCTCTATACAACATTTAATATATACGCCTTGCGAATCCAATTATGTGGCCTACATGTCCCTCTCCTAGCCCCACAGAATAAGAAGGAAAATGAGCAGATTAAGTATGGACAACTAAAATTAATTCTCTTATTGAACATCTTTTAAATTATTGACTTCTCAATACACAAAACTGAAATATTTCTTATTCATATTTTTTTGTCCACAGATGGTGAAAACAACTTGCAGACTGTTTGTTTGCAGTGATGGTACAACCATGCGTCTTCCATCTTCCCCATCAGAGTTAAGCAGGTGAAGAGCAAAACACAACTCGTCTTGAGGATGTCATCAATTCATTTATTGACTAAGCCCTTACAAAAAAGTTCTATAGAATTCTATACCGATTTCTATAGAGAGTGCCATAGAATCTCTCTATACAATTTCTATTCAAATTCTATAGAGGTTATAGAATTTCTATGAAAAACGGCCACTTTTCTAAAAATTTCTATACAAAATGAATCGTTTCTATAGAAATCTAAAAGTCTTGATAAATTCTATAGAAGATTTATATATTTTATACAATAGCTTACAGAGTTGTATAGAATAGTTTATAGAGTTCTATAGAATAGTTTATAGTGTTCTATAGAACAATTTATACAGTTCTATAGAATAGTTTATAGAGTTCTATAGAACAATTTATACAGTTCTATAGAACAATTTATACAGTTCTATAGAACAATTTATACAGTTCTATAGAACAATTTATACAGTTCTATAGAATAGTTTACTGAAGTTCTATAGAACAATTTATACAGTTCTATAGAACAATTTATAGAATTCTATAGAACAACTCAAATAAACTGTTCTTTAGAAAACATGTGTGGTCTCCAAATAGTTTTGTAATAAAAAAAACGGCTGAAAAAATATTTTTTAGACTGATATATATTTATTTATTGTTATCTATTGGTTTTCTGCAAAAGTAGAATAATATAGACAGATAATAATACGTGTGACTAAACTTTAAATATATGCTACAGTAGAACAATAAGCTAGAACAACAAAAATAAAAATAAAAAAAAAGACTTACTCAAAATGAAAATACTGATAGATTGGGTGTTAAAACAATCTACTTGGATTTTTTCCAAAATATAATTTTCAGTGGGGAAAAAATAGTCGATCGTTTTTGGACTGCAAAAGCATTTTCTTGTATTGTTCATCAGGTGGTCAAAATGACAGTCAAATATGCCCCTGTGTGTATTATTTAGTCAACGGCTCCAAAACAGGAATGGACTGGTTTTTGACCACTATAGCCACCAGTTCAACTGAAGCAACAGTTTGTAGGAGGGTTAATGCAGGTAACATACTGAGCTTGAATCTTGTGGGAAATTGGAAACTTTATCCTTATAATGATATGAAATTGTGGATGAATGTGTGGGCATACAACTCAAAAGAAATAATCTGCATACGATGTACTGAGGTTATTACACTGTTTTCTTTGATAATAATAAGTTATTAAGTGCATGTATAGTACCTTTCCATAATATTATACTCCCTGGTAACCAGGCTATAACTTTATCATTCATATTATACACTGTAAATAATTACCGTAATTTTACGAATCTGCATGTATGATGCTGAGGTTATTACACTAGTTTCTTGATAACAGCATTTATATGATGTAGTACCTTTCTACAATATTATACTCCCTTGGTAACCAGGCTTATTATTCATATTATAACTATATCAGGAGTATTCTTGTAGACTGGAAGTATTTCTAGCACAAGGCTAATTCAAATACAACACCCATCTCTGCCTGTACCAGGTACCAAATTTTTTTGTTCTACAGTAAAGAATTGCTCTGTAAAAGGTTACACTTAACTATAACATTATGCAAAATGTATTCTAAAATGAATTGTTTGACTTATTGTCCTTTAAAAAAAATTTCCCGCAACTATGAAATACTATTTTACAGAAAGGCTTTTGTTTAAATTAATTTGTAATTAAATAAAGTAATAAAATAATACAAAAATGTTTTAAATTAGCTTTAAAAGATAATAGCAATTCTTTCCTGCAGAAAAGTTGCCGCCAGGTATCCGTTTATCTAAATACATTGTGAAGGTAATATGGTATTGTATCTGTGTGATTTCTTACAGACGATACAACAATGAGACCAAGGAAAAAGAAAGATTAGTGAACTTTTACACCAACTCCATTTGAAGAAGCAAGGAGATACTGTTCTTTTGCAGGAAGATTCTGAAGGGATTTGATCAATTGTATCACATCAACAAACTATATACATGTAAGTATTACATGTACCTTGCACAGCTAGGCCCAGGCATGAACTGTATTCATCGTTCCTCTAGTCCTTTTCATACAGAACAGATGAACTTTACATATGTTCTGGCTGAAACAGGTTTTTTCAAAACATGTGTCACAATGGCAGTTTACATTTTTAAAACTTTGTTTATACAATTAAAAAGTGAATAATTTTATTTTCAGACGTACAAGAGGCTCAAGACTGAAAAATTGCCACTTTATAAATATTTCTGTTATTCCATCTTGGGGAGAGGGGGGTACGAGATATTGGGCCGAATAAATAAAAGTAGCATTTGCTTACAAATAAGAAGTATCTAGAAAATCAATTGCTTAACAAGCAGAAGCAAAAGCAAAACAATTTGCTAAAAACATATAACAATAATTTGCTTTGACTAATCGCTTTTCTTTTATCTTGACTAGCAAACAAGCGTAGGCTATCAATATTAGCGGCATTCATTCCGAAGGACTGGAATGAAGGAAAATGTGCTACCGCGAATTCATCCCCTGAACTGTCCACACGTGGGCTTATCAATACGTATATGAGTGCAGCCAATGGCCCCCAAGCATAAAGGGAAACCAAGCTTATCAGCCCACCGTTGCTTTGCGTCCGTCAGATTAGATGGTGAAATTTTATCCATGTTACATTGGGCAGATATGCGTCCAAAGTACTTGCAACGTATACACACACACAAGATTTTAGCGCACACGTATCCACTCCTGCTGGGCGCTCAATGCGCGGAAACAAAGAAAACATTAATACAAACAATATACAATGATATATTAGGGGAAACAAATTATGTACCTACAATGCAATTACAAATATATACATCATCTTTGAAAAGAGTTGTGACATAAGATGAGTTTTAAGATCGACTTGAATTTGGTTATACTATGACAAGATTTGAGTTTAGTTGGGAAGATGATTCCAGAGTCTCGAGTTATGACAGAAACGACCTACTACCCCAGTTCCGTTTTGAAGTTGGTTTTTCCTTTGGGAGGACATATGTTGCTGAGCGCAACGGTGATGGAGTGTAGACTTTAAGAATAGTTCAAAATATAAATTGGGAGCAATGTTATTAAAAGATTTGTGAACAATTAGCATAAGTTTAAAACAATTCTCTGTGAAACAGGAAGCCAGTGGTAGTTCTTTTCAAGATTAAGGATGAATGGCATGATTTTCTGGACAAAGTCCACAACACGAGCTGCTGTGTTTGTATGTGCTGAAGACGAGATATTTGATTCCTGCGGGAGACCGGTAAAGGAGAGATTCCCGTAACATGCATGAACATGGTGCTCACAGTTAAGCATGAAGGCGCGAGTAAAAAAGATCAAGTTGGAGTATGGGGAGCTTGTAAAACCTATGAGAAAATGCTTCTGGTTACAAGTAAAAAGGTTTTATTTATATGTTTTCAAGCATTTGCTAATTTTAAAGCATTTGCTTACAAGAATGACTGGTGTTTCTGCTTATAAGCAGAAGCTTTTGCTTATGAGCAATTACTTAGTTTTATTTATAAATATTCAAGAAAAGCCTAGAAAAAGCAAATGCTTCTTTTTATTTATTCGGCCCAATGTCTAACCCAGAATGTCATGATTTAAACTTTTTTGGACGGCGCCTTTTAGAAGCTTCTCCATATGTCGCTAATCGGATTGCGCGCCCTTTGTAGCCCAACGCACACTACATAAGCCCGATGTCACCTGACAACATCGTTGTGTTGTGACTTGTTTGACAACAACAGAATACGCAACTAACCAATAAGAATTCGAGGTCATGTACCTTCAAATTTCCAAATTAGCTAATAAATATTGATTATTGATGATGTTTTATGACTACGAGAACTGACGAAACACTCCGATCCGAGAGCTCAGATTGTGTCAAGTTTTTGCTTTACGTTAATTACATTATGACCCTATGCGGTTTACCACACACGTTGAATTAAAAATGGCGGCTCCATGGAACTCACAACAAGACAAGTGAAACACTGATATTTTCATGGAATTATGAAGTGGTAAGTGTTGATGAAGGTGGATGCTGACGATGTTGACTTTGAACACCCCCAGTATGGAAGTTTTGACTCCTTAGGGAAAAAACAACTGTAAAAAGCTGTTAATCTCAGTCTTATAAAATTAATTAGTACAATAGCGATATAGCAATATGGTATGTTGTATCATCGTTAAATTATGATTTGTTGGCATAAACAGTGGGGTTTCAAACCATTATGGGTATTATTATTATGCCCTGACATATTCTAACATAAACAAAACCACCTTTGTTTATCATACAATGCATGTTTCAATACCTTGTAGATTTATTATTGATATTTATTCTGCAGAACGATAAACATAAGTTTATATTTGGATGGCTGCACGCATTAAGTGGGTATTCCCAACATGACCCCCATCTCAATATTCACACTCAGTAAGTCATAACCTTATTTTGATACCTTACTCTTCAATTGGCAAAAGATAAAACATATTATTAATAATTTCACACTTGACCTTGATGTTTAGAGTAACAAATTAACACCAATTACACATCCCGTCCACATGTTAAATAACTCCGGCTAGAAAAGAGTTAAAATATCTTCACGATAAGATCAGACTTTCGACGGTCATACAATTGTATAATCTGTGTTTTATTTAAGATGAACATGTGACTGGAAAAAGTTATTGGCTCATTTATGCAACAGCAACGGGAAATATGACCGTATCATGTGGGTTATTATGGTCAGGTAATTACATGTTGGGCAAAAGTTGATTAACCCTCCTATCTTTTAGTAATTTTTCATGCTGTTGATGCGAATTCATTTGAAACCATTCGCTTTTGTGGTTTTGAATGGTGAAATAACTTGTACAGTATTGATTCCCCAAATGGTTTTGAAATGGTAGCTCAGCTAATACAAATCCCTTTGTTTGATACTTTTTAAGTGGTGAATCAATGGACCTCTATATATGCATTTGAATGGATTTGAATGGTAGTAAAAAGCCATACCAACACTGTTCAAATGGTATCACCATGTGTACAAAACCAATGGGCATTTTTGAAAGTGGAAATTTTGAATGTTTCAATGGTCTATCAGTAGGGAGGGTTAATCCATCTCTGGGAAAAAAAAAATGGCCAAGAGAAATGCGCAATTTGGATTCAATGGGTTTATCCCAACATATCCTACAAAATGTGAGGAATTAATATGGAATGACCTCATTTGTATTTTAACCCATGTATGATGACAGTCACATGATACTAGCTGATGGATTGTGACACCTTTTTGACACGATTCTACAGGGCATGGTGTCTTCACCACAAAGCTTTCTTTCAAAACCAGGATTCTTTGCTTGAGTATCGACGTAAGTGTGTCTCCATAAAGGTCTCTTTGAAGGAGAAATCATTCAAACTTTCTCCATGGACAAACATGGACAGAAGGTAAGTACATGTAACATAATGTTGTATGTGATATGTCGCATAATTGGCTGTGCTGGTTTAGAAGGCTCCCCAAGACTGGAGGTAAATTGTTTAAAACACTGCCATTATGGATGTTTCATACCCTGAAAATGTAATGTTGTCAACTTGTTTTCATTTGTTGCTCATCACATTTTAAATAATTTGTTTGCCAAAGCGACATGCTACCAAATCCACTGGCTGCGTGGCTAAATGATCAACGATAGCACATGGCCTGAAACTAAACTGCAAGGCAATGACTTTACATGGTTGTGTAAAGTGTACGCCCACTCTGCATATTTGTATTGTGTATCTACAACTGAAATTTGTTGTAATTCATCTTGCCATCAAATAAATGGAATCTCATTGAAGAGTTGACAAGTATCAAAGTCCAGTTTGCAGTTTAAATGCCCAGTGGATTTGTTTGTTTTCTTAACCCTAACTCCCCTAACTCCTTTACAAAGCCAGTTGGAGGATTTTGGAAGGATTTTATTGTTTTAATACAATGCCTAGGGAGTTGGGGTTAATAGAGAAATATAAGCCATACAAGGAACTAAAGCAATTCTAAAGAGATGAAACAAAGTGCCCCTTTGGACCAGCTAACGTTTTTTGTGACTCTAAAATGTAAGTATTAAATTGTAGTTTAAGCTGGGTTAATGTAATAGTTTGAGCCATTATTACTGTTATTATTATTATTTTTATTATTATTTTTTTAGTAAAGCTTGATGCCATTTTATTAACATGTACCAGTAAGTGCAACTCTTTAATTGTCTTTTTTTTTCATTAAAAGTCATTGTTTATTTTAAAGGGGGGTCAATCTCCGTTGCCCAATGCTCACACTGGTAAAAATTGAAACTATCAAGTGTCAAGTGCAGTAGTTTATCCTTTTGTGTTCATGTAATATTCAATAATGTTCTGTGGTCTTATGTTTTTTTATATATTCTCTCTACTGACGATTTGTTAGAGAAATGTTAATACATTATTACTAACTTGTTGTATTATCTAATTAAATATAGATGATCCCAACACTTTGTCCTATGGTGATTGGTTTAAATAAATTTGCAAACATAAATTAACCATACATGTACTACCGGAGGTTTATGAATAATTCAGTAGTAGCGTCCACAGGTGAACAGGCTGTAAAGGCACTTGTAGCTTTTGGACATTTTGTTTTGGGGTTGCTGCGTGCACCTTTGACCTAAAGGCTACTCAACATTAGGGCTTCTTCTATTGTGTCATAGTGAAGTGTCCAGAATGGAAATATATTATCCACAAAAAGAAACTGTGCATAGGAAGAAAAGTTAATAAAATTTAAATCAATGGATCTGATATTAGTCAATGAGGATTGACATGCGATGAAGGACCATGTGAGATCATCCCATAACAGGGAATTTTCATTGGAAAATTTTCTTAATGCAAAGTTAGGCAATCCCATTGTTTGGAAAACAAAGAAATGGGTCCTGTGCAAGTTACGTAATAGGCAAGAGTACATATGGCCTACATTTGAGAGAGAGCAAATGGTACACTCTCCTAGGAAAAAACACACTGGGCACAACTTCGCCAGGCAAGCAGGCGGTGCACAACTTGGGTACCATGCCAAGATTGAGTCTTGCTGAATGCCATCACTGATCATGATCAGGTTGTTGGAATGTTGGAGGCTGGCATGAGCCAGAAAGATGTCGCAAGAAGGCATTCTTCATTGTCATCGAAACACCAATTATATCTGGGCTCTCCTCAGACGCCACAGACAGCACAATGACATCAGTGATTGGCCCTTTCTGGACGGCCTACGCGTCACAACGCTGCCGCGTCCAAGACAGATGCAGGATATGAGATGACACACATGCGGAATTGGGGCAAACTGCTGTAGAATCAAGCTTTGATCGATACCAGACCTCAGGCGAGTCCACGCAAACACTGTCCGGAATCGAGCTGCGTCGGCGCAGAGCTGAAAGCTATGTACGTACGAGAGACCAGCCATTAGGCAAATTTTGACACCAACGTCACCGTATGGCAAGGTGCTGGAAGTGGTGTAGACGTCATATGCGGCACCCATTACGATGGTGGAATGATGTCATGTTCACAGATGAATCAATATTCCAACGTTTACCTTTACACTCAGATGGACGATGTACGTGTGTATCGCCGTCAAGGTGAACGCTATGCACAATGCTGTGTGTGGTGGGTGGGAAAGGGACCGTTATGGTGGTGTTTCCGTCATGGTATGGGCCAGTATTACTGTATGTAACCATACAGATCTGATCACCATTAAACCCAACCTCACTGGACAATGCTACCGAGATGAAATCTTAGCGCCTGTTGCGGTACTGTTCCTTCGACGTCATGGCCCGGCGTCATTTTCCAGCAAGACAACGCCCGACCACG
The DNA here is from genome assembly GCA_029582265.1 of Zoroaster sp. YZ-2022. Lineage (NCBI taxonomy): Eukaryota > Metazoa > Echinodermata > Asteroidea > Forcipulatida > Zoroasteridae > Zoroaster > Zoroaster sp. YZ-2022. Next base: position 101,345 of record CM055817.1, on the reverse strand, counting down.
CCTTCCGACCGGTACATACAGTTTTGCGCATTGTCCAGGACTTCCTTCATAAAATGACGTTGATATTCCAAGCTTTTGCTTTGCCAGCAATTTCACCCTGACGGTTTGTCACCAATAGAGCATGTTTGGGATAGAAATGGAGCGTCGCCCGGTGCCTGCTGCCGCGTCAGCCAAATGTCTAAGAACTGGGTCCAGGGATCTCCTCAGGGTGTGGAAATGACATTTCCACAAAGGTTCCACAGCAACAACCTGATTTCATCAATGAGGCGCCAGATGCACTGCCAGTGATCAACGCAAATGGAAGGACACACTCTCGTTATTAATCTTTGTGACATTCCATTTTTACGCTTAAACTAAACTTGGAGAGAGCTCAAAAGAAAGGCATGAACGATAAAGCCAATGAGTTATTGTCAAAGAGAATATTGGCATACATGTCAGACCAACAAAAAACATTGAAGTGGACATTTTCAACCTCATTTAAAAAATATCGCTGACATTTGTATCATACAGTTTCTTTCTGTGGCTAGTATCTACATGAGTAAACTTATGCAAAATTTAAGATGGTATGTGCTACACTGTATATGTGTCGTTGATGTACACATTCACATATATTGTGCTTCCCGATCTGCCACCAATGACAAATATGTTAAAAGTCACATGAATATCATCTATCACATCACTAGAAAAACCCTTAACAGTTGCTATTGAGGCTAGTATGCAAGTTTGTTCCTGTCAACTTGTTAAGGCTTGTTATAGGAGTGAGTTTGATACAGGGGTGAGTTTACTGGGGGAGGGGAAGTTTGCTAATCTGTGGACTTAACCATTTGTATTTCAAGTCAGTCTTTGAAGGTATTTTTTACTCCTTCTTTTGTTAATAAATCAGGTGACCCTTTGTTTGTACATCTACATGTACGTTACATGTACATGCATATTACATACGTACATGTACGCACATGTACATGCTATGCTACATGTATGCACCTGAACTAACGAAGAGAACTTGTATGGATCAGACTTTAACTCAAGTCCAACTCGAGTCGCATATTGTAAAGCCCCTCTATAGTCCAGATGGTCCTAGACTTCCACTGGTATCATGTAAGCTTCAGTGCCAGCGTTAGCTGTTCCATGGTCGGTCGTCGTCGCGACTAAACTGGGCTCCCCCCACTTGGCCTCGGCCTCGTGTGGAGGGTGGTGTTGAGACACCCAGCAGGACTGCTAACACAAGACCTGTCAAAAGGGCGGATGAGCTCGCAGGAGCCAACGTTGAATAACGCCATCTCTCCTGCAGCCAATGTTGGCGCCAACGTATTGACCTCTGGTCTTTCCTTGGAGCCCGCCAGCGGAGGTCAAGTGTGGTTCCTGCAGCTTGGGCAACGCTGGAGCCCCATTCTCGCCCGCGTGCAGTGGAGGGGACTCCATCCGCGGCGTCGTAAAGGCGCCGGGGCAACAACACGGCAGAGCGACAGTCTACGGGTTATAAGTTTCCAGTCAGATTGGCGGTAAGACCTTGGAGCGCCACGGGTCCTGGGTGCGTCGGTGGGGAGAGATCATCGTGTCTCAATGGTCAGCTACCGCCCGCCCTGCCCAAAGCCAGGCAGCCCCTGGCCAGCTAGTGTGCTGACCCGCCACGTCTATTGCTTCGATGGGGTGGTCGAGGAAGCATGGACGTTAAAACCTCACCTACCAACCAAAAGAAAACTCAAAACCGTAATCAAGAGCGGAATTTAAATTTAAATATACATCTCCGGGCTGGAAGCTGGAACGTTCGTACCATGTGTCCGGGATTCACCGCGGATCAGACAGACTGCAACCCATAGAGACAAAGGCGCAACGCGCAAAACAGCACTGATTGAGACCCAGGAGCTGGCCAGCTTGCAGATCGACGTTGTGCCGCGCTTCCAGGAAACCAGACTTATGCAGCCGAGTCTGGTTCTATCAAAAGAGCAGAACTACACTTTCATCTGGATGGGAAAAGAAAAGCTGAAGATGAACATTTAGTCGCACACACGGCGGCTAGGCTTTGCAGTGTCCAACAAGCTGGTACATGAGTTCGACAACCCCCGTTGGTGTGTCAGAAAGGATCATCTCCATGACGCTCAGAAAGCAATCTGACAGCCCATCTGATCTGATTGCCTAGCCGCCCCCACGCTGCCGAGCGAAGCTGCGGTCAAGGACTCAGTTCATACGACAGTCTGGCAGCGGGCGTCCTGGTGCAAGATTCCCCTGAGGACTGCGTGGTGCTGCTGTCGGCGATTTCAAATGCTCGTCGTCGGCGCCGATTATCTCGCATGGCCGGATGCGATCGGTCGCTTCGGTGTCGGGAGAAAATCAACGAAAATGGACCAGCGTGTTCTCGAGCTGTGCAGTCGTAACACAGGCTCTGCATTGCTAACACCTGGTTCCAGCAGAAGCAACGGCGGCGGGTGACATGGATGCATCCTCGGTCAAAGCACTGGCACCAGCTTGACAGCTTTTGGTCGGTCAGAAGCGAGACATTGGCTCTGGTCAGGTGCTCCAGAACGTACCACACCGCCGGGATGCGATGATACTGGCTATTATCGCTCGTCCTAACTCAGATGAACATGCCAAACGGAAATTTACCCCACGACAAAAGAAAGCCGCGCCTAAACACTGCAAGCATGAAGTGCGCAGAAAACGTCATAAGCATTCCGAAAGTCGTTTGTAAAAGTTGGCTGCAAGCAGCATGGGCACAGGACCTGAAGAGAACTGGCAGAGCCTGCGAGCTGCTATATGTATGACGCGGCAACAACAGGAATCGTTTGGCACGAAATGAAGGCCGCCACAAAGAAGAGACTGGATGGCTGAAAATGCCGTAGTCCTGGAACCGCTGATTGCTGCCAAGAACAAGCAAGTACACATGGTGTACAAGAAACGGGCAACACGGAGCTCTCTGTGTCTGCACTCAAGCGATGCGCAGCGTCAGCTTCAGAGGACAGCTCGATCCTGCGCCTAACCAGTATTGGAACAAGCTCGCGATGACATCCAACAGGCTTCAGGACACTGGTAAACCTGCGGGAACTGTACAGGGCCCTGAACAAGGCTATTGGTCCGAGGCAAGAAGGTGTGTCCACTGGAAATCCGTAGAAGGAACACTGATCACTGACACAGGGCAGCAGCAGTGTCACGATGGGTTGAGCACTACTCAGAGCTCTATAGCCAGCCAAGAAGAATCAGCTGACGTAACTTTGGTTGGCCTCAACGCCCAGTTTTGACACCATTGCTGAGCTGGACAACTTGCCAACCATGGCAGAGCTAGAGAATGCGCAATGAAGCACACTTCTAAAAGGGTAAGCTGGCGGGCACGGACGCAGTATCCCAGCTGATCCTCCTCAAATGATGACAGTTTACTGTTTACCGCCGCACATGCACGAGCTGCTGCTGTCAATGCTGGCAAGTGGGCGCTTTCCCATCGGACATGAAGGATGCCAAAAATAATCACACTTTTACAAAGAGAACAAAGGTGACAAAGGCGACCTGTAACAACTACCTGGCATTTCGCTGCTGAGCGTGCTTGGCAAGGTCTTTGCCAGAATTCTGCTGGAGTGGCTCCAGAAGCTGGCCGGGCCGCGTGCCAGAGTCTGATGCGGGTTCCGAAGTGGCCGCTCAACAATAGACATGGGGTCTCTCGGTGCGCCAGGGTGCAAGAAAAGTGCGAGAAGCAAAACAAACCACTGCACATGGCGTTTGTCGACCTGACGAAGGCGTTCGACATGGTGAGTCGGGAAGGACTGTTCCTGCCATCCTGCAGAAATTGGGCCGCCCACCGATACTCGCTTGGCTGGTCAAGTCGCTTCATGAGGACATGTCAGCAACGGTCTTCTTCGAAGGATCTACCCAGACAGCTTCGCCGTTCGCAGTGGGGTCAAGCCAAGGCTGCGTGTTAGCGCCCACGCTTTTCGGCATCTTCTTTTCTGTTTTGCTGCATCACGCTTTCAACGACCACGTGGACGAAGAGACGGCGTTTTCCCTGCACACGCGGTCAGATGTGGAAGCTGTTCAACCTGGCCCTGACTGCGCGCGAAAAGCAAGGTACGGAAGGTGCTGGTTCGTGAGCTCCTGTTCGCGGACGACGCAGCGCTGGTGTCTCACACAGCGCAGCTGGTCTAAGAACATCGCTTGATGGACAGATTCAGCGCAGCATGCCTGGAATTTTGCGCTGGTCATCAGCATAAAAAGACGGTGGTTTATGCGCACAAGCGAAGGAAGCGCGCAGCGTCGCCGGTAACAGTGAACGAGCATGTGCTGGAGACCTGTCGACAAGTTCATATCTTGGCTCAACCATCAGCAGCGACCTGTCACTGGACCTGCAAGGAGATCGAAACTCGCATCGGCAAAGCCGCTACAACCTTCAGTCGCTTGCGCTCAAGAGCCTGAGCAACAACAAGTACATCACCGAGCGCACTAAGACACGAATTCTACAGTGTTGCGTGGTCAGCGTCCTGCTGTATGGTAGCGGTTCAGGAGTCGTGGTCAGCAACTCACGCGCGGCACGAAAGGAAGCTGGAATGCATTTCACATGCCGGTGCCTGCGCAACATCCTCGGGGATAACATGGCGGACAAGGTCACGAACGAGGCAGCGGTGCTGGCGCACACAGGCAGCAAGTCGATGTTTCAAACGCTATGAAGGTCAGAGGTTGCGGTGGCTCGGCCACCTTCGCAGAATGCCACAGACGGCCGGCTGCCAAAAAGACATCCTGTACAGCGTAGCTGCTGTGCGCCGGTTCCAGAAGGCGAGAGGACGACCACTGCTGCGCTTCAAAGACGTTGTCATCAGCGTGACACTGTGAAGGTCGGACATCGCGGCGGACGGCTGGGGAGAAGCCTGGCGGAGGAACGGGCGAGTGGCGGCGGCAACTGCGCGCAGGCGGCGTCAGACTGGACCAAAACTGGTTTCGTGGACTCTGCCCACAAACGTGGATGTATTCCTTTAACGCCGTGCACTGTACAATCTCTCGTAGATTTTCTAGCATTACTCATATACACTTTGGTATTCTTGAAAAAACATCACCATTGGTGATGACATGTACGGTATATAGTAGTGATGAGGAAAATAATAAGTTTGTATGTGAGTACTCGATTATGTGAAGCTACATGTATACATTTCATTCACCTCAACAGGAACCTCGTAGATAATACATCTGTCTCCAAGATGGACATATCCACCTCTGATGATTTGGACTGGATCCAAGCAAAGGTGTGTACTTAAAATGGTGGATCTTTCTATTTCATGCATGTCATTTATCTAAAATAAAATCCAATTAAAATGCCCAATTTGTTAATAATAACAACAAATGTTCTCCAAGGCTTTCTTTGCCAACCATAGATTCAGTATAATTACTTTCCTTAATTATTCTTATAAAACAAACTTTGGTGATCTTTAAAAGTTTGTTCTCTGTGCAGTACATCTTTGGTAATTGCTAAATTACAAAATTATTATACAAAAGATACTTAATGTAAAGTTAATACTTCTAGTCAGTTTGAAAAATTTGGAGATGTGACACGCGTGAAGACCAGAAACCGGAAAATGATTATTTTTTTTTTTTTGCTATACTGCCCAACCATTACTAATGTGATGAGGATCCCACTATAACACCTGTTCTGTATGACTTGCTGATTTCACGTAAAACTGTTCACCCCATTTGCAGCACTAAGATTCTTCTGGGGCAGCGTTATCTGATCATTGTGCGATATCTGTGTACTTGATTTTGCTCGCCCTGGACCATCAAGAAAGTCTGTTGTCTATCGTAGACTTCGTGACATCAATTTGGATGAGTTTAAACAGGATATTCAGTCTTCTTTGCTTGCCACTGATACTGATTTAACACCATCTGACTGCACTCTGCTATTCAATGATGTGCTGCATGAGTTACTTGACAAGCATGCACCTCAGAAGACCAAAGTTGTGACTCTTAGACCAAATGCACCATGGTATACTGAGGATGTTCGTGAAGCTAAGCGAGTTAAGAGGAGGTTAGAGCATAAAGTGGTAAAATCGAAACTTAAAGTTGACAAAGATCTCTACATTGAGCAATGCATGAAATACAAAGACCTGATTGAAGAATCCAAATGTAGCTACTATCGTTCAGAAATTTCTGGATGTGATGACAAGCAGCTTTTCCGGAATGTAAATAAGCTGTGTTCCCTGAATATTACACAAACTCTGCCTGACCACACTTGTGCGAAAACTCTGGCAAACAACTTTGTCTCATTTTTCCATGGAAAGGTTCAAGCAATGAGTGATAAGCTGGATACTATTGTTCCTCCAGTGGTAAGTGTTAATGTGGTGGACAACTGCACCAACAATTTTACTGAGTTTGAGCCAGTGACAGAAGATTGTGTTCGGAATTTTGTCAAGAAATCGTCTTCATCAACGTGCGACCTTGATCCTATACATGTACCTACATCTCTGTTGAAAGACTGTTTAGATGTTTTGGTACCTACATCACTAAAGTTATAAATGGATCTTTGAGCTCTGGTGTCGTACCATCAATTTACAAGTTCGCTCATGTGAAACCACCATCAAAAACCAAGGTCTTGTATACTGGTCCTTTGAGTGACGTGATTGGTGCTCACAGTGGAATTATGCATATGATTTATGCAGACGACACACAAGTGTATCTAGTGCTGCAATCGTCTAAGACTACTGAAGCCATCAACAAATTGGAAAGTTGTGTTCTCGATGATATAAGATCATGGGCCATTTCCAATAAGCTGATGTTGAATGATTCAAAGACGGAGATTGTTCACTTTCATTCTAAGCATCGAAAGCCTTCATGTCTGCCTGACATAGTCATTGGTGATGCCAAAATCAAGGCTGCCAACTCTGTTAAAGACCTTGGTGTTATACTGATAGAACCTGCTTCTGAAAGACCACATTAGTCATATCACACGTACTGCTTCTTTTGGAATCCACAAGATAGGAAAGATCCGTAGGTACTTGGATCAATCAGCCACAGAACGTTTAGTGCATGCGTTTGTCACCACCAGACTGGACTGCAATAACAGTTTGTTATATGGCCTTCCTGCTAGTCAGATTGCACCCTACAGCGTGTACAGAATGCAGCTGCGAGACTTGTCACACTTACCAACCGTCGTGATCACATCTCGCCTGTTCTGAACCAACTACACTGGCTAAAAGTAGAAGACCGCATCCTGTTTTAAGATTTTACTTCTTACTTATAAGATACGTAATGGTATGGCTCCCAAGTACTTAGTGGAACTTATTTCAGATTACAATCCAGGCATCTCTTCGTTCGTCATCAAAAGGTTTACTCAGTGCTGGCTTGCGAAGCAAGACAAGATATGGTGACCGGCTTTTGTTGTTGCAGCTCCACGTTTGTGGAATAGTCTTCCGAGTGCTGTGAGAAATGCGCCCTCATCGGTTCTTTTCAAATCTAGGCTCAAGACCTTTTATTTAACTGATTCTTTTTTCTTTCTTTTTGCCTTGCATTTGATTTTTTGTTTTTTGTTGTTTAAATTTTAACCTAAATGCTAATTATGTACAGCGCTTAGAAACATTGTTTTAGCGCTTTATAAATGCACTTTTATTATTATTATTATTATTATTATTATTATTGTTATTGTTTAAAGTATCCACAAGCCAATGGATAATTGTTTGGAAAGTTATTACAACAACAATGGGTACAATAGATCCTTGGTTATCAATAATACACATGTATGTATTAGTATGGTTGAAGGACATAACAAAAAGAATAATAGGTCCTTCATCAGTTCTTTGTTCTCAGAGTCCTTGGAAGTACTTTGTGTGTAAATCCAATGACGATTGCTTCCAAAGGTCCAACAGCAATTGGAGCAGTAGATGTCCTTGTCTATGCAATTATGCAAGATTGTGTTCCTAGGACCTCTGAGAACAAAGATTAATGAGGACATATTGTCTCTTTATTATTTTGTCCTGGATGATACTTAAACCATGTTCAATATATCCTTAGTTCATCCATAAGTACAACTCTCTGCCCTGGCCTACACCATGCCTGCAGACATTTTCTTATTGAGAGGATTTAAAAGGCTAAATGGGGACTTCTTTCAGTCCCACATCATTTTTGTTGTTGGCCCCAGTTCACCATCTATGGGACTTGTGTAGTGGTCCCCTCTACTGGGTAACCAGTATTTGTGTTCAAGAGGTTTCATTATGCTTGGTCAGTTATTTAGCTACTTCTGTCTTAACTTCTTGTTCAGGTAGATGAACTGATTTAAAGGAACAACCATGCAGAGGGTACACTGTACATGTGAGTAGTCTAAAATAAAATTAGCATGAGGTTTATGTTCTGGATACTGATGTACTACACAACATTGAATATTACATGTACATGATATTGACAGCATTTTGTTTGGATTCACCCTCAATATAAACAATAATGTCCATAGAGAATGAAGTATACATGTATGTACTGTTCTTCAATGCTGGAAACTCTGTATCACATGACTCAACTTGAAATTTATGATTGTACTGTTGGTACGCAACAAAATACAAAACTGTGAAAACATGATTAATAGGAAAAAACAGTAGGGCCACTAATGACGGGAATTTTTCAAATAAAACATTATTGCAAGAAGAGACATTGTATGTTTTTTAACCAAAATGATAATTAACCAAAATGTGTACCAGTGTCCCTTGGCAATCAGAGAGATAACATCAGTGGGCAAATAATGAGTACCATAGATGGAACATCAGGTAATAAGTGGTTTACATTTTTCACATCATAACAGTGGGTTGTTTTCTAATCCAACTTTTCAATATTTGTTAGCGCGAGAAATTATATCTTCCGAAACATATGAAACATTTTGAATGTGACTAAATAAAGTGTTCTCGCAGCACTGTCATTTAACACATAATTCTGCAATGTTATCTTTTTCAGAAGGGAAGCTACATGTACCTTGGGATCTGCATTCAACCCTGTTGGTAAGCAAAACCAGCTGTGAAGTCATCATCAATAGGTGCTGCAACTCTTCTACAGGTAATACCATTTTAACATTTTGATTTTGAATTATTTCAGCAGTTTCTTTCAATAACTTATGGATCCTGTAGTAAGTGCATAGTAAGTTAACAGAAATGAAGTCAACCAAGACGTTGTTATACTCATGTGCTGTTATGATTTGTTTTTGTTTTTAAAGAAATTATCAAATCAATGTTAATTTCTTAAAATTAAAATGAATAACCAGTGATGAATTTATGGTAAATCCAAACATTGTTTGAATAAAACTGTGAGGTTTTCAGTTCTTTGGGTAACAGCCAATTTGTTGGGTTTAGCCAGTTTGCTGCCATCTTTGGGAGCTAAAATGGTAGGAATCCATGCGAATAATTCCATCATCAAGGTACAATATCCCAAAATATTGTGGTAATTGACAAACAGTTTTAAATATCTAACTTTGTGGATGTTTTGGGAATATTAGTATTTTAACAAATATTGCTGAAATCCAGAAATGTTGTCCTGGTCCTTTGAATCTCATTGATGTCTACAGTTAGTTTGTGTTAAACATTTACCCAAGAATTATTTTTTTCTTTACATCAACTCTGCATCAATTTCCTCTTTATCAACTGCACTGTGATCATAGAGCTATTGCATGCTGTGATCATGGACCAAATAGACACACAACCGTAAGATGAATAGATTAAACTGCCTTATTTAAGTTGATATAACACTGATTATCATAGAAATAATGGCTGCTTATACACAGTGAATAGCTGTTGTATTAGAACTACAGATACTTTCTGTTAATCTTTTTGGTTATGTGGCTTGCTTCAATTTCTTTCTTAAAGGGAAGGTGCAACAGTGGTCCAGCTTGATTCAAAGAATTCAAGCATATACATGTATGTTAAAGCAGATTTACCCAAATTACCAAATACCACTGCTGTACCTTCCCTAACAATATCTGTGCCAAATTGGATGAAGTAGACTTCATTTAAGTTATCAACCCTTTTTCCAAACAAGTTCCCTGGATATCTAAGCTAATTGTAGCCTCCCCACCATGTTTGCAGAAATTGTGCTTTCTCAATTCTGACTCGGTGTCTCAAATTCAGCTAAAGAGAGCAAACATGAATGTGACCTTGTTGTTAGGTTGCTGCATTTTTTTAAACTAAATTTGGTAAATTTCATACATGTATTTTTTATCCTTTAGGGTCTGCATCCTGCGCAGTATCATATCAAAATTCAAACCCAAGTGAAAATAGTTAGTGAGAAGTATGGTTAGCTAGCACTGCTAAATGCTGCATGTTCATTTGGCTACAATAATCTGCTGTTGTAAACAGCATGGTTCTATTGTACAAATGTATCTTAAAGGAGAATGTTAGGCACAGAAGAGCATTAAATTTGAGAGCATTTTACCATGAATCAACTGTAGAGGTTTATCGGCAATGCATACTGTTGAAATCACTTGATTAAAATTGAATTGTCTTGTGCTTGTAGAAAAATTACTTGCTTAGTGTGTTTACTTGGCAAACAGTAAAAACCACCAATATAACATGTAGACTAATACACATTACTACAGGCTAGTGGCACACTTCATACAGGTAATAGACTTCTTATTTTACATATTGAATTGACATGTATGACCTTTAAAGCATTTCGACTGGTATAGGCAGGAAACCACTAAAAGTAATTGCATGAGTGACGTCTTTCTAAGACTTGTTATCTGGAATTGTCTCTTTACAGCATTCATGTACGTCTGAGTAGCAGACTGTATCATACTGTAGAACTCGTGGATACGATAGGATGTGCTACCCACTACCTAGACTGAAGATCTGATGTCACACTTTGAGGCTCATGAATTATGCCAGATACTGGAGATTCAGTTTTGATCTTGGGTGATGGCTAGTGTGTGAGCCTCAAAGCGTGATGTCAGATCTTCAGCACAACATATCCAATGGAATCCCTTGAATGGTACAGCCAGAGCCTGTAAATTCATGCACCATGTTGCTTATCATAATTTGTACATGTATATGTCCTCAAATTTGTCTGAAAAACAAAGAGTTGAGGCCCATACATTTTGTGTAAAAATGGTCCAATATCATGACCTGGAGATCCTTGACTTTCAACTTTGAATTGTTTGGATACACAATGCCCTGAAAAAGTGGTCCTAATTTGATTTAGTGTAAGGCCTTTCTCCAAAATGGATACTTTTAGTGTTGGCATTTTCACTAGTGTAGAGGGTGGGTTCCATTGGGATGCGAATAACTTGACAGGCCTCTGGACAATCCACATGTAATTGAAAATAAAATAAAAGTGTTTTTTTATTTTAGAATTTCTAAGTATTTTTTAATGATTTATTTATTATTTTATATTGACCATTGGTTGCAATGGGAGTTTATTTAGTGGAGTGCAACCCTATATAATCAAAATGGTGGCGTCATGGTTTGTGTTGACCATGGGATTTAAACACATGTTTTTTTCTACAATATCAGTAAGCCTGGTGATGAATGTAAAATTTATAAACAGAAAATTTACTCATTGTATTTCAGGTCTTTATTGGAAGAAACACAGAACAGTTACAATAAAAAAAAGGTATGTGGATTAGTTACAAAATGACTCAATTGATACTGTGGCAGGAAATCCCAAGTCTGATTACTTTCTCAGACCGAAGATGATCCTCAGAGCAATCTCAAGGCCAAGGTGCAAGTCCATATTGGAGGAAATCTACCGTTGATTGATACTTGATTGGCAATCCCTTTGTCGGTCCACAGTTACCTTAATTAAGTCCACACAGGTCTGGTCAATATTTGTCAGCACAACTCAAATTAATTGGTTTAATCAGAGCACACTGAAGGACGTAACGAAAGTGTGACTGGCAAAAGTTAGTAAGCAATTAATATTCAAATTGTATTTAAAGAAAACTGAGTGTGAAAGTTTGGTCGTTTTTCTGCCATTTATAAGTCATTGTAGGAAAGTTAAATTCCGCAAGGGAATGGAAAAACATGTCTTGGGAGTAATTCGAGCAACAAATACATAACAGTTATTCCCTACTTTTTCTTAATGGAGCTATTTAATTGCTTACAACCTTCTGCTGGGACAAAAGGTTGTTCTTTGTGTGCCCGGAATAAGGACGTAGAGCCTTACGACCATCTACCTGGCGCTGGACGATATGGGGATGCAGGATTGGGGGATTTTTCCTTTCCTTTGTAGTCTATTTACGCCATGAAACAACTCACTTTTTATAGTTTTCCCAAGAAATGTTCACATTATGAGGAGGAAGGTTGGTTATTTGCCCACTTATGTTTCATTATGTATATGAATATAGGTCAGTTTTTACTGTCAATCCGGATCCGCCCCTAACAGGGGTAACTTTGTAAAAACTCTCATATTGTCATAATAAGAAATAAGAAGTATTTTGAAATGTTCATGGAGCAAACAAATTTTGTTTTAGAATCATTGAAAGGAAAACACTGAATACTAGGAATAAACTGATGTATGCATGATGCCTGGTTATCCATTTGAAACTGCACATAACGGGATAGATGAACAAAGTATGTTTAAACCTGTCATTTTTCAGTAGGCAATATTTTTACATTTTTCCCAGAAATATTACCTCTGGAATACACTAGATGTCCTGAGTGTTTCCCAATTCAAATTAGAAAAAAATTGTTTCTTTAAAGGGTGCACTCCACTAAATAGTGAGAAATGATTTGTTTTTCTGAAAAACAAAGATTTTAGGGCCATACATTTGAGAGATTGTGTAAAAATGGTCCAGTATCATGACCTGGGGATCCTTGACTTCCATTTTTGAGTATTTTGGATACACAAGGCCCCTGAAAAGTGGTCCTAATTTGATTTCAAGCGTAAGGCCTTTTCTCCAAAATGGATGCTTGTCAGTGTGGGTATTTTCACTAGTGTAGAGGAGGTTTCCATTGGGATGAGAATAACTCGACAGGCCTCTGGAAAATCAAAATTTAATTGAGAAAACAAATAATAAATAAAAGGTCAGACATCAATCAATATTTAGTTTTTTTTATTTTAAACATTTTAATATTTCTAAGTATTTTTTAATGACTTTTTAATATTTTGTATTTAGCACTGGTTGCTATGGCAGTTTCTTTATTAAAAATTCCTATATAATGAAAATGGCGGCGTCCATGAAGTGTGTTGACCGTGGGATTTAAAGAAGTTTATTTAGTGGGATACACCCCTGTCTCTTTTCTTGAGGACAGGGTACTAGTCTAACCACTACCCAGTAGTCTTAAGCCAGGTTCATCCGAACGTGAAACGAATAGTGATGTCAAAAAGTTGAACACATTTCAACTTGCACGAATCATTTGTCACGAAAGATGCATACATCACACTTTCTGCAATTACTTTTAGTCATGAATTGGTGCATTGCTCCTATTTTATGAAATGTATTGCAAGATTTAACCATGGATAGCCATTTTATGAGACTTTGAAGGTCAATAACCTTTACTTTAAAAAGTAAATTTCTCATAAGAGACGTAATGCTGTCTTCAAGCGGTTAATTTGATTAAATAATGAATGAATGTCGGCTCTAGCCTCTGATTACAATATTGAACTTGAGGTTTACAAATAAAATAGAAATGTGAATTCAGAAGAATACAACCCATGTTGCTCGTTTGTTTTGTTTTGGTTTCTGGTATTTACATATTTGTGTTTTAATTAGGGCAAATGAAATTGATTGACCATGTTTGAAAACTAAATAAATAAATTAAAAAGAACAGATTTGGGATTCGCACCTGTAACCTCTCCGCTACCATTCCAGCGTTCTTCAGTGCTTGCTTTGTGACTATTACCATACTTTTACACTCATGCCCCGGAGGGGGTAGCACCCTCCCCCAAAAAATAAATAAATAAAAATAAAAACCTAGAAAACGTATATCGACGATTCTGAACCCCTAGTTGGGCTACATGTATGTAAACATACACCCAGTTGTAATTGTATGGGTGCGAATCCTAGGGGATGGGGTCAGGTATGTACTTCAATGCCTTTTTTCCCAGGTATCCATTTTGTCAGATCACCCAAATATTGTACAAATGTACATTGAGCTATTTATCTTATGAGAGCATTGGGATAGTTCAACTAAAGTACTGACCATGAAGTCCATTAACACAAGTTGGTGTAAAGATATTAAACAAAGCTCAATAACTTTTAAAGGGGGACTGACATGGATTTAAATCAAACAGTTAAATATGTGATCGTTTTATTATTTTATATCAGTAAAAGATCAATACAATTTTAGTTTGGTGTTTTTATTGTTTTTGAGAGTGTTATTTTACCATTGTAAAAATGCCCCCCCACTTTTACGCCCTGCACGGAGGAGCTGTTCGTGACGTCATGTCGGGAAGAGAAATTCTGCTCAAAACGGCTCAAAATGATCGCTGCACAAAACTATGTGAGCCGATGGACCTGACCACGTTACTCTTGTCAGTCGAACTTTGCTCGTCCAAATACGGCGATTTGTGGGTCACTTGGGAACAGATGAAGGCTAACACCGTCTTTGGTGGTGTTGCTGCATCCTGCATCCTGCAGCAACACATCTTCCAGGCATTTTATTAGTTCCGGAAACAAAAATCACGGAAGAAATTAAATCGACGCTACGTGTGTGAAACGTATGTATGTACATGTACATCATGTACACATCGGATCTTCCCGACCTAACGTCACATATCTTATGCAAATGAAGCTTCCACCATGGGGCGGGGTTGCCTCCCCCAAACACTTCAAACATTGTTTTAAAATACTTGTACTCAGAAATCAATGATTAAATAGACACAGGTGGGTCTCAAAAACAATATTTTATTACAAAACGCCTTAAGTACACACACAATAAAGGATGTCAGTCCCCCTTTAAATGACTATTTATAAACATGTGTAATTTCAAGGAAAGAGAAATAATTGCATATTATTATCATACGATCATTTTACAGTTATCCTTCAAATTACATTATGTTGTCTCCTCTCTGTGAAAATTGAAACAGTTTAAAGGTTTATAATTCAGCTAGATTTTACCAACAGAAAACTGGAGTTTTTATTTTATTGCTTTCCATAGGATTCTTAATACATGGAAGGCGTGCTTATCTCATCAGGCTCAGAATCCAGGTTATATTTGACGGGACATTTTTCGTATAGTCAAAATGACTCATCAGAAAATTGGGTCACACTAATTTTGACCCGGAATTAGATCAGCCGATATGATCCGATTCCGGGTTAAAATTTGTGACCCGGGTCATTCTGACAATGAAAGTGTCGGCAAAAATACAACCAGGTCAGATTTGACTCATTTATTATTTTTTTCCTTTGTGCATAACTTGAAAACGGTAATCAAAAAGACGGTATGTACACGGACCCTAGTCGACATATTTAGTACTTTTTGTGCAGCACAGCACGGAACTAGATCATAATAATTGTACACTCCGGTCCGCCCGTGAAAATCCACTGAGGATAGGGGGACAGTTAGTGTTAAGTTTTTTTTTTGCTGAGGGCCCCTAGATCTTTGTGAGTTTTACCTATAGTCTTTATATATATAAAACAATAGTGTTTTTCATTAATGTTAATAATTTAAATGAAAGGCGCAATATCGTCACGATCAAAAGGGCATGGAATCGGAGTGCTAGTTTCAGATTAACTCAGTGACTGAAAATAATACCCCACATGATAAGGTCAAATTACCTTTGCTGCTGCATACATGAGTCAGTAATTTTCAGTTACTGTGTTCATCTTAAACTAGGACACCGATTCCATACCCTGTTGAAAGTCTGTTCTGTCCCTTTAAGCTAGAAAACAATAATGCCATCTACAATGGTGACCAAAACTGTTGGCACACCTTGACACAGTAACATAACTTTATGAGAAGAAATCCCCCTCCCCTTGTCCACTGTTTGTTGTTAAGTGATATCACACTGCGAAATGTTTCCAATGAAATTTGGTTTTACTTCAACATTGAATGGGGGGTGGGGGTGTGTTGTGGCGGTGTGCCAACAGGTTCTGCACACCATTGGTCTCTGTTTTGAGCTTGTATATCATGTACCTTCAAAATCATTTCATGGGTGGCATGTTGCTATTGTCGGTTTAAATAATTACTTGGTAGACCGTTCATCTGAAGTTTGGTAGATAGGCTTAATCGTGACACTGGCATAATAAAGCGCCCTCTATAATATTCAGTAGATACGTGTGGGGAAAAATAATTATCTTGCACTATTAGTCTGTGGGCTGGAGGGGTCTACCGTGCACCCCCCCCCCCACCCCCAACCCACCGCCACCGATATTTTGTTGTTCCTTTGGATGTCCTAAACACGAAAAAAGATGTTAACATTGAAAATTTTGGGTTGCACTGTCTGTTCTGGCCCACTATTGTTTACCCATATATTGAGCTTATGCTGATAATTCTTAGCACTAGGGGTGGAAGAAGATCAAACATCTCGCCATTACTCCATCATGTCTTCACCTATTATCATGTAACTTGGTACAGTGTGTTCAGTCATATGTCGTCATGATGACGTCATCGGTTCTCGTGAAAATGACCAGAAGAGGGCGCTATAATTGTACGTATTTTATGCATATTTTAATTATTGGGATTTTCAGAAAATATCTCATTATAAATCATTTAGTTTTTATTGTTGCGAACAAGAACAATTTTTTTATATTAATTGATGCCTTAAATGGGTTTGTCTATGTCTAATGTAACTTTTTAGCCCCCATGGTATTAAGCTTAGTTGGACGTCCATATCACTTCATATTGAATAATCCTTTATTTCTCAAACATGCTTTGACTGACATTAATCAAACTTGGCACAATAAATGTTCATTCACATGTCGTCAAGATGATATCATTGGTTGTCATGGAAACTACCTCTAGAGGGCGCTGTACTTGGATGCATATTATGCACACATGAATTAATGGATACAATTATTTCTTATTTTTAGCCATTGTAGTACACTAGGTATCACTATGGGTATAAAGTATCATTAAGTTTTACTTCACAAGGATGTGTCAAATGTCAAACGAAAGATAATTTTGAAAATATTTTATTAAGGGGTCTCTAGAGCTCATTGTTTAAGCCCCTATCGTGTCAAATTCAACCGGGAATTCTTAGCATTTGGGGTGGGAGGGGATTACACCTCCATTACTCAGGCATGCTTTGACTTACATTAATAAAACTTGACACATTAAATGTTGATGTATATGTCGTCAGGATGACGTCATTGATTGCCATATAAACTACCTCTAGAGGGCGTTGTATTTGGATGAAGACTATACGCAAATGAATAAATGGTTAAAAGTATTTCTTATTTTTAGCTATTGTAGTACACTATAGGGATAATGTATTATTAAGTTTTAACTGGATATGATATGTTAACTCTAGTGTAAGAAAAACAAAGGATTAATTTGAAAATGTTGGGTTACGTTGTCTCTGGAGATCAATGTTAACGCCCCTATCAGCCCCTTCTTCAGCCAAGAATCTTTATCATATGGGGGTGGGAGGGATTAAACAAACCTCTATTACTCCGGCATGCTTTGACTTACATTCATAAAATTTGGTTCATGTAGATGTTGTCAAGATGACATCATTGGTTTTGATGGAAACATATTTTGTGTTGTACTACATGTTCTGGTTCATTGCTGGCCAAGTCCTTGTCTGTAAGAAGAAGCTTCCTGTTTGAGATGGCGAGTCCACCTTTACAAGGAAGCTGCATCCACCTTTTGAAGGAAGCCTAATTGCAGACCCAGGTTGTATGGGAGCACCAAATCAATATGTTGGAGTTATGAAACCTTCTGAAAGGGACTCCTGAAAGGATGCAGTGTCCTCATAAAGTCAGACAATACAACAGTGTTGGAATATAGGCCAACACTGCAGCACTTGTTCCGCATCCCATCCTGAAATGTGGCTTCCCCTAACATGGGGACTGCTGTGTGATGTATGAGCTAAGGCAGAGCTAAGGCATCTGCCTGTCAACAATTCATCTGCCATCCAAACTCAGTGACACACGTTTTATTTTCGGGAAGGGTTATCCAATGGAATGTCACTCCGGCCTGCTTTTAGGCACAGGAAATCATCAACCGGCTTGAAAGGGTTCACATGGGCTATATGGTTCTCTCCAAACATGAATGTATTTCATCCGCAGATGTTCCATTCAAATGCGATCTTAGATTCACTGCTAAGTGGATCGATTCAATGCAGCCTGCCTGTGGGGCTCTGTAGGCTGTATACCTCTTCTAGGGGTGCGTCAAAGGCACCCGGTGACTTTGCATAGGGGTATTGTTCCGGCTCCTGTCCACCACAGGAGTATGTTTGCTACTGCACCACACAGAAAAGCAGAATTCAGCAGAAATGTAAACAAAACCATATTGAAAGTGCATAGGATGGCACTGGCTGTCGTAGTTCTGGCCATACAGCACAAGCTGGCACAAGCTGGACAAAAACCAGGACAAACTGGCACAGGACGACACAGGACGGCACAAACCGGCACTGGCCGGCACAAACCGGCACTAGCCGGCACAAACTAATGAAGGTGAACAAACTAATGAAGTAATCTGTTGGTAACACCTATGGATAAAACGAATTAAGGCTCAGGACTTTTCAAAACTCCTCCGAAAGGATATGGTGATCCCAGGAGTGCCTTTGTGCGGTCATTGTGTTGTATGGCAAGAACTACATGTAGGAGTGCCAATGTTATCCTACACACTTTCAATATAGTTTCTGTGTACATTTCTGCTGAATTCTGCTCTTCTGTGTGGTGCAGTAGCAAACATACTTCACATGTCGTGGACATGAGCCTGAACAATACCTTGCACACAATAACCGGGTGTCTTCGACCCACCCCTAGAATAAGTATCCAGCCTACACAGCCTCGCAGGAAAGCAGTGAATCAAGCTGACTAATCAAGGTGATGAATTGAGCACATCTGTAGGCAATGTCTGTGGATAAAATACATTCATGTTTGGAGAGAACCATATAGCCCATGTGAACCCTTTCAAGCCGGTTGATTATTTCCTATGCCTAAAACCAGGCCAGAGTGACCTTCCATTGGATAATTATAAATAACCCTTCCCGAAAATAAAACGTGTGTCACTGAGTTTGGATGGCAGATGAATTGCTGACAGACAGATGCCTTGGCTCATACATCACAGCAGTCCCCATGTTAGGGGAAGCCACATTTCGGAACAAGTGCCAACACTGTCTGACTTTGCGAGGTTAATGTATCCTTTCAGGAAGTTTCATATTGATTTGGTGCTCCCATTCAGCCTGGAATGAGGCTTCCTTGTAAAGGTGGACTCACCATCCCAAACAGGAAGCTCTTCTTACAGACAAAGACCTAATCAGCGATGAACCAGAAGATGTAGTACAACATAGAAGTTTCCATGGAAACCAATCATCTTGACAACATACATGAACAGAACATGTGCCAAATTTTATGAATGTAAGTCAAAGCATGCCGGAGTAATGGAGGTTTGTTTAATCCCTCACACCCCGTATGCTAAGGATTATTGGCTCAATAAGGACCTGATAGGGGCTTAAACACTGATCTCCAGAGACAACTTAATCCAAGATTTTCAAATTTATCCTTTGTTTTTCTTACGCTAGAGTTGACATATCATATCCAGTTAAAACTTAATGATACATTTTCCATATAGTGTACTACAATAGCTAAAAATAAGAAATATATTAACCATTTATTCATTTGCGCATAATATTTATCAAAACACAGCGCCCACTAGAGGTTGTTTCTATGGCAACCAATGATGTTATCCTGACGACATATACATTAACATTTGTCAAGTTTTATTAATGTAAGTTAAAGCATGCCGGAGTAATGGAGGTTTGTGTAATCCCCTCCCATCCCAAATGCTAAGGATTCCCGGCTGAATTTGACACAATAAGGGCTAAACAATGAGCTCCAGAGACCCCTTAACAAAATATTTTCAAATTTATTTTTCGTTTTTCTTTACATTACAGATGACACATCCTTGTGAAGTAAAACTTAATGATACTTTATCCCCATAGTGATAACTAGTGTACTACAACGATTAAAAATAAACAATAATTGTATCCATTAATTCATGTACGTGTGATATGCTTCAAAGTGCAGCGCCCTCTAGAGGTAGTTTCCATGACAACCAATAACATCATCTTGACGACTTGTGAATGAACTTTTATTGTGCCAAGTTTGATTAATGTAGGCCAAAGCATGTTCCAGAAATAAAGGATTATTCAAATGTAGTGAAATGGACGTCCAACTAATCTTAATACCATGGGGCTAAAAAAGTGCCCCCAGAGATAGAAAATCAAAAAAACTTTTAAGTCAACACATTTTTGTGGTTACATTAGACATAGACAAACCCATTTACGGCATAAAATAATTATTTTTTGTTCTTGGTGGCAACTATAAAAACTAAATGATTTATAATGAGATATTTGTCTAAAAATCCCTAAAATTAAAATATGCATAATAAACATGCAATTATAGCGCCCTCTACCGGTCGTTTTCACAAGAATCGATGACGTCATCATGACGACATATGACTGAACATTAATTGTACCAAGTTACATGATAATAGGTGAAGGCATGATGGAGTAATGGCGAGATGTTTGATCTTCTTCCACCCCTAGTGCTAAGAATTATCAGCATAAGCTCATTATACGGGTGAACAATAGTGGGCCAGAACAGATAGTGCAACCCAAAAGTTTCAATGTTAACATCTTTTTTCGTGTTTAGGACATCCAAAGGAACAAAAACATATCGGTGGCGGTGGGTTATGGGGGGATGCTGCACGGTAGACCCCTCCAGCCCACAGACTATATGCTTTAACTCTCAATAAATGACCTATGTGGAGAAATGTCGAACCTGCTTTTTAATGATGGAATATTTAATATATAAAAAAGCCCTATTTCTTGCGAATTCGTATGTTTTGGAAATATTATATTCCGTGTGGATCTTTATTTTCTTGAAACGTTTATCTTTATATTCTCGAAAGGATTGAATGTTTATTACACTGCTTTTTTCTCTTTTAGAAGCGGAGTAAATTACTTACTGAAGCATCGATATTATTACACGTTTTTTTTTCTCTTTTAGAAGCGGAGTAAATTACTTACTGAAGCATCGATATTATTACACTGTTTTTCTCTCTTTTAGAAGCGGAGTAAATTACTTACTGAAGCATCGATATTATTACACTGCTTTTTTCTCTTTTAGAAGCGGAGTAAATTACTTACTGAAGCATCGATATTATTACACTGCTTTTTTCTCTTTTAGAAGCGGAGTAAATTACTTACTGAAGCATCGATATTATTACACTGCTTTTTTCTCTTTTAGAAGCGGAGTAAATTACTTACTGAAGCATCGATATTATTACACTGCTTTTTTCTCTTTTAGAAGCGGAGTAAATTACTTACTGAAGCATCGATATTATTACACTGCTTTTTTCTCTTTTAGAAGCGGAGTAAATTACTTACTGAAGCATCGATATTATTACACTGCTTTTTTCTCTTTTAGAAGCGGAGTAAATTACTTACTGAAGCATCGATATTATTACATTGCTTTTTCCTCTTTTAGAAGCGGAGTAAATTACTTACTGAAGCATCGATATTGTTACACTGCTTTTTTTCTCTTTTAGAAGCGGAGTAAATTACTTACTGAAGCATCGATATTATTACACTGCTTTTTTCTCTTTTAGAAGTGGAGTAAATCACTTACTGAAGCATCGATAACAAATATTTGAGTGAAAACACTTTACACCTCTTAAAACTTGTAGTTGTTCCAATGTGACGTCGAAAGATAGCCGGCGTGAAAGTTGATAGGGTTTGTCAGGAGATCGAGTCATGCCAGACTCGAACGAGCCTTACGATCATTATTCATAATACGCCTGTGAACATTGCGTAGTGATCAACAGCACCGTCTTAAGGTCCGCACCCACCAGAATATAAAAAATAAAAAATAAAAAACAATCGGAAACCCCACAGAATACATTATAATTAGTTAGCATTATTTTAATTTGTTCTGTACTCAAACTGCATTCCGTCCTTGGTCTGTGCCTGGACGGATATCAACCCAAATTGGATCCCTTGTATAGTCCCTGGGTATCGCTATTTTTTAATTTGAATTACAAAAATCATTCGATAGACAACACTTCAGTGCATTATAATGTATACAACAATACAAAGAAAAACATTTTTATAAGTATATGTAATCGTTCATACTTATATGTATGTGTTTATAGTTTGTTTCGAGAAAAAAATTAATAATTGTGGGCCCGCTTATTCTGGTGTCATCAATCGGATTGTTATTCTACCTAGATTGCACTGGACCATGAACATTTAGCTGTGAAAAACAAACAAACAAAGGCATCGATCACACCACCTTCAAAGCACTAAATAAACTGTTATAATGTAAATATATTGGTAATCATATATCATTCATGTTCTTTGCCTCAAATTATCCAGTTAATTTCCATTACATTCATTATGTTAAGATGTTGTATTGTCAGTCGCGAAAGTTTGTATATTCTGTACGGTACATCACCTGTGTTTATCGCTAGGTTACCATACTGGTTATTATGTTTCCCGTCAGAACGTTGCTATTTTATTTTTGGAAAGGATAACAAATACTTTTGAATGACTATTTCCCAAGGTAATTTTCAGAATCATAGTTTACAGTCAATATGTCCCGAAAGTAATATGTTGTTCTACAGTCCAGAATTGCTATTATGCACTCAATCATATCACAGTTTTAAATGTATCTTTCCTTAAAAACCTAACCCTAAATTGATTTGGGCACTTAATTACTGTAACCCCAAGCTTCTGACAAAAAACCCTAACCCTAAATTGATTTGGGCACTTAATTACTGTAACCCCAAGCTTCTGACAAAAAACCTAACCCTAAATTGATTTGGGCACTTAATTACTGTAACCCCAAGCTTCTGACAAATAAACCTAACCCTAAATTGATTTGGGCACTTAATTACTGTAACACCAAGCTTCTGACAAAAACCTAACCCTAAATTGATTTGGGCACTTAATTACTGTAACACCAAGCTTCTGACAAAAAAACCTAACCCTAAATTGATTTGGGCACTTAATTACTGTCACACCAAGCTTCTGACAAAAAAACCTAACCCTAAATTGATTTGGGCACTTAATTACTGTCACACCAAGCTTCTGACAAAAAAACCTAACCCTAAATTGATTTGGGCACTTAATTACTGTAACACCAAGCTTCTGACAAATAAGCCTAACCGTAAATTGATTTGGGCACTTAATTACTGTAACACCAAGCTTCTGACAAATAAGCCTAACCGTAAATTGATTTGGGCACTTAATTACTGTAACACCAAGCTTCTGACAAATAAGCCTAACCGTAAATTGATTTGGGCACTTAATTACTGTAACACCAAGCTTCTGACAAAAAAGCCTAACCGTAAATTGATTTGGGCACTTAATTACTGTAACACCAAGCTTCTGACAAAAAAGCCTAACCCTAAATTGATTTGGGCACTTAATTACTGTAACACCAAGCTTCTGACAAAAAAGCCTAACCCTAAATTGATTTGGGCACTTAATTACTGTAACACCAAGCTTCTGACAAAAACAAACTAACCCTAAATTGATTTGGGCACTTAATTACTGTAACACCAAGCTTCTGACAAAAAAAACTAACCCTAAATTGATTTGGGCACTTAATTACTGTAACACCAAGCTTCTGACCAAAAAAACTAGCCTATTCGTTATCCTTTCGAAAAGAAATGTTGCATTGTCCCGCGATTTAAACAAGAATTGCCAGAAATTACGGGTAAAAGAACGAAAAACACCAGAGATACATGTTAAAGTATAATTTGGCCATTTCCGTATTTAAGTTGATTGATTTCCTAACTCATTTTATATATACGTAGTTTTTGTGTGTCTTTTATATTGTGATATTTAATGATGCTAGTGATAATGACTTATTTAATGACAATAATGGTACTATTCCAGTCGAAATAACTGTTCCTAAATTTGATATCACAATTTTATGGAGTTCCACATTGCATTTAATAATACATTTTTGATGGTGGTCGCCTCCAATCGCGCTATCTTTTCCTGTATCCTCTGTTTACAAGCAGACCTAGCTGTTTATGAGTCTATTATTATTTGTTTTTAGTATTTATATAATTGTCAACATTTTCACTATATAGGACTAGCTCGTCCTTTTATAACGTCACAGAGTTGACATGCAGCAGTCGCATTTTCATTTGGCTTTTGAATTCATCAAGTCATTAACTCAAGAATGTTGACAAAGAGGGGTCATGTGTCATGTGCCATGTAAAATAGACCAAAACAAATGCTGTACCTTTGTAATGAATATATTGATTTAAAGAAAGTAAGGATACTTTAAGAAGCAGTTTTGTCAACATTTCCAATACGATATTCCTTACCTTTAAACATGTGAACAAATATGTCCAAAATGGCTGCCGAAAATGCCAATGAAAAAAAATGCCACCCTATTCTTTGTTTAATTCAGCATATCAATATTGACAAAGTTAGCCAATAACATTCATTTTGACACGGAAATCTAGCTGGAAAACGTAACAGCCTTATTTGAAAAAAAAAATACAATACCGAAAGGTTGTTCTGGGTAAGAACAAATTTCTTGATAAAGACATGTATTTTTTGGGGGTACAGTGTTGGGACAAGTAATGACAGTTTTTGTTTTAAAGGATACATATATTTAGATGAGAAAATATAAAATTTGCATTTCAGACGTGATTGAAAATCATGATATTACAACTTACAAATAGCGGAGCTGTGATAGACCATTAAATGTGCCTGGTGCAAGTTCACTGATATTGTTGTTCTGCAGATATCTAGGAAGGAAAAAACAACCTGGTTAGATATTTAATTAAAGCCCGTTTATTTTGTTATTTTCACCGATGTTCTTAGATTTTTCTAAAAAGGCATACCGGTACTTGGTGAAATATTAGTGATCGGTCAAATACTATGAGAAAGTATTACACCTGCAGTTAATTAATACCCGGTACTTGACTACATCAACAATAAACAAATACACTGTCCTCCATTGACAAGTGCGACACACTGACGATTTAAATTTATTTAATTAAACAAAAAGTACACCACTCTATTTCCAACAATTTGCTATATTACAGTTTTACATAACAAGTTTACACAATTTCTGTAAATGCTTAATAATGAAACTGCAGTACGTGTCCATATTTGTTTGTTTACCCATTCTGGTTCTCTTTTTCGGCCCACAAAGAATATAGCCAAACAAAGATGGAAACGTACTACAATTTCATTAGTAAGCGTTTACAGAAATTCGTCCCTAATTTGTCAAAGTGACCAATCCGACTTTTTTTCAATTTTAAGTTTCCCGCCGATTAGTACATTCAGGAAGAGACCTACCATTGTATCTAATCCACATGCATGTATTCCTTATAGTACATTCAGGAAGAGACCTACCACTGTATCTAATCCACATGCATGTATTCCTTATAGTTTTGGAGATAGAGCATGCATTCACATGACGAATGCTCTAACTGGCTATTTTTGTCATTTGGCAAAGTGACCAATACCGCATTGGTCACTATGCCAACTTAATTCGGGATTGGTCACTATGGCAAATTAGGGACGAATTGTGTAAATCAGTTTAACACACTTATGTAAAATTGTAAGACAGCAAATTGTTGGAAATAGAGTTGCCTGCATTTTGCTGCAAATTTACATGTTTTTTTGTATAGTGTATGATTACCTTTTGGATTCAAGATATTATAATTAACGCTATGTTTAGTTCATTACGTTGTGGAGTTAATGAGCAAAGAGGTGAAAATACAAACAAATATTTAGATTGGCAAATATCAATTCCGGACTCCATTTTAATTTGCTTCGCAGTCAGCCGTCAACTAACTTCGAAAACAAATTGTTGCGGTTCCTACATAGACTGAAATTGACGACAAGTTAGTGAGCTTTTTGTATACCATCAAATGTTCTGTTTGAATAGTTTACTGATATTGTTTAGATATCTAAGATAGGAAAACGAAGTAGGATAACAAACTCTGTAAGAAAGCTCATATACATCCGTAAAATTCATCAATGTTCTCATAATTTTCTAAAAGCAAACTTTGTGAATCTTTACCACAGTAGGGCCTACAACAATACAAACGTCTGCCTGAGGTTCAATTATTTTAGAGAAGAAAAATCGGTAAAGAACACTGGAGTGCATCGATATAAAATGGTTTGGTGTCAATCTTCCCTCTATTGAATGTTATAGTGTGGGACAATATTTTAATTATTAGAAATTAAATTGCCCACATGTTATTGTCATACAATCCATTCCATAAGCATGATGTGTAGTTAAATCAAGGTATACATTCAACAACTGATCAGTAACAATGTTTCTGATTGCGTTGTCGTTAAAGTATAATTTGGCCATTTAAGTTGATTGATTTCCTAACTCATTTTATATATACGTAGTTTTTGTGTGTCTTTTATATTGTGATATTTACTGATGCTAGTGATAATGACTTATTTAATGACAATAATGGTACTATTGCAGTCGAAATAACTGTTCCTAAATTTGACACCAAAGGTTTGAATTATTTAACCATTAATATCCCCGGTGATTGTTCAATGTGTTACTTTCACTGTAAATGTCAGGAGTCTCTGTGTTTTATTATTCTTTAACATCCATGAATACATCTGCTTACTCATTCCTTCTATTTACGTCACATGTATGAAAAGTACCCCCTCTAAGTTTGAGTATGTTCACTTATGCATGTGAACCAGTTTGTTTTATTATTCATTTGAATACGTTATCCACTTATTCTTCATAATGATATAAATAATCCTTATTTAAATTCAATCGTGCACACTGTAGGTGGCGGGTTGTCTTCAGATCATTTAAAATAGTTGACCGAAGATGACAGAGCATCTTATACCATTCTATATTTTGCTTTTTTATCTTCTACATTTACAATCTGTTGTATTTATAACTTAAATTTGCATGTATGCAGTCCATAGAAATTACCACAGTTTCCTTCAGTTAAACCATACTTTGTGATTATTCGTTGATTCTTGTTGTATTTATGTTAAATATTGTTCCTCAGGGTTTCAGAAAGGAACAACCACCTGTTTAATTAACCAACAAATCTCAGTAAATATTCCTAAAGTTGTAAGTTTATGTAAGATGATGTCAAAGTGTTTTACCTATAAGGGCATTAATTTTATGGAGTTCCACATTGCACTTAATAATACATTTTTCAATGGTGGTCGTCTCCGATCGCGCTATCTTTTTCTCTATCCTCTGTTTACAAGCAGACCTAGCTGTTTATGAGTCTATTATTATTTGTAGTTAGTATTTATATAATTGTCAACATTTTCACTATATGGGACTAGCTCGTCCTTTTATAACGTCACAGAGTTGACATACAGCAGTCGCATTTTCGTTTGGCTTTTGAATTCATCAAGTCATTAACTCAAGAATGTTGACAAAGAGGGGTCATGTGCCATGTGCCATGTAAAATAGACCAAAACAAATATTGTACCTTTGTAATGAATATATTGATTTAAAGAAAGTAAGGATACTTTAAGAAGCAGTTTTGTCAACATTTCCAATACGATATACCTTACCTTTAAACATGTGAAAAATATCCAAAATGTCTGCCGAAAATGCCAATGAAAAAAAATGGCACGCTATTCTTTTTTTAATTCAGCATATCAATATTGACAAAGTTAGCCAATAACATTCATTTTGACACGGAAATCTAGCTGGAAAACGTAACAGCCTTATTTGAAGAAAAAAAAATACAATGCCGAAAGGGTGTTCTGGGTAAGAACAAATTCCTTGATACAGACATGTATTTTTTGGGGTACAGTGTTGGGACATGTAATGACAGTTTTTGTTTTAAAGGATACATATATTTAGATGAGAAAATATAAAATTTGCATTTCAGACGTGATTGAAAATCATGATATTACAACTTACAAATAGCTGAGCCGTGATAGACCATAAAATGTGCCTGGTGCAAGTTCACTGATATTGTTGTTCTGCAGATATCTAGGAAGGAAAAAACAACCTGGTTAGATATTTAATTAAAGCCCGTTTATTTTGTTATTTTCACCGATATT
This sequence comes from Zoroaster sp. YZ-2022, assembly GCA_029582265.1. Taxonomy (NCBI): domain Eukaryota; kingdom Metazoa; phylum Echinodermata; class Asteroidea; order Forcipulatida; family Zoroasteridae; genus Zoroaster; species Zoroaster sp. YZ-2022. The sequence goes on along the minus strand of CM055817.1, from coordinate 73,253 downwards.
CTTAGATTTTTCTAAAAAGGCATGCCGGTACTTGGTGAAATATTAGTGATCGGTCAAATACTATGAGAAAGTATTACACCTGCAGTTAATTAATGCTTGACTGCATCAACAATAAACAAATACACTCTCCTCCATTGACAAGTGCGACACACTGACGATTTAAATTTATTTAAACAAAAAGTCACCACTCTATTTCCAATAATTTGCTGTATTACAGTTTTACATAACAAGTGTGTTAAACTGATTTACACAATTTCTGTAAACGCTTAGGCCTAATAATGAAACTGCAGTACGTTTCCATATTTGTTTGTTTTACCCATTCTGATTCTATTTTTCGGCCCACAAACAATATAGCCAAACAAATATGGAAACGTACTGCAGTTTCATTATTAAGCGTTTACAGAAATTCGTCCCTAATTTGCCATAGTGACCAATCCGCCCTTTTTTCAATTTTAAGTTTTCCCGCCCATTAGTACATTCAGGAAGAGACCTACCATTGTATCTAATCCATATGCATGTATTCCTTATAGTTTTGGAGAGAGCATGCATTCAAATGAGGAATGCTCTAACTGGCTATTTTTGTAATTTGGCAAAGTGACCAATACCGCATTGGTCACTATGCCAACTTAATTCGGGATTGGTCACTATGGCAAATTAGGGACGAATTGTGTAAATCAGTTTAACACACTTGTTATGTAACATTGTAAGACAGCAAATTGTTGGAAATAGAGTTGCCTGCATTTTGCTGTAAATTTACATGTTTTTTTTTTACAGTGTATGATTACCTTTTGGATTCAAGATATTTTATAATTAACGCTATGTTTAGTTCATTACGTCGTGGAGTTAATGAGCAAAGAGGTGAAAATACAAACAAATATTTAGATTGGCAAATATCAATTCCGGACTCCATTTTAATTTGCTTCGCAGTCAGCCGTCAACTAAATTTGAAAACAAATTGTTGCGGTTCCTACATAGACTGAAATTGACGACAAGTTAGTGAGCTTTTTGTATACCATCAAATGTTCTGTTTGAATAGTTTACTGATATTGTTTAGATATCTAAGATAGGAAAACGAAGTAGAAAACAAAAATTGTAAGAAAGCACATATACATCCGTAAAATTCATCAATGTTCTCATATTTTCCTAAAAGCAAACTTTGTGAATCGTTACCACAGTAGGGCCTACAACAATACAAACGTCTGCCTGAGGTTCAATTATTTTAGAGAATAAAAATCGGTAAAGAACACTGGAGTGTATCGATATAAAATTGTTTGGTGTCAATCTTCCCTCTATTGAATGTTATAGTGTGGGACAATATTTTAATTATTAGAAATTAAATTGCCCACATGTTATTGTCATACAATCCATTCCATAAGCATGGTGTGGTTAAATCCAGATATACATTCAACAACTGATCAGTAACAATGTTTTTGATTGCGTTGTCGTATCGAAACAAAAGTTCATACTTTATCAAGATTGTCAAACGTAAATACAGACAAGATGAATCGGTGCATGGCTGGTTGTTGCGTGATCGAAATTCATGACATGAAAAGTGAGCTTTTGTATACCATCAAATGTTCCTGGTGCAAAATAACTGATATTGTTGTTCTGAAACCATCTAATACTAAGAATACATTATACATTTGCGCAACTGAATGTTAACTCTAATGTGCTCTGTTCAGATTGTCAAAATGCATAGCCTAACTGATGTTTAGATCTGGCAGATCACAAACATACTCCATCTAAAAAAGGACAAAACTCAATTGTTCATTGCCGCATCTCTCCATCAGAAACACTTTAACAAACTAACTCTAACCATTGACGTTAACACAATCAAACCAGTATCAACAGTCAGAAATCAAGGTGTTACATTCGACAGTGCTATGACAATGACTGACTACATGTATGTTACCAGTACATGTAAATCAATCAACTATTATAATAAGAAATATCTCAAAGATTAGAAAGTACATTGATATAAACACATGCCACGCTGCTGCTAGAACCCTCGTGCTGACAATACTAGAATATTTGTAACTCGCTCCTCAATGGTTTAAAGCAGTCTGATATCGATCGCTTACAAAAGCTTCAAAACAATGCTGCTCGTATCATTTTCTCCCAACCCAAATTTAAACACTTTTCATCACTCAATCAACAATTACACTGGTTACCCATCAGACAACGCATTCAATTCAAAACATCCGTAACCATGCACAAAGTACTGCCGAATACACAACCCACATATAACAGAATCGCTTGATATAAATATGCCCAGCTCTAATTTACATATCCCACGCACCTTCAAAAAGCCTGGAGACCGGGCATTCTTAGTTGCCGATACCAGATCCTGGAATTACTTACCATATAATATCCGTAGCAACAATTCACTCAATCAATTTAAAGGTAAACTAAAAACACATCTGTTTTCATCTACATATTGTTTTCTGGAGTTTTCCTTTAAAGTTCACTGTACCCCATTGGAAAAATGTGCTATATAAATCCTATTATTATATTATCAGGTCGTTAAAGAGAAAATAGTGAAAAAGCATCCACATAATTATTTCGAACTCCAAACAGTAAGTACTGTTACAGACATTCGGCTGTGTTTCTATTATTGGTTCACCCAAGGAATATCTGTAAGTATCTTAAGTCTTGAGCACCACCGCCCGAGAGTATTTAGTACACAAAGATTCTTGTATGTTGTTCATTTAGCACCAGTGGCGTAGCTGGCTATGTTCGCCAGGGGGGGCGAATCGGATCCCAGGGGGCCCACCAATCAGATTTTACAGATTTTTAGGGCCCCCTCTTTACCTGGGGCCGTGGGCAACTACCCTTTTGCCCTTATGTAAAAGCGGCCCTGTATACAGGGCCGGATTTATAAGGGGGCAAAGGGGGCAATTGCCCCGGGCCCCCCTGCCAGAGGGCCCCCAGACTAAGGACTTCCTTTATAAAAAATGTAATAATTATAAAATTAGTTTTATATTTTTTTCGAAGAAATGCGGTTTATCATTCATTTTAGTTCATTTTTTATTTGTCATGTAATTTAATTTCTATGTCGAGGGGCCCCCGAACCTGAAGTGCCCCGGGCCCCTCAAGGTCTAAATCCGGCCCTGCCTGTATAGTCCTGCCTGCTGGTGGGCCCGTCAGTCAGTCCCATAAGCATGTGAATTTTTTTGCATGTGTTAGGGGGGGCCCACTTATTCTGGAACTGGAGCCAGGGGGGGCGGCCGCCCCCCCCCCCTGCCCCCCGCTAGCTACGCCACTGTTTAGCACCACTATTACAACATTTGCGTTGGGTTTCAACGTAAGTTCTATTTAAGACCTGATTCGCCCCTTGTTTTTCATGCTTATCTGAACACCACCATAGCCAGAGGTTCTGTCTACTTCTCCTCTGCAGATATGATGTTTGTCACCCTCCATCAGCCTTACCCCGTTATCACACCATGGGTCAGACAGTGCCATGGTGCGTCGGCCCTACGACTTGACCAGCAGAGACAGTGAGTTACACATGTTATAATTATCCCCTTCAAGTTGATGGCTTGAACCAGCCGGTTCTGGCATTCTCCAACGATGGCCTAAACCAGACCAATTTTTGGAACTCCGAAGATGGCCAAAGCCAGACCAGTTTTTTACACTTCGTAGATGGCCTAAACCAGACCAGTTTTTGGCACGTCGTAGATGGCCTGAACCAGACCGTTCCAGAACACCAGTGGCTCAGACCTTCAACACCGAACCAGCGACGAGCCATAAACCTTGCCGTCCATCTCCCAGTACCAGCAACTCTGGTCAAGAGGCGGTTACTATAATGAACTTTCAGGGTCTTTTTAATCGATTGATTCCATTGATTTCATTTTGTGCTCATATTCATTTATTGTATATTATATATTGAAGATTTATTTTGATGCAATAAATATTGTTATATAAATATATAATTGCTGCTCTTTTGTTTCGACTGTGCCCTTATTCTTTTAGTGCTCAGCATTAGGGGCTTGTCCGGAATTCATCGCATTCCGTAGCCACTCTAAAATCTTCAAAATGATTCATTTGGTACTGATGTTGGTGTAATAATATGGATATATGTGGTGGTATATAGGTTTCTTTCAAAACCTTTTTCAGAGCTGCGTTCAGCTTGCAGTATTTCTGATGGATCTCGCATTTTATAACTGCTTAATAGGGCATACTAAACTGTAAAAATGAAAATTTACCACAAAATACAGGCAACTCTATTTCCAACAATTTGCTGCATTACAATTTTACATAACAAGTGTGTTAAACTGATTTACACAATTTCTCCAAACGCTTAATAATGAAACTGCAGTACGTTTCCATATTTGTTTGTTTTACCCATTCTGATTCTCTTTTTCGGCCTACAACTGAAAACCCTGGCTGTACCGTATCAACAAGTTTTCAGTCAATTTGTGTCTCTCGATGAGCGTTTTGATTCACCGAATTACCAAGTAACTTTGAGGGATACGGGGTCAACTCAATATGTGCTATTGCAAGGGGAATTTCCTTTAATTGAAGGATCTTTATTTGTCATAGATGTGCGTATTACGGTTATAGGTAATGAATCTATTGATAAGCCTTTCCATCGTTTGTATTTATAATCGGACTTAGTTTCAGGTCCCATAACCGTGGGTGTAACTCCCACTTTGCCTCAAGGGCTTAATGGTATAACACTACTGCTAGGTAACGAAGTAGCTAGTACTAGGGTATTTGTAGAACCTTGTATAAGCAACATGTGTTGTTAAATCCAGATATACATTCATTAAATGATCTGAAACAATGTTTCTAACCTTGTATGACGGGTATGCCATGTTCTGATAGGTTACTAGAGGATGAGTTACCTGGTATATTCCCCACTTGTGTAATACAACTCGATCCATCAGTAATAAGCTTAAAGGCGCCAGTTCATGCAGATATAATGATTTTCAAATTATTTGGATGATGGAATGAGTACTAATCCTCGTGATACTAAGGGATCAGCATTTATAGTATATACTCGGACATCTTTTGAATTAGAAAACAATTAATATTCGAACAAAGTAAGGATAATGAGTTGTTGGTCTTTCTTATAACAAAACACTTACTGAAACCCAGGCAAGCAGGGTATCTGTTTGTTTCTTTATTAAGTCTAGTGTGCTCGTGCATAAATGGCGACCGATAGATGTGCTCGCTGACAATGAGTGGAAAGTGTTGTAGCAGATTGTAGTTCCATCTTGTTACCGTTCCCTATTTTGAGCTTGGCTCATGACATACCTCTGTCTGGACACATAGTATTACCAAAACATGTGATCTTATTTTACATGATTGCTTTTGGCCTGGTATTTGAAAGTCATTTGCTCAATATTTCTGCATGTATGTCATGAAGAACCATTTAGCAATGTTATTGTAGATTGTGTAGGGCCTTTGCCTCAACTAAGATCAGATATGCCGAAGCAATTCCACTTAGGTCTATTAATTAAGGTAAACCAGTAGGTGAAGCATTGAGATTTTTTCATTCGTTTCGGCCTACCAAGGGTTGTTCAGAGTGATCAAGTAATTTTACTTATATATTGTTTCAAGAACAGTTGTATGCTTTAGACACTGAGCAAGTTACATTGAGTGCTTATCACCCACAAAGTCAAGGTGCACTCGAGCGTTTCCTCCAGACGCTCAAGTCTATGATTAGGTCTTATTGCATGGATAATGACAAAGATTGGGATAAAGGTATTCCGTTATTATTATTTGCAGTGTGAGAAGTAGCCAAGAATTGTTAGGATATAGTTTTGGCCGTACTGTTGGGGACCATTGAAATTAATTAAAGAAAATGGTTGTCTGAGAAAACGGAGAATAATAATTATCCTTTCGGTTCTTGTTCTGTTGCCATTGCCAGGACAGCCACTTTTAAAGTAGCAGAGAGCCTCTCACCAGGCTCTGAAGAACCCTGGCAATATTGGAAATGCCTAAACCGCATGAGAGCTGAGGTTGGACGTTCCAGGGTGATGATGAGCAAATGGGGTTACAACATGTCAATTCTAATGTGTGACTGTGGATCTGAGCCCCAGACTATGCTGCACCTATGACAATGTCCATCGTTGGATAACCCGTGCTTCTCAAGAGACCTTGCCACTAATAATGCTGTAGCCCAATGCTGTGTGAGGCGATGGACTGATATTGTTTAGTGTGTGGACACGACAGAAGAAGAAGATTCATAAAAAGAAAAACAAATAAATTTAATAAATCAGAACTAAAGCTTAGTTAGTTGGAGCTTAATCCTTCAAGAGTTTGATCATGAGATTGTTCATGTCCAAGGTAAATATAAATCAGAATTACATCACAGAGATACCGCCCAACTATTAACAACCGCACCCATACATTTTCTTAAAGGTGCATCGCCCGTGTTTTACCGGCAATTTCGGACTGTTTCAATTTTTATTGGAACATTGATATATTATTATTTATTTATTTTTGTTTTTTGTTTTGTAAAGAAAACAAACACTTCACATAATAAGTGTCAGAAGCTTGGTACAACAGTAAACAAATGTCAACATTAATTTAGGACGGGACCCACCTTGAATTAATTTCCTTGAATTAATTGTAACTAAAAATATTGCAGAATAATCAGTGGAATTGGGATGATAAAGACATATATGACTTCAGTCAGGTGTACCTAATGGGCGGGGCTCATCGGGAGTTGAGCCTGCTGATATGTTATTTAAACAAATTGAGGGGGGGGGGGTCATCATAACATAAAACAAAATGTTACATAAAGTGTTGTTGTAAGCAGTGTTTTGGTGGGGGATAATCAGCTCACAAATATAACCTCCACCCCACCCCAGACGTTCCCGATCTTCCATTTTGGCGAGAATAAAACACACTCCCCAATAACCTCTGGCTCATAACGCGCCTGATTCTAGTTGAGGCTCACCACGGTGGAATCCCAACTAGCACAAGCTAAAGCAGTAGGGTCAGCTTGGTTCATACCAAAATCAAAGATGAGAGGGATCGTAGACAGTCTCACTGGGTCCTTCAAATCATCGCACAATCGGCAGAACTCAATGCATAATAAGAGCGTGGCATCCACATAATTTTACACCAAACGGCTCTTTTCCGAGCCATTTTTAAGAATGAGATTCATGATCGTGTCTGCCTCTGAGCCAAACATTTTTAAGACCCTATAGCTATACAACGGTTCTCTTCTTGTCTCTTTCTTAAAATACAGAACAATTAAAAAAACAAATTGGGCCATTCTCATCAAGGGTTAAAATTATTTAGTTTAGGGATAATGTTTAGCGCTCAAGCTCAATAATTGTAAGACCCGATTTAAACATTACGACACAACGTGTATAAGATACGTTTTTTTTAGATCAGTTTATGTGAAAACATTTTTTAACAATTTTGTTCAATAATGTATAACTTGTCCCATACTGTTGCACTTAATTGTGTATGTAGGGCATGCACTCAAACGTTTATCGAGATGCATTTGTAATTTTAATTTTAAAAATGAGTGAACCTCAGTTCAAGCAGGATAATTGATTAGACTGTTTGATACCATCACCTATGTTTCACAAATTAAAATTATATGGAAATCATTGATCATATTTACTAATGTATGTAAGTTTTATTGCGAATGCACATTGGGCCAGGTTGAAATTAAAATGCGGCGAAAGGGGTAATTTGTTAATTTGCTAGATTTTATTTTTTTTACATTTTTATTTTACATTTTTTGCTCAGACCCAATAAAATTATTTTCATAATTGCTGCGAGGGCCGAATTGAACCCAGCCACTGGGGATGTACAAGCCAGTGCATGCTTAGTGCCGGTCCCAAGCCCGGATAAATGGGAGGGTTGCGTCAGGAAGGGCATCCGGCGTAAAACCTATGCCAAATCAAATATGCGGATCATGATCCGCTCTGGCGACCCCTAACGGGAGCAGCCGAAAGAGGACAACAACAACCCGATAAAATTATTTTCTGAACACAAAACATTAATAAGCTCAAGTAAATTAATTTGTCATGACCATAGTGTCGTCCAACAATCACAACAAATTTCGATACAAACCCTTTTCTGGTAATATATTTTAAATTGTCAAAATATATCGTCATGTAAATTAAATTTAAACAAGTTCATAGTCAATAACTTATGAAAACTAAATCGATTTTATATTGGCCTAAGGATTTCATTCACAAAAAGCGACGAGTACATCAATAATGCAAATGCAGATTCTTGCCAATTCCCGCCTAAATTTTCACATTTCTTTAGATCCTAACCTTTCAGCAACATTTTGATACCAATATTGGCTTTTTGTTATTTTGACTGTTAATATGGGTTTATAATAACGCAACAAATGTAAACATTGACAACATGGATTCAATCAAGTAATTAAATAAATCAGCTAGAGCACGAAATATTATCTCTGACAACGAATGGCTCAATGACATCCCTTCCATGGGTGAAAGTTGTCAGAATCGATTGTCGCTTTAATTGTGCTTTCAAAACAGTAATTAGAGTGTAATTTAATGCAAAATATATTACTTCATGAATTTAAATCCATAATTTGTAAGCATGACAAATGAATTTTACAGAATTGCCGCTTTGAGCTTTCACACTCTTAATACTGTTGTGAAATTACCAAGCGGGATTATAGATTCAGACAACTTCCACCCATGGGAAGGGATGCACTCCAACAATTCATTGTTATATTTTGTAAATATGATATTTTGCACTCCAGCTTATTTATTTATTTGAATACTCGATTGAATCTTTCAATGGGCTTAAAAATATTCGGTAATTATACAATCAGGTAATTGCTATTTGAAATTTAATTATGGAAACCCCCATTCCCCCAAACAAAAACAATATTTATGATCTTAGATGAGCAATTCCATTACTGAGTGAAGGTTGCCATGTTTGAACACGTACCCAGCGTGGGCGAGCAACCACTCATGTGCGTGTGCGCAGCTTTGCTGGCAGCTTGGAAAAAGAAAAATAGGTCAAGGGATTGACTATATATACCCCTTTTAATTTTTAACGTAAAATCAAATAGGGTAAACAAACGGTTTATCTACCCTTTTTGCTGACTATTAATTTTGTTCATAAAAAATAGGGCAGAAGAGATTATTTACCGTTTTCAAAGCAAATTTTACCGTTTTCATTTTCCTGTTTTGAACGGTATGAACCGTGCTTGTGTTGTTACATACATTGTGAAGATGTGTGTTAGACAGGTAAGGCCAAACAAACAAAGTCTCCTGTTTCTGGTCATAGGTCTTTAAAAAAATGTTGATAATCTTTATACAATTTTAAAAAATGTTGACGCGCGGGTCTGAGGCGACGCGCGTGGAGACCAAAAACCGGAGGCGTTCTCTTTTTTTAACGTCGTAAGTGAAATATATTATTCGTGACACATATTATTGCTGGGCAGTGTAGAGTTAGTAGAATACAGCCAAATAGAGAAATATTGTTGGACATTTTGTGGAAAACAACTACAGCCGCAACTCTTCACGTAACTATAACAAGTATACATCACCTACTATCCTGGAAAAATGATGGATTCCATACTAGTACTAAAGGAGATGAAAATGTGGTGTTTGGAAACGATATGTAGGAGGTTTTGAGCAATTAATTTGTCCACAAGAGTCCATGACATTGATAAGTCTTCAGGAAAATGAAGACTATCAGAGCATATACTGATCGAAACGTCTAGTTTCTCATCGCCAGTTCTTCTCAGAACCGACAATTATTACAAATCCTAAGAGGTTGTTTACATGGTGCTACTACAAACCTTATACTACTTCTTACTATTATAGGGTTAGTTCAATGTACAAACAACACTTGGGCACACCATGCTTTTCAGTCACTCAAGCGTGAGGTCCTTTTTTCATGAGGCCATTATGTGTAGGGATCCAAATTCTGAGCAGGGAGGGAAGCACCCAGAGAATGGGGAGGGCAGTGAACAATTTCCCCTGTATCGCATCGCAAAATGCGACGTAATTTGGACAATCTGCAAAGGAATTTCAAACAATGCATCACAGATTTTGCGATACAAATTTCAACAGATTTATAAAAAAAAATTGAAATCATATTCACAAACCTTTCCCGAAATAACGTTTACATGTATATTTCCGATCAAAAAATATCAAGCTATCTGTCCCGACTGGGTTTGTTTCCGTGTGTCCAGACCACGCCGGGGTACGTCCGTGCGACGTATGTGGTCAACGATGACTTCACGCCGACTTGACGGTGTTGATGCAACAGTTTTATCCGCAACGCCTAAAATTCTATGTGCATGCAATATTTTTTCTGCTGATGAATTAACTACGGGCGAAATTCCCAAAATGCTAAACACGCAACAACCGCCCAATTTTTTAAAAGCTTCACACGTGTTTATTTTTCTTCTCCTGAGTTTAGGGGTTGGAACATTGAGCAATTGAACCACCCCTATACACAATAGTACCGTGTTCAGTTCACATGTGCGCTTTCATACGATCACTACGGCCGTATTCAACAAAGGAACTCTAGAAACGTTACTAACTTCGTTTTATAATAAAAGTTTTTGAAAATTAACAAAATGAGCATTCATTTATATTATGTAGTGGTGAGATTTAGCATCATTTCGGCACACAATATGATCGCGCTTTCAACCACTCATTTTCCTGACGAATTTTTAATAATCCAAATCAAGCTTGATCATACCACAAAGTAACGTTACACTCGGCGAAATTCACTTGGAAAAGCACCCGAACTTGTCGCAGTTGGTAATTTTGTGTGTGATATTGCCTCTGTTTTAGCGATCGATATAATAATGTAAACAAAAAAGAAAATGGACGGAGGACTAACTTTCATGAATGACTGCAATTTGGCGAAAGTAGTTACACGTGAGTTTTTTTTACCACCTGTGGCTCAATTTCCGGACAATAAAAATGATTATTTCTGGTAAAATTTGGACATTCATATAATGAACCAAACGACAGTAACGCCTTAAAAAAACAACCGTCCTATGCACACTACATAGGCTACTGTAATTTTAAGCATTTTTAAATTTGCTACACAAAATTCACAGATTTCTATACAAAACATTATTTGCTCTGCAAATTCATTTTTTGCATCGCAGTTTTGCTATGAAAATATTTTGAACGAAATCGTTCCCTGGAGGGGGCGGGGCCCTTTGTTCCTTCCCCTATATTTACATCACTGAGCATGTGCCATTCCCCGTCTCTATAATATTCTGACGGGCCTGCTACAACATACAATTATTGTACATATGTGCACTGTCTCTTCACCCTTACTAATTGTTTTCATTGTATCTTTTCTGATCATTTCCATCCATCCTAGCATAGCGTTGACTACTTCTATTAATGCAGTTATGTGTATTTGATTGAGTACATAACAGATGCAGAGAAAGACATCGATGATGAACCAATGAGCCACTGTCACACTTATACAATACAGTAAGAACTATGTTTAAAGATTTAAAGATAAGGTATAGAATTGCTAATTTAAAAATATTCAAATGGTATAAAGCTGATGATTGTATCAAACTTCCCAAGAAATAATTTGTCCGGGGCTTTCACTTTAAAGAAAATGTAATTTTTGGTAATTTTAAGAACAAAACAGTTTGTTTACCGAATAGTTCTCTTTCCATGTTAGAATAGTTGGGAATATGAAATATCTTAATAGTTTACACTTTTCCTTAATGACATTATGTAATAAGATGAAAAGGTTACAGGTTGGTTGTAAGATGTATATTTTAATTCAAAGAGGATAAATATACCCGTAGGGTATAATCATTAAAATTCACATACTGTTGGGGTTCAATCCCTAAAATAATGGTTAAAAATAATGGCTAAAATAATTATATGTATATATATATATATATATTCTCCATATAATCTTGAAAACTTTTGCAAAAAAAGTCAGGTGAAACTGGCCAGGAATCGCCTCAAATAATAATAATAAAGATTTGTAGCGCGCACATATCCACCCTGCTGGGCGCTTAAGGCGCGAAAACAAAGGGAAAAACATGATTACAAACAATATACAATGTTAGCATAGGAACAAAAAGTTCGTGTTGGGTGTGCCCCGTCTAAAAATTCCTGGATCCGCGCCTTCAAAGGATAGAAGATGTCAGAAGAATTGAGGTTTGAGTGGCAATTGACGTATGGGACAGTGGTGGAGATAAGGGTAGGAGGAAAATTATTTCGCATGCAGGGTAGCGCATTTCAGGATAGAACTGCGATTGGTACTACTGAATTTGAGCAAGAAAACGACTGTGCCTTGATGAACGTGTTGGTTTTAAATTAACCTTGCTCCTAACATGGCGTTTGGTAGGCAAATATAAGAGCAGTTGTTAGTAAATTAGGGCGGGCCGCATTTGCACACGTGCTTGTCAAACCCAGCCATGCAATGGGGAAGGGCGTAAGTGCATAATAATATTATAGCCAACTCAAAACTAAGGGTCAGTCTTGGTGTGGTGGTATGCATAGGACGGGCGTGGTTGGTACATTCACAGTCACCGGGGAACAAATGGCTTGGTCTCTGTGCGTACAAGGTGCGGGAGTAGAGTACAAAACTAAAGACACTAAAGTGGGTGAATCCTTGATGGGTGATGGAGTTTACATAATACATAGCAATGGTATACAAATAAATGTATGTGCTAAGACGGATAGTCAATGTGACCATGTTAATAATCACTCAAAGGAAAGTCTTCAATTCAGAGGAGGGGAGACTACTGTTATAAACACCACGTCACCAACAAATTCGTGAATTTACCATGACATTTCTGTTCAGACGTCTCCATGCAATTCTTCGCAATGTCATCAACAAGGTCCAGCAATGATAAACTGTTACCGGTACCGTTCAAGTTGCAGGACTTCATCTATTCAAACTCGACTTCTCCCATGGACACTTTTTTGCGTGCTCAAGAGTCACATCCCAAATTCCCTATAAATGTTTCTACAAAGAGAATGCCCAAAAGTACTCACATTATTCTCACAAACCTCATATCAACTCTACATATTTTATTTTACATAATCATAACCTACTTCCTATGTTTACATGCTATCAAAAACCCGATCATGGTTGGGTAAGTTGTAATTATAGGCCTAGCATGTTTTTGGCTTGATGGAGACACATGTTAACATTAGTCCATAGTCCGACTGCTTCTTGATTTGTCTCTGTATTAGTCTCCCCTTGAAAACAATGCATAACATGTAGTTGAAACAGACATTAACTCTTTCTGGATGGCAAGCCTTTTGAAAGGCTTGTGCGCGCGTCGCGTTTTGACAACACGCGTTTTAAAAGGCTTGACGTCATCAACTGACAACCGGTCTTGTTTTGACTTGTTTTGACAACAGATCGCACAATTGACCAATACAAATCATAACATTTATTTTGAAACCTTACTCTCTTCAATAGTCCAAAGATAAACAAATTATTAATAATTTCCACACTTGACCTTGATTGTTTACAGTGTCAAATTACAATAATGAAAACAATTAATTCCAGAGAGAAAGAGTTAAAAAGGCCAACTTGCGCTTAAATAAAAACAATGCCTTATTTTTTCCCAAGTAAGTAGAGGGTCCCATCAGTTACATGGTGTACTTGCCACTTCATCTGTTAGCCTTTAATCATTATCATGGTGCTACTACAAACCTTATACTACTTCTTACTATTATAGGGTTAGTTCAATGTACAAACAACACTTGGGCACACCATGCTTTTCAGTCACTCAAGCGTGAGGTCCTTTTTTCATGAGGCCATTATGTGTAGGGATCCAAATTCTGAGCAGGGAGGGAAGCACCCAGAGAATGGGGAGGGCAGTGAACAATTTCCCCTGTATCGCATCGCAAAATGCGACGTAATTTGGACAATCTGCAAAGGAATTTCAAACAATGCATCACAGATTTTGCGATACAAATTTCAACAGATTTATATAAAAAAATTGAAATCATATTCACAAACCTTTCCCGAAATAACGTTTACATGTATATTTCCGATCAAAAAATATCAAGCTATCTGTCCCGACTGGGTTTGTTTCCGTGTGTCCAGACCACGCCGGGGTACGTCCGTGCGACGTACGTGGTCAACGATGACTTCACGCCGACTTGACGGTGTTGATGCAACAGTTTTATCCGCAACGCCTAAAATTCTATGTGCATGCAATATTTTTTCTGCTGATGAATTAACTACGGGCGAAATTCCCAAAATGCTAAACACGCAACAACCGCCCAATTTTTTAAAAGCTTCGCACGTGTTTATTTTTTCTTCTCCTGAGTTTAGGGGTTGGAACATTGAGCAATTGAACCACCCCCTATACACAATAGTACCGTGTTCAGTTCACATGTGCGCTTTCATACGATCACTACGGCCGTATTCAACAAAGGAACTCTAGAAACGTTACTAACTTCGTTTTATAATAAAATATTTTGAAAATTAACAAAATGAGCATTCATTTATATTATGTAGTGGTGAGATTTAGCATCATTTCGGCACACAATATGATCGCGCTTTCAACCACTCATTTTCCTGACGAATTTTTAATAATCCAAATCAAGCTTGATCATACCACAAAGTAACGTTACACTCGGCGAAATTCACTTGGAAAAGCACCCGAACTTGTCGCAGTTGGTAATTTTGTGTGTGATATTGCCTCTGTTTTAGCGATCGATATAATAATGTAAACAAAAAAGAAAATGGACGGAGGACTAACTTTCATGAATGACTGCAATTTGGCGAAAGTAGTTACACGTGAGTTTTTTTTACCACCTGTGGCTCAATTTCCGGACACTAAAAATGATTATTTCTGGTAAAATTTGGACATTCATATAATGAACCAAACGACAGTAACGCCTTAAAAAAACAACCGTCCTATGCACACTACATAGGCTACTGTAATTTTAAGCATTTTTAAATTTGCTACACAAAATTCACAGATTTCTATACAAAAAATTATTTGCTCTTCAAATTCATATTTTGCATCGCAGTTTTGCTATGAAAATTTTTTGAACGAAATCGTTCCCTGGAGGGGGCGGGGCCCTTTGTTCCTTCCCCTATATTTACATCACTGAGCATGTGCCATTCCCCGTCTCTATAATATTCTGACGGGCCTGCTACAACATACAATTATTGTACATATGTGCACTGTCTCTTCACCCTTACTAATTGTTTTCATTGTATCTTTTCTGATCATTTCCATCCATCCTAGCATAGCGTTGACTACTTCTATTAATGCAGTTATGTGTATTTGATTGAGTACATAACAGATGCAGAGAAAGACATCGATGATGAACCAATGAGCCACTGTCACACTTATACAATACAGTAAGAACTATGTTTAAAGATTTAAAGATAAGGTATAGAATTGCTAATTCAAAAATATTCAAATGGTATGAAGCTGATGATTGTATCAAACTTCCCAAGAAATAATTTGTCCGGGGGCTTTCACTTTAAAGAAAAATGTAATTTTTGGTAATTTTAAGAACAAAACAGTTTGTTTACCGGGAATAGTTCTCTTTCCATGTTAGAATAGTTGGGAATATGAAATATCTTAATAGTTTACACTTTTCCTTAATGACATTATGTAATAAGATGAAAAGGTTACAGGTTGGTTGTAAGATGTATATTTTAATTCAAAGAGGATAAATATACCCGTAGGGTATAATCATTAAAATTCACATACTGTTGGGGTTCAATCCCTAAAATAATGGTTAAAAATAATGGCTAAAATAATTATATGTATATATATATATATATATATTCTCCATATAATCTTGAAAACTTTTGCAAAAAAAGTCAGGTGAAACTGGCCAGGAATCGCCTCAAATAATAATAATAAAGATTTGTAGCGCGCACATATCCACCCTGCTGGGCGCTTAAGGCGCGAAAACAAAGGGAAAAAAACATGATTACAAACAATATACAATGTTAGCATAGGAACAAAAAGTTCGTGTTGGGTGTGCCCCCCGTCTAAAAAATTCCTGGATCCGCGCCTTCAAAGGATAGAAGATGTCAGAAGAATTGAGGTTTGAGTGGCAATTGACGTATGGGACAGTGGTGGAGATAAGGGTAGGAGGAAAATTATTTCGCATGCAGGGTAGCGCATTTCAGGATAGAACTGCGATTGGTACTACTGAATTTGAGCAAGAAAACGACTGTGCCTTGATGAACGTGTTGGTTTTAAATTAACCTTGCTCCTAACATGGCGTTTGGTAGGCAAATATAAGAGCAGTTGTTAGTAAATTAGGGCGGGCCGCATTTGCACACGTGCTTGTCAAACCCAGCCATGCAATGGGGAAGGGCGTAAGTGCATAATAATATTATAGCCAACTCAAAACTAAGGGTCAGTCTTGGTGTGGTGGTATGCATAGGACGGGCGTGGTTGGTACATTCACAGTCACCGCGGGAACAAATGGCTAGGTCTTTGTGCGTACAAGGTGCGGGAGTAGAGTACAAAACTAAAGACACTAAAGTGGGTGAATCCTTGATGGATGACGGAGTTTACATAATACATAGCAATGGTATACAAATAAATGTATGTGCTAAGACGGATAGTCAATGTGACCATGTTAATAATCACTCAAAGGAAAGTCTTCAATTCAGAGGAGGGGAGACTACTGTTATAAACACCACGTCACCAACAAATTCGTGAATTTACCATGACATTTCTGTTCAGACGTCTCCATGCAATTCTTCGCAATGTCATCAACAAGGTTCAGCAATGATAAACTGTTACCGGTACCGTTCAAGTTGCAGGACTTCATCTATTCAAACTCGACTTCTCCCATGGACACTTTTTTGCGTGCTCAAGAGTCACATCCCAAATTCCCTATAAATGTTTCTACAAAGAGAATGCCCAAAAGTACTCACATTATTCTCACAAACCTCATATCAACTCTACATATTTTATTTTACATAATCATAACCTACTTCCTATGTTTACATGCTATCAAAAACCCGATCATGGTTGGGTAAGTTGTAATTATAGGCCTAGCATGTTTTGGCTTGATGGAGACACATGTTAACATTAGTCCATAGTCCGACTGCTTCTTGATTTGTCTCTGTATTAGTCTCCCCTTGAAAACAATGCATAACATGTAGTTGAAACAGACATTAACTCTTTCTGGATGGCAAGCCTTTTGAAAGGCTTGTGCGCGCGTCGAGTTTTGACAACACGCGTTTTAAAAGGCTTGACGTCATCAACTGACAACCGGTCTTGTTTTGACTTGTTTTGACAACAGATCGCACAATTGACCAATACAAATCATAACATTTATTTTGAAACCTTACTCTCTTCAATAGTCCAAAGATAAACAAATTATTAATAATTTCCACACTTGACCTTGATTGTTTACAGTGTCAAATTACAATAATGAAAACAATTAATTCCAGAGAGAAAGAGTTAAAAAGGCCAACTTGCGCTTAAATAAAAACAATGCCTTATTTTTCCCCAAGTAAGTAGAGGGTCCCATCAGTTACATGGTGTACTTGCCACTTCATCTGTTAGCCTTTAATCATTATCAGAGGTTGGCCCGGCCATCCTCCATGGCAAAACTGGTTTTATGTGTTGGAGGAAAATGTGCAGGTAAAATAATTAATTCCTTCAATATTATTGTTATTATCTCTGAATTTATCCAATCAAGAAACAAAACAAAAGTTGAAAAAGAAAAGGTTTTTGAGTTTTTCATATCTTCAATGTATCAAAATTAAAGCAGCACCTATTAAGTTTGGGATTTCAGTTTGTTTCAGTGCAAGATTCTCTTGTAAAATGCTGGAACTCAATGCGTGATTTTTTATTTATTTTTTATTTATTTCATTTTCCGGGATACATAAAGTACAATACAAGCGACAAGATAATTAAACAAAAATGTACAGGAAGGAACACAGGACTAAATCCAAACAGCTCCCGAAGGATTGCCCAAAAGAAACAAGTTTCTGTCGAGGGGCTCTCCAAACTGACTGGACAGAGGATATAAAGAATCTATATAAAAAAAAAAAATTAATAACAACCCAACAACACAAACAAACAACAACAAACAATAATAATAATAATAATAATAATAATAATAATAATAATAATAATAATAATAATAATAATAATAATAATAATAATAATAATAATAATAATAATAATAATAATAATAATAATAATAATAATAATAATAATAATAATAATAATAATAATAATAATAATAATAATAATAATAATAATAATAATAATAATAATAATAATAATAATAATAATAATAATAATAATAATAATAATAATAATAATAATAATAATAATAATAATAATAATAATAATAATAATAATAATAATAATAATAATAATAATAATAATAATAATAATAATAATAATAATAATAATAATAATAATAATAATAATAATAATA
Source organism: Zoroaster sp. YZ-2022 (assembly GCA_029582265.1). Lineage (NCBI taxonomy): Eukaryota > Metazoa > Echinodermata > Asteroidea > Forcipulatida > Zoroasteridae > Zoroaster > Zoroaster sp. YZ-2022. The sequence continues at coordinate 54,885 of CM055817.1, read as the reverse complement.
ATAATAATAATAATAATAATAATAATAATAATAATAATAATAATAATAATAATAATAATAATAATAATAATAATAATAATAATAATAATAATAATAATAATAATAATAATAATAATAATAATAATAATAATAATAATAATAATAATAATAATAATAATAATAATAATAATAATAATAATAATAATAATAATAATAATAATAATAATAATAATAATAATAATAATAATAATAATAATAATAATAATAATAATAATAATAATAATAATAATAATAATAATAATAATAATAATAATAATAATAATAATAATAATAATAATAATAATAATAATAATAATAATAATAATAATAATAATAATAATAATAATAATAATAATAATAATAATAATAATAATAATAATAATAATAATAATAATAATAATAATAATAATAATAATAATAATAATAATAATAATAATAATAATAATAATAATAATAATAATAATAATAATAATAATAATAATAATAATAATAATAATAATAATGGATTGTAAAGTACGGTAATCAAAAGGATATAAAATACGTAAATATATAAATTTCTACAATCCATAAACTTATAAAATCAAATATACAGTGTAAAATACACAGACTAACATTACACTTTAATGCAAGAAAATATGACCTTAAAAATGAACATGATGTATGTAAAAACAAAGACAACATGTAAGCAGACAAGTACATGTAACAGGAAAGCAATCCATAAATCATGTACACTGTAAATGAAAATAATAACTAGATAATTTAACATGTAGAAAACACACATTACAATGTTGACTGTTTCACATGTACACCCGAGCAAAGCAAGACCACTTATTAAGGAAAGGTGAAAATAAAACCTAGCGATTTCAAGTTAAGTTTAGTTTACATTATGTATTAAACTGTCTAAAACCAAGTGCAGGATACTCTAGAATGCGTGGGAGATTGGGTCATGATTGAAAAGGTAGTCACGTAAAGAATTGATGACGACTTTAGGTGAAGGCTCAAGGCAGAGGTTTTGAAGATCGCAAGGAAGTGAATCGTAAAACCTAGGGAAGAGAGTAAATAGAGAATACTTGACACAATTTGTCCGGCTGTATTGATGTTTGAAAAGTAAGGTATCTGTTTTCCTTGTATTGGGCTTGGGAAGAAAATGTGAAGGGACGTTAATACATTTGTAGAGACATTTAATCACAAACGAGGCACTCAAAAACACCAGTCTGTTGTAAAGAGGAGGCAAGTGAAGTTTTGATAAGCGTTCTTCATATTATGAAAGTGAAATGGCAACATTGTAGGGAAAGCATGATTTAGTAAAGCGACGTTGAATAGTCTCAAGACACTGAATATGTTTTTTCTGATGCGGTATAGCCAAACTGGTGAACCGTATTCCAGAACAGGTCTGCAAAGAGAACAAAATAGTTTTAGTAGAACTTCAGCATTTCTAGATTTGACAGTACGTCGAATGAAACCAGCCAGTTTAGAGCATTTGGAACGAATCATGCCTACATGTTTTGTCCAGGTTCATTAGCTCATTTGAAAAAATAACACCAATATATTTATATGAACTGACGACTTCTAAAGGTTCAGTACCTGAAAGAGAGTAAGGAGTTAAAGATTGCTTCTTGAACAGTTGATACACATTTCAAAGTTTCAAAGTAATCATCAGTTTCAAGAATATTGATTAAATGTTTTTGGAGCTTCTACAAATTATATCATTTTATTCAACAAATGTAAAAAAATTAATTAATAACATTTTTTACGGCAATCTGAAGATGAAGAGTGGAAAAGCAACTCGTTGTGAGGGCAAAGTAAATAGCGCCCTCAAGAGTTTGTACATTCTGGATCTGGATTGTTTACTCCGTAAAAGCCGTAAACCGCATCACTACGCATACGTAATCAATCTAATTACTTAGTAAAGTACATCTACATGTACTATGTAGGCCTATTGACTGTGATTGTCACCCAAATCACCATAAATTTCATAATTCTCTGCGTCTTTTAATGAACGTGAGTACAACCAATGATTAGTTAATGTTCCTAGTTCATAATATATATATTGCTCTATTTCGAAGTCTGTTGAATTACCAAGATTTAAGCCTAGAAGTTTGTGACCTGTAATATTACTAGCAACTAGGGTTTTCAGTTTGTACATGCTTGACCGAAGCCCGCCACACGTACAGCGCATCGCCCGCAACAAAAAACATAAAAATTTTAAAGCAAAATATTTTACTACTTTTACCTGTCAAAATCTTACATGTAATAGCTCATTGCATTTAGGCTATATTTTGTGAAATATTAACCCGAAAACATTAACGTTACACGACGATCGGCAGTTTGCAGGTTTCTTGAATTTATGAAGAGAGGTCAACGGAAAAACATCTTGCGCGCGCAACAATTTTACGACGGCTGTTATACGTATCTAGTGTGTCAAAATAGTTGCAAATATCGTCAATTTGAGCACCAAAAATTTACAAAATTCCGCCGTTAGCGCCAGCGGCAATGAAACCAATATGTGGCTAAGGATTCGGGTCCGTGCCACACTAGTGGGGCAAATTTGATATCCGCACCATTGTGCATAGGGATAGACCTTATGCGTTGACGTCATCACGCCGCCATCTTAGAGGTAAAACGATGATGAAAAAATGGAAAACGCACATCTATACACGCGCGGCGCACAGATTGGTGAGCAACCTTCTTTTGACCTCTAGCTGAGGGCGCCCTACTCAAATGACGTCATGTGCATAAGGTATATTCCTCATTGTACTACTAGGAGGCCTAGTACATGCACATGGGAATCACAATCACACACACAGTGCGTATAAGCCTAAGGTATCACTAGGCTGTTTAAGTCTCACAATAAGCCTTATCGGTAATAGCAGCTGCAAGGAATTGTGGGATGTCTGTGGGCGCAACAGCACCACTGCGTGCAGCGCGGACAAACAAAACATTATTGACGTCACTAAAGCTGCGCCAAACAGATGCCCCTTTTTGTATCCCTGTATGCTTTGCGGCAGTTGCTTCAGTGCTATTAGCGATAAGGCTTATCAGCAGTGTGGTCAGCAATACACACACACAGTGCGTGTAAGCCTAAGGTATTACTAGGCTGTTGTACATGTACATGTGTATTCATACATTACCATAACACAGAACAAAAGTTTATAAAACTTCACATCAAGTAGGGTTTTCAGTTCGTACGTGCTTGACCGAAGCCCTCCACACACACATCGCATCGCCCGCAACAAAAAACATCAACATTTTAAATCAATTTTTTTTACTAGTTTTACCTGTCGAAATCTTACATGTAATAGCTCATTGGAAAGCTTATAGTTTCAGCTATCCAACAATGTACATAAAATAAATAGCAATCGGAAGTACGTGCGAAAGCCTAGGTTTTATGAATGAACCACTCTCGTCCTGCCCAGCCTTTTCACGAAGTGTTCTGCGATCGGGCGCATTCAGCCCGTAAAATTTGCCTTGCTCTGCTGAGGGCATCCACTTCGGAGCTGTCTCCGCACCCGAGTACATTGTGATTGACATGAAAACGGGTTTCCCTATTGAGTCAAAGGGCTCCTTTACATACCCATGCTTGCTCGATCTCCATAGCTACTCTACAACCGATGTTACGAAGAGATAAAAAGTAAACACCGTTTTTTCGAGGTGAAATCTTCAAGGTGAAAGGGAAGAGCGGTGTCTGAATTAATTTTACACCTCTTTTCTATCATATGTGAAAGTTTTGAGCCGTAATTTTTTTAGTTTTGAGCGGAGAGTGTATTTTTTACACCCTTTCAAAAGCTCTTATGAGGGAAACGAGCACGATTGTTGCCATTAGGGATGTACACAGTGTATGGACAGTCGCGCTTCATCGAATGCTGTATACTTGATTAAATAAAACAGGATTCCTCAAAAACTACTCGTCCGATTTTCTTGATTTAAAAACCATTGTATTTCTTTCATCAAAACCTTTAATTTGATATAAATATTGAGCATATTGGTTTAGGAATAATTTTTCACCTGAAAACCCTACATCAAGTTCTAAGGAAAAATCTCATCCTTTGATGATATGTGTCATCTGCACTTTCACACTTTCACACGGGCATTTTACTGGAATACGGCGGCAGGAATGTGACTCACGTCTAACGTTAACATTAACGTTAACGCGTGAAACATTAACGTTAACGCATGAAACACATTGACCGAACGTTCACGAAAAACATGCCGTCGCTCTGGTGTCCTCCGCGTATCACCCTCAAGACCCATTATGTTCAATCACAAGACAAACTTGATCATTGGAAAGCCAGACTAATAAGCTACAAATTGGTATCAAAGATAAGCAAATAGAGGGCGGCAAACAAAAAATACAAGCTTCCAAATGTATCGATCACCGGTGATCGATTTTTACACAGGGCTGAGTTGAAAGGGTTAAGTCTCACAATCAACAGTGTGGTCAGCAATACACACACACACAGTGTGTATAAGCCTAAGGTATCACTAAGTCTCACAATCAGCAGTGTGGTCAGCAATACACACACACAGTGCGTATAAGCCTGAGGTATCACTAGGCTGTAAGTCTCACAATCAGCAGTGTGGTCAGCAATACACACACACAGTGCGTATAAGCCTAAGGTATCACTATGCTGTTTAAAGGTCCTATGAATTAGAAAAAAAATTCCAGTGTAAACTATAAAATATGCACACATTAACGTATACATGCAATTAAAAAAAAATGTATTGGAGATTTACATCGCAAAAAACTATATAATTTTTTTTTGGGATGAACCCGCACACCTAAAAGGGGACAAATTTGTGATGTAGACCTAGGAACATGTTGTTTGTTGGCGCGCATCGATCGATGATACAACATGCAAACTTATGTAACTGTTTTTGTTATTATGCCGCCAAGGTGTATTGTTGCTGATTACAGCAACACTTCTAAAGAATGGTGCCAGTCTGCACAGATTCCCATCAGATCCACAATATCAACAAATTTGTTTGGATGGCTGCAGTGAAGCATACCAGAGCAAAATGGTCAGGAATGTGCATTGTCAATGTCATTTGTCATTCGGTGCCTTGATCTACGTCACGAAAGGAGATATCAAAAGGGACAACAGAAATTTTGGGGACAAATTAAATTGTTATAACTCATGACGAACTTATAAAAATAGTAAGTATTATGTTTTATTAATACAAAACCATATGCTGTAAGTCTCACAATCAGCAGTGTGGTCAGCAATACACACACAGTGCATATAAGCCTGAGGTATCACTGTGCTGTTTAAGTCTCACAATCAGCAGTGTGGTCAGCAATACACACACAGTGCGTATAAGCCTGAGGTATCACTATGCTGTAAGTCTCACAATCAGCAGTGTGGTCAGCAATACACACACACAGTGCGTATAAGCCTGAGGTATAACTATGCTGTAAGTCTCACAATCAGCAGTGTGGTCAGCAATACACACACACAGTGCGTATAAGCCTGAGGTATAACTATGCTGTAAGTCTCACAATCAGCAGTGTGGTCAGCAATACACACACACAGTGCGTATAAGCCTGATGTATAACTATGCTGTAAGTCTCACAATCAGCAGTGTGGTCAGCAATACACACACAGTGCGTATTTAGCCTGAGGTATCACTATGCTGTAAGTCTCACAATCAGCAGTGTGGTCAGCAATACACACACACAGTGCGTATAAGCCTGAGGTATCACTATGCTCTTTAAGTCTCACAATCAACAATGTGGTCGGCAATAAGCCTTATCGGAATTGAGCACGCAATGAATTATGGGGGTTGGGCTTTTGGAAAAAAGTTGTAAACAAACGCACACGTTTGTGCACAAGAGGAGAAAGGTGATCGGCAAGAGGTTTTTATGTTTTATAGCAAAATTATGGAGAAAATGATTAAGAAATCAGTTATTTTAATAATTAACAAAATAATTTAAAAAAAAATTGTGGAAACTACACAAATGGAGGAATTCTCAGCTGATTTCTGATCCCCGTGTGCGACGACCAATCATTTTTTTTCCTTCTAAAAAAGGGAAATTGCAGATACATTAATTTCAATGTATTTAAAAAACAAATTAAGCGCTGGTCAAACCGTGGGCAAACCCACAATAGGTTACAAATAATAATTATTATAAATTGGTTTGTGTCGGCCAAGGTAGTTGTACATACACAGGCAACCTTGACTCCAAAAACATACAAATAAAGAAAGAAGTAAATACAAACTTACTGCACCCAAAAATCAAACCGTTAAAAAAATAATTAAATCAAACAAAGTGCTACTTGAGACAAGAAACTATGATATTATCAAGAAACTTATTCTTATTATTCTTATTATTCTTATTATTCCTCATTGTACAAACCTGTACATCTTAGTAAACTCAAGATTTCCTATATTTTGACTACAACATGTAGTAACCCAGTCACACCCAGTAAATAACATCAATACCAATGTCTGTACAACTACATGTAGTCTCTGTGTTACCTTTTGAGCTATCCCTTTAATTTAGCGAATGAACCCATCACTTCTTCACATGAAGCATGATTGAACTGTTTTTTCCTTGGGTACATTTTCTGTGCCCCCATAAACTTTTACAGTTTGGGGTGAGTCATTATACTCGCACCATTGTATTGATGACCACAATTCTGTGCATCTCAAAAAACTGCTCAAGACATCCATGCATATGATCTTGCATTAAGATTTAGCATTTTACAAGAGAATCCTTCACTGAAACAACAAACTTGTAATTTCATTTGTAAGTGACCAGTTGATTATATAATTGTAGCCTTAGGTGCTTCAATTAGGGTACATGGGGGAGATAGGTTTTCTTGCCCTAACATCCTGTGGGAGGGGTAGGCAATAAATCCATGAATTACAATAACAAATAAAAGACAACCATCTTTAAGTAGGCATTGCAGTATAAAACATTATTTTGATTCTTGCATAACCTTTGTGTGACTGCAAGGGTCAAAATCAGTCAAAAATCTTGATATACATGTATACTTGCCAATGTACATGTATATCTAGCTGCACTTAACAGTCGAACACTGTTAAACCTTACTTGTAGTAAGTACATTTACAGGTCAAAATGAGTCAAGCATTTGACTGGTAAAAAGCATTGTCTTGTTTTATTTTTAATTAAAGGTGAATCATTGTATGTTCAGACGTACAAGAGGCTCAAGACTGAAAATTGCCACTTTACACATATTTCTGATATTCCATTTTAGGGGCGAGATATTGTCCAACCTAGAATGTCACAGACTTAAAAGGGCACTTATCGTCACGATAAGACCAGACTTTCGACGGGGAAAATAATCGGTGTGCTAGTTTAAGATGAACAGAGTGACTGAAAGTTATTGGCTCATTTATGCAGCAGCAACGGTAATATGACCGTATCATGTGGGTTATAATGGCTGTCACTGTGTTAATCTATAACTAACATTCCGATTCCATGCCCTGTTGATCGTGACAATACTGCCCCTGTAATTCTTACTGATTTTACATGACCACACGTCATCATCTTGTTGCACCATTTAAAAAACTGTGAAGTACCCATCCATCATCGAACATGTCGAATTTACTGAAGTTGTTCCTATGATCTGATGTGGAGTAGTGTTGGATGAAACTAGTGTTGGTCAAACATGTCCAAAATGTGTATTATTGTTTATCTTATGAAAGTGTGTTTAAAGATTAAAAGATTGGGCTAGAAAAGACCTTTAAAATGATATAAAATCTCTTTACGTACTGTATGACAAGAGATACATATATGTTTGAAGTCGCACGGTAATTACATGTAGGCAAAAGTTGATTAATTAAAACCCTCCTACTGTCAGTGCACTTTTATACCGAACTGATTTATTCCACAAAATTCCACAAAATTCTACTTGTGTGGAATTTTGAAGAATATGTGTATACTACTCTGACAATGTAGTTACATGTAGGTTCCACCTAATACCACAGCAGATTGTGGAATTTTGAAGAATATGTGTACTACTTTGACAATGTACACTGGGGATCCACATAATTCCACGTGGAATTTTGAAGAATATGTTTACTATACTCTGACAAAGTATACTGGGGTTCCACCTAATACCACGGCAGATTGTGGAATTTTGAAGAATATCTTGGCAGAGCAAAATGTGGAAATTTGGTTGTGGAATTATAATTGAAAGAATCTGAGCCCACCAAAAAAAAAAAAAAAAACACTGTACAAAAGTTGAGGGAAAAAAAGTACAATGTGTGTGAAAAAAATAACTTATTTATTCCACATACTACCTTGAATAGACAAGAAAGTTAACAAGTTGCCAGTAAGACCCTAATTGAAAGCAAACAAAAAACAAACAGATTATAATGTTCCACATAGTACCATGGGTTCTGAAAAACAAACAACATACAGTATATGTGCATAGCAGGCCAGTTCCACATAGTACCATGCAGTACTCTGTGGAACACTCAGTAGGTGACCAGTACGAGGGACTTAGGTTTTTTCACAGTGGAACTTTGTGGTACTGATATGCCACTGAAAAAAATAGTATGCAAAACATCGTGGAACGCATGCAATTAAAACACACATGTAACAGATGGGCTAATTTGTGGAATTTTGTGGAACACACATGTAGGAGGGTTTTTAATCCACATCTCTAAAATAAAATGGCCAAGAGACGCGCAATTTGGATTCAAGGGGTTTATACCAAATATCCTACAAAATTTGAGGAATTTACATGGAATGACCCATTTGTATTTTAACCCATCTGTATGATGACAGTCACATGATACTAGCTGATGGATTGTGACAATTTTATTTCTACAGGGCATGGTGGCTTAATTAACTACAAAGTCTTTCAAAGACGGGATTTTTTGCTTGATTATCGAGGGGCGTGTGTGTCTCATAAAGGTCTTTGAAGGGAGAAATCATTCAAATTTTCATGGACAACATGGTACAGAAGGTAAGTACATGTAACATAATGTTGTATGTGATATGTCGCATAATTGGCTGTGCTGGTTTAGTTGCCCCAGAGACTGTAGCTAAATTTGTTTAAAAAACAATACCTCACATTATGGTAGTTTCATGGTAATCTCTGAAAATGTAATTTTGTCAACTTGTTTTTCATTTGTTGGCTCATCGTACATTTTAAATAATTTGTTTGCCAGTGTTGACATGCTACCAAATCCTCTGGCTATGGTTGAATGATCAATGATAGCACATGGCCTGAAACTAAACTGCAAGGTAATGACTTTACATGGCTGTGTAAAAGTGGGCACGCCACTCTGCATATTTGTATTGTGTATCTACAACTGAAATTTGTTGCAATTCATTTTGCCATCAAATAAATGGAATCTCATTGAAGAGTTGACAAGTATCAAAGTCCAGCTTTCCAGTTTAAATGCCCAGTACATTTGTTTCTTTTTTTAATAGAAAATAAAGCCATACAAGGAACTAAAGCAATTCAAAGAGATGAAACAAAGTGCCCTTGACCAGCTAACGTTTTGTGGACTTAAAAATGTAAGTATTAAATTGTAGTTTAAGTCATTAATGTATTTTGAGCCATTATTACTGTTATTATTTTTTATTATTATTTTTAAGTAAGTTTGATGCCATTTTTATTATGTACCGTTAGTGCAACTCTCTTAATTGTCTCTTTTTTCATTAACCCTAACCATGCTCAATGCAACAACATGCAACAACTGTAAAATGTTGTATCTTGTTGCCCTCAACAGAGAACAAAAGAAACCATTGTTCTAGCTGCTGGATCTTGTTGCATTGAGCAGCCTGTACACTTTTCTGTTGTTGCATAGTGTTGCCTTCAGCAGTGTGTCTGGGAAATGCCTGTAGGTGGTAAAGGTTACAGGTCATTGTTTATTTCAAAGCAGTCAATCTCCTTTGCCCAGTGTCACACTGGTAAAAATTGAACTATCAAGTGTCAAGTGCAGTAGTTTACCCTTTGTGTTCATGTAATATTCAATAATGTTCTGTGGTCTTATGTTTTTTTATATTTCTCTACTAATTTGTGAGAGAAATGTTAATGCATTATTACTAACTTGTTATGATATTATCTAATTAAATATAGATGTTCCCAACACTTTGCCTATGGTGATTGGTTTAAATCAATTTGCAAACATAAATTAACCATACATGTACGACCGGAGGTTTATGAATAATTCAGTAGTAGCGTCCACAGAACAGGCTGTAAAGGCACTTATAGCTTTTTTGGACATTGTGTTTTGGGGTTGCTGCGTGCACCTTGACTAAAGGCTACTCAACATTAGGCTGCTTCTATTGTGTCATAGTGAAGGTCAGGAATGGAAATAGATGAGTAAACTTACGCAAATTTGTATGGTATGTGCAATATGTGACGTGATGAACACATTCATATTGTTGCTTCCTGATCTGCCACCAATGACAACATGTTAAAAGTCACATGAATATCATCTATCACATCACTAGAAAAACCCTTAACAGTTGCCATTGAGGCTAGTATGCAAGTTTGTTCCTGTCAACTTTTTAATATTTGTTATGTAGGGGGCGAGTTTGCCAGGGGGTGAATTTGCTGGGGGAGTTTGCTGGGGGGAGTTTGCCAAATCTGTGGACTTGACCCTTTGTATTTTCGATCACTATTTGAAGTTCTTTTTTTTCTCCTTCTTTGTTAATAAATCTATTATTTTTATAGGTGACCTGGTTTTGTACATCTACATGTACGTATGCTATGTACCTGTGCTTACTAGCAGACTTGTATGAATCAGACTTTAACTCAAGTCCAACTCAAGTCGCATATTATAAAGCCCCTATATACACTTTGGTATTCTTGAAAAAACATCACCGTTGGTGATACATGTACTGTAAGTAGTGATGAGAAAATAATAAGTTTGTATGTGAGTACTGATTATGTGAAGCTATACATTTCATTCACCTCAACAGAACTCGTAGATAATACATTGCTGTCTCCAAGACGGACATATCCACCTGATGATTTGATGGATCCAAGCAAAGGTGTGTACTTAAAAATGATGGATCTGAAAACATTTTCTATTTCATGCATGTCATTTAATGCATGCATGTCACCAGTTAAAATGCCCAATTTATTTGCTAATAAATAACAACAAATGTTCTCCAAGGCTTTCTTTGCTAATCATAGATTCACTATTAATTACTTTCCATAACCCTCCTACACATGGAGGCCACTCCAAACCACAAAATTCTGTTCTTAAGCAACCTTCAGTACATACATGTACAAGCCTGCTGTCCTTTCCAAGTAATCTTACAAAATCAACTGTGTGCCACCCAAGGCCACTGTAAATGTTTGAACAATTAGTATGGCCTACAATATATCAATGGGAGACCACCTTACTCTTCAATCTCAGTGGTGTGACAGTGCACAGAAGGGTAACCACAGGAGGCCACTGCCAACAGCTAATGGCTTGGAGTGGCCTGATTGGGTTGTTTCAAAAATTGCACTGATTTGTAGGAGGGTTTTAATTATTCATATAAAACAAACTTTGGTGATCTTTACAAGTTTGTTCTCGGTGCAATGCACATACTTAAAGGGAAGGTACATCTTTGGTAATTGCTAAATTGCAAAATTATTATACAAAAGATACTTAATGTGAAGTTAATACTTGTAGTCAGTTTGAAGATTTCTTGTCTAACAAGAATACATTTGGAGGGAGACCTGTCTGTTCTCTTTATAGCCAAATACAAATCGGGCAAAAGTTCATACCCCTATGTCGTGTAAAACACAGAACGCCAGTTGAACATTTTTTATAGCAAAAACAAAGAATAGAAAAAATAAATAAAAATGAAAAAGCTGACTCGCGGGTCAAACTGCCCAACCATTACTAATGTGATGAGGATCCCACTATAACACCTGTTCTGTATTGTTTAAAGTATCCACAAGCCAATGGATAATTGTTTGGAAAGTTATTACAACAACAATGGGTACAATAGAGGTCCTTGGTTATGAATAATACACATGTATTAGAGTATGGTCCAAGGACATAACAAAAAGAATAATAGGTCCTTCATCAGTTCTTTGTACTCAGAGTCCTTGGAAGTACTTTGTGTGGAAATCCAATGACGATTGCTTCAAAAAGTCCAACAACAATTGGAGCAGTAGATGTCCTTGGCTATGCAATTATGCAAGATTGTGTTCCTAGGACCTCTGAGAACAAAGATTAATGAGGACATAAATATTGTCTCTTTTATTATTTTGTCCTTGGATGATACTTTAAACCATGTTCAATATATCCTTGGTTCATCCATAAAGTACAACTCTCTGCCCTGGTCTACACCATGCCATGCAGATATTTTCTTATTGAGAGAGGATTTAATAAGACTAAATGGGGACTTCTGTCTGTCTACATCATTTTTTTTTTGGCCCTCACAATTCACCATCTATGGGACTTGTGTAGTGGTCCCCACTACTGGGTAACCAGTATTTGTGTTAAACAGTTTTCATGTGCTTGGTCAGTTATTTAAGCTTCTGTCTTAACTTCTTGTTCAGGTAGAAGAATGGATTTAAAGGAACAACCATGCAGAGGTACATGTGAGTACATGTGAGTAATGAAATTAGCATGGGGTTTATGTACTGGATACTGATGTACAACACAACATTGAGTATTACATGTACATGATATTGACAGCATTTTGTTTGGATTCACCCTCAATATAAACAATAATGTCCATAGAGAAGGAAGTATATGTACTGTTCTTCAACGCTGGAAACTCTGTATCACATGACTCACTTGAAATTAATGATTGTACTGTTGGTACGCAACAAAGTACAAAACTGAAGAAAAAAAACATTATTAATAGGAAAAAACATGGCATTGCCACTAACGACGTGAATTTATCAAATAAAACATTGCAAGAAGAGCCATTGTATGTTTATTAAAACCCTACTACACATGGAGGCCACTCCGATTCACTAAATTTTCAATATGTTCTTCATTACATTACATTACATTACATTACATTACAACAAGTATTTATTATGCGCCATTCCCGAGAGGCTCATGGCGCTTACAAAAGTTAATATGACATAATAAATACAAATCAGGATAGAATAATACATAAATTGATGCAAAATTACCAATCTTTAGTACATACAAGCCTGCTGTCCTTTCCAGGTAATCTTACAAAATTAACTGTGTGCCACCCAAGGACACTGTAAATGTTTGAACATATTAGTATGGCCTACAATGTATCAATGGGAGACCACCTTACCCTGCAATCTCAGTGGTGTGACAGTGCACAGAAGAGTAACCATAGGAGGCCACTGGCAACAGCTAATGGCTTGGAGTGGCCTGAATGGGTTGTTTGAAAAATTGCACTGATTGTAGGAGGGTTAACCAAAATGTGTACCAGTGTCCCTTGGCAATCAGAGAGATAACTTCAGTGGGCAAATACATGAGTACCATAGATGGAACATCAGCTGGTACATGTAAGTGGTTTACATTTTTCACATGCATGCTGCAATAACAGAGTACACTTATGAGTAGTCAAGGGTTACATAATTGCGTTTGTTTAGTCATCATGTTGCCATGTGATCAATTGGACCAGTATCTTTAAAAGATGTTCATAAATATTTATTTCAATTATGAGTTTTATTTTTTTAGGATCAATAATAATTATGAACGCACAAACAAATGTATCTACACATAATAAAAATGATGTTAACATAATGAATATGACACTTGCATTTTAATACTCGAAGTAAAAGGTGGGTTCAACTTTGTTAAGTTATTGCATAATAATAATAAAAAATACCTTTGGTTTTCAGTTTCTTACATGCAAACTGCAGTGGTCTAACAATATTTGTTAATGCGAGAGATTATATCTTCTGAAACAGATTAAACATTTTGAATGTGACTAAATAAAGTGCTCTCGCAGCACTGTCATTAATTTTAACACATAATTCTGCAATGTTATAATATTTTTCAGAAGGGAAGTTACCTTGGGATCTGCATTCAACCCTGTTGGTAAGCAAAAACCAGCTGTGAAGTCATCATCAATAGGCTGCTGCAACAACTCTTCTACAGGTAATACCATTTTTAACATTTTGATTTTGAATTATTTCAGCAGGTTCTTTCAATAACTTATGGATCCCCTGTAGTAAGTGCATAGTAAGTTAACAGAAATGAAGTCAACCAAGAAGTTGTTATACCATGTGCTGTTATGATTGTTTTGTTTCTTAAAGAAATTATCAAATCAATGTTAATTTCTTACCATTAAAATGAATAACCAGTGATGAATTTATGGTAAATCCAAACATTGTTTGAATAAAACTGTGAGGTTTTCAGTTGTTTGGGTAACAGCCAATTTGTTGGGTTTAGCCAGTTTGCTGCCATCTTTGGGAGCTAAAATGGTAGGAATCCATGTGAATAATTCCATCATCGTGGTACAATATCGCAAAAATATTGTGGTAATTGACAAACAGTTTAAATATTTAACTTTTGTGGATATTTTGGGAATATTAGTATTTTTAACAAATATTGCTGACATCCAAAAATGTTGTCCTGGTCATTTGAATCTCATTGATGTCAACAGTTAGTTTGTGTTAAACATTTACCCAAGAAAATAAACTTTCTTTACATCAACTCTGCATCAATTTCCTCTTTATCAACTGCACTGTGATCATAGAGCTATTGCATGATGTGATCATGGACCAAATAGACACACAACCGTAACATGAATATATTAAACTGCCTTATTTAAGTTGATATAACACTGTGATTATCATAGAAATAATGGCTGCTTATACACAGTGAATAGCTGTTGTATTAGAACTTCAGATACTTTCTGTTAATCTTTTTGGTTATGTGGCTTGTTTCAATTTCTTTCATAAAGGGAAGGTACAACAGTGGTCCAGCTTGATTCAAAGAATTCAAGCATATACATGTATGTTAAAGCAGATTTGCCCAAATTACCAAATACCACTGCTGTACCTTCCCTAACAATATCTGTGTCAAATTGGATGAAGTAGACTTCATTTAAGTTATCAACCCTTTTTCCAAACAAGTTCCCTGGATATCTAAGCTAATTGTAGCCTCCCCCGCCATGTTTGCAGAAATTGTGCTTTCTCAATTCTGACTCGGTGTCTCAAATTCAGCTAAAGAGAGCAAACATGAATGTGTTCCTGTTGTTAGGTTGCTGCATTTTTTTTAATACTAAATTTGGTAAATTTCATACATGTATTTTTTATCCTTTAGGGTCTGCATCCTGCGCAGTTGATGATGAGGAACCTTTGAGATCTGAATTCTGTCCTGTTGGTAAGCAACAACCAGCTTTGAAGTCGTCATCAATGGGCAGCAGCATGCTGTTCTACAGGTAATACCATTGGAATGGAAACTTACACTATGATGACATGTTTATAGTTGTGCTTGCATCCCTCAGACCAAAACATTAACGATGATGAGCACATGTTGTTATAGTTTGAAAAAAAAATACAGCATCCTTTGATTATTGTTGCTGTTGTATGATGTTGTCATGGGGGGGTCCCCCTCCTAACCAATTAATACCATCTTGCCACATGGGGGGATGCCTGACTGTGGTCATGTTGGTGTTCTTGAGTCATTTCAACTCTGCAAAATGATACATGTGCAGCTATCATAAAATAATTCCTTAATCAGCCTAGTATTGTCACCTTCACTTCCAATATGCAGTGGGTATATATAGGCATGGGCGATGACACGATAATATCGAATATCGCGATATTTATTTTTACGCGATTATGATATCGAGAACTTTTTAAGTCATCGAGGTATCGGCAGATCGCGATGAAAACAATATATCGCGATGAAAAAAATATATCGCGATGAAAAAAAATTATCGTGAAGAAAAAAAATATATCGCGATTAAACAAAAAGTCTTTTCAGCTTTCGTGAGAAACAAAATCGAACTACTTTTGTAGTAAACCGACTGTCAGATCACAAATGAGCCGCCTGACAGGGTGTTGTTTAATAATCCACCGTCACTCAAAGAAATCTATTAAGACTAATTTTTTGGGGTTTTGGAAGTGAATATAACACTCCGGGGATAGGATAGCCACGCTATACCTTAGTGCGTGAGGGTACGACCCTCCCTACCCCACTAACTTAAAAAGTACACGTCAATAAACAAACACAGAGCTAAGCAGCATGGCCAGCAGTGTAGCACCCGCTACTTATACCTAGACATAAGGTGGGTACGACCCACCCCTGCTCACCAAACTAAAAGTTACCTAACAACAATGTTCGAAAAAGAACATGCACAGCAAAAGTGAGTATCTGAAAAGAACAGATACTTGTTTGCAAATTTCATTCCCTTAAAATACAGTAAAGTACTAGATCATCTAAAAATACACATCAAACTTGAACCCCGATTATAGAGCAAAACTGCCCTAAAGAATCGGTGCACCAAAAGAAAAAATCTTTACACAAAATTACAAATGCCGGAAAAAAAGCCGGTCATTTTCTACGAAACACAGTACTCTGCGAACACACCAAGTGTTGCAGAATTTATCCCTATTTAATCTAGAAAAATCAGCCCTAATACGTTCCCTTAGGGCACCTTTAATCCGTAAAAGTAACTGGTCAGCGGTAGCGTGTGACTTGTCGAACAAGGCTTCACACCGTGAAGACCAAACAAGCCACCTGACCACGCTGACCAAATACAAAATTAGCACGGAATCTGGACAAGTGTCCAGACCCGAACCATAAAGTACACAATTTTCTGTAAGGGAAAAAGGTTTTCCCTTGATTTTTTCCCCCCACATGCTCCACCCAAACACAAAGTTGGGAAAGGAAAGAACAACCCCAGAAAACATGAAATGCACTCCCGATTGCCACAATTGGCCTCGGGCATTTCCATTCCCAATACCCCATTTAAAACCCGGTGCGCTGTTTTCACAGCACTTAAACTATTCTCCAATTCAGATCCCGAAGTCGGTGATCTAAATTGAGTTGTGAATATTTTAAAAACCTCATTGAGGTTACAGACGAAAATGCCGGGAAGCTTGACTGCCCTCTGGTCGAGAAAGACATCATAAAGACGTTTTACCGTCACAGAAGACCAGTCAACATCCGGCATTAGATTAAAAACAAGCAGGACTAAGCTGCAAAATACACATAAAACAAACAGGCTCAAAGGAATGAGGCGTACAGTTACTAAAGAAGCCAGCTGGGAAAACTCTGCGAAGCGATAACGCCGACCAGTAAAGGCCAAAAAACCTCCATGGCGGGCCATCATCATCCCACAGACACCTCATTCCCTTGACAAAAAGAGCATCAGATTTTATCCGCAGATCAGTGAGACCAAGTCCACCTTTATCGAGTGGCTGGTACAAAACTGACCTGCTAACCAGTCGGTTTTACCCTGACCAAACATAATTAAAAACTGCTCTGGTTATCACCTTCTCTACAGAAGCAGGAAGGGGATAAATAGGAGCTAAATAAAACAAAAGTGAAAAGAACCAATGTATTTACGATTAAAACCTTCCCTAAGAGGGTTAATGTTCTATCTTTCCACATATTAATAGTAGAAATGACAGAAGAAACACGTTGATTCCAATTGATCAGAGCCATGTCGCCCCTACCAACTATAACACCGTTAATTTTTATAGGTTCTGCAGTCCATTTAATAGGAACCGCAGACAAAATTGACTCAGGCCAAGTCCCTAAAACTAAGCCCTGAGACTTGTTCATATTGAGCCGAGACCCACTCGCTCGTTCGAACAAGCTAATTACTTCGAACAGTCGCACCAACGACCTATGGTCCCTTACGATACAGGTGGTGTCGTCAGCGTACTGAACGACTTTGCATTGCAAACCACCCGATCCAGGGACAGTAAGGCCACTGATGCGACTGTCCTTCATGACAGAAACCACAAAAGGTTCTATAAATAAAACATAAAGGAGAGGAGAAAGGGGACAACCTTGTCTCACTCCTTTGATAATAAAAAGGGTCAGACAAGTGACCATTAATCAAAACTTTACTGAAAATATCAGTGTATAAAATGTTTATCCAGTGGATAAACTTAGGGCCAAAGCCAAAACGCCTCAAGACCCTAAATAAAAAGACCAATTGACTCTGTCAAAGGCCTTGCTCTGGTCCAGAAGAATGACGAGGGAGTCAAGGTTCTTCTCATCCGCGAAAGCCACCGAGTCCCGAAGGAGCCTGATGTTATCATGGATGGATCTCCCCCTGACCCCACAAGTCTGAAAAGGACAAATTATATCTGGCAAAACTTTGCCGAGCCTAGTACACAAGACCTTTGACAGAATTTTAAAGTCCACATTCAAAAGAGAAATAGGACGTTTATTTTGGGGATCTAAAGGATCCCCTTTTTTTTCCAAAAGGGTAATAATACCCATTCGCTGGGAAAATCCCAGCGAATTAACTTTAAAAGCACAATTAAAGACGTCGAGGAGGTCTGGCCCAATTAAATCCAAGAAACAGATGTAAAATTCCTTGGGTAGACCGTCCTCACCCGGCGTCTTACCGTTGGCCATGCTGCGAACCGCCGCATCAATCTCCGAAAGCTCAAGTGAGCTTTCGAGTTCAACACGGAGGTCCTCAGCTACACTCACATTGAGGTTATCTAGAAAAAATGACTGTAGATCCCTTTCGGTAGGATCTTCACAGAAAAGGTCGAAATAAAAGTTTCTATAAACATCGATGATATCATCAGTGGTGTCATAGACGTTTCCGCCCGGGGCACGCACTGATGAAATCAAACGAGTTTTAAAACGAGCTGTTTCGAGCCGGAAGAAGTGCTTGGACGGCTTCTCCCCTTCCTCGAGTTCACGGGCTCGCGAACGAACCCGTGCACCCTCTGCTTCAAAGCCATCCAACTTCTCCAACTCTTTCTTTAAAGACTCATGCTGGAGCAACAGATCAGGATCTGTGATACCAGCGTTAAGTTTAGAAACAATAAAATTTAAGGACTTTTGAAGAGAACTTCTCTTCTGTCCCCGTTTTCTAGATAACCTCCGCGAGTGGCTAGAAATAAAGTTTTTAATACGCTGCTTGACGTCCTCCCACCAGGAGTTCATTGTCAAACCCTCCTTGAGAGTCCGCCAACCAGCGTAAACTTTACGAAATTCCCGTTGAAAGTAGGTATCGGAAAGAGTGGAAACATTACATTTCCAAAACCCTCACCAAACACTCACAATCTCAGGGCAATTAAAATTTAAAAGAACACCGTCATGATCGCTAAAATAACATGGCGAATGCAGACAAGACACCACGTCCAGAGAACTCGACACATAAAAACGGTCAAGTCTACTGGACGCAGTGTTTGACGCATTACGCCACGTAAAAGAAATGCCAGACGGGTGTAAATACCGCCAACAGTCAATTAAAGAAAAATCTGATATGAGTTGGAGTAACTCAGCGGCTCCAATATCACACAAGGTGGAAACAGAGCCACGTCTATCCAAATCAATATCAGTAACACAATTAAAATCCCCGGTTAAAATAATGGGAATATTCCCCGTCAAATGAAATGCTAAATTTAAAAGGAAACGTTTACGGGACTTGGGGTCATTGGGAGCATAAGCCGTACACAACTTAATACTACCCAATGGGCCTTCAAGAACACCGCTAATAATTCTCCCTTCGTTATCAAACGAAGGGTGAATAAAATCATAAGTACAACGTGGGGACAGAAGGATGATGGTACCACAGGAAAAAGATGTGCCAAAACTGGCAAACATCTTCCCCTTCCATTCTGCCCTCCACGAAGCTAAATCATTATCCGAACCAATATGACACTCTTGCAAGCAAGAAATGTCATACTGGCTACAAAGTTTAAAAATGCGTGATCTCTTTACAGAGTCGCGCATCCCATTAACATTTAGTGAAAAAATAGCGACCATAATTATTGGTGTTTAAAAATAAAACAAAAACACATTACGTGGGGGCATTCTCCGGAGACCTGGGGTGTCCCTAGGTTTTTGGAGCAGGAGTTGGTTTTGGGACAAGTGTCCTTAACCTCCTCCTGCTCCATTTCCAACTCTGAAGAAGAGTCGGATAAATTCTTCCCTTTACAGGGTGGCCCCGTTTCGCTGGGATTCTAGGCCCGGTGGAAGAGTCCGAATCCGAAGAGGAACGATTCTCTTCTTCTTCTTTCCTTTCCACCCGCGACCTTAAACGGGCGAACCCTGTCGAATGCTGCTGCGTGGCAATCTGGCTTGTCGCAGCCCAAGGTTGGGCGAGCGTTCACGCCAGTGCAGCCTGCGCATCCGACAAGGCTATAACAGGATTTTAAATCTAAGGTACACTCGCAGTGGAAACATTTCCACGGCGAGTCACCTTTAATAGGACCTGCCACCTTCTTGCATCCCAAGCAGGATGCAGGTGGCAGGCTATAACAAAAGTAATGGGGTTTCAGCCCAGAAACTGTGTCTGAGTCCGAAGACCCAGACAACAAGAAGAAGAACTCCCGTTCCGCTCGTGTCCGAAGATTCGGACTGAGAGAGGAGGAGTTTCCTACCACTGGGGCCGAAACCCCAGACTGCATAGGAGAAGACTCCTCTTCAACCGAAACCGGCTGAGGAAGAGGCTTCCCCTTCTTAGAAGAAATAGACTGCGAAGGGGGAACATCCCCCCTCACAGCCTCTACAGGAGCCGAAGCTCCAGACGGAGAAGGAGAGGAGTCCCCCTCCACCGCAACCGGTGAGGGGAGACCCTCCTTCTCAGAAGAAACAGACTGCGAAGGGGACATCCCCCTTCACAGCCTCTACTGGGGCCGAAACCCCAGACTGTATAGGAGAAGACTCCTCTCCAACCGAAACCGGCTGGGGAAGAGGCTTCCCCTTCTTAGAAGAAATAGACTGCGAAGGGGGAACATCCCCCCTCACAGCCTCTACTGGGGCCGAAGCTCCAGACGGAGAAGGAGGGGAGTCCCCCACCACCAAAACCGGTGAGGGGAGACTCCTCCTTCTTATTAACAGGTTGCGAAGAAGGATTAACCTTCTCCGCGACCGCCACGTTTGTCCACCTCTTGGATGGGTTTGCACGATTTGCAAAGGAATTAGGGCACGCTTTAAAGCTATGCCCCTCCTCCTCACAAATCGTGCAAACTACTCGGTTGGGACACTTGGCAGCCGCGTGCCCCAAAGCTAAACATTTGTAACATTTCATAATGTTACATTCCGCAACCACATGACCGGGTGCTCCGCATTGGGTGCAAGTCCTGGTCTGTCCAGTATAGGACACCCAGAATTTTCGCCCCAAGCGGAGCACCGAGGGATATTCTCGATCACCCTCATCTTGTATTGGCGAGTGCCATTAAATAGGAGGGTCTCTCGGCGAAGGTGCATTCCTGGCCGACAGAACCTCCCCATACTTCGCAAGTCTGGACCTGATGATGTTATCGTCCAGTTGCATGCGTATAGAAAATATGGTGACTATTGTATAGCCACCATATGTGAAAATCTACTACCGGGGATGAGTCCAACCCCGGCAGAAAACGATTTCTAATGGAGGGCGATTTGAAAGTCAAATCAAATCGCCCTCCGAAAGTGGTTGAGCAGCGACCATATGGTCACCTGATATCAATCCCAATTTTCTCAAGCTCTATAAAGAGCTGACTTGGCGTGACTTTGCTGTCGAACTTAAGTTCGGCAGCGCAGTCACGTCGAAGGCCTTCCCATCTTGGAGGCATGATAATTACAACTCTTCTATTTGAAGGGTTAAAGACAAAGTAGGACAAATTACCCTTCTCGGATAATTTTATTTATGAAACAAGAAAGATTCACACCACTACAACCTGTAGTAGTGTTAAAAAGGAAAGGAAAAGAGATTACAGTTAAGATAACTTAAGTGTTATCTTCACCACTACAACTTGTAGTGGTGTTAAGAAAAAAAGAGAAATTGCCCAACTCGGGCAAATAGCTAATATATAAATATATCTACACACACACCACTACGACTTGTAGTGGTGCTATACAAATACCCTACTCGGGTAAATTACATACAAATACACTACCATGACTTGTAGTAGTGTTATACAAAATGCACAATTCCAGGCCGTTACTTGCCGGTCTGGTATTGTGTACAATAGATAATAGAACCCCAAGGAAACAAAACCAAATCTTTGCGTTTTGTTTCCCAAGGCAAATAACAATGTGGTACCCTGTGCAACCACCGACCTTTCGGCTGTGGTCACACAAGGAACACACAAAGAAAAAAGGGCTAGCTCAGCCCGTACAAAAACCCCAAGGGAACAAAGCTAATATTTGTGCTCTGTTTCCCGGGGCGACGAGTATTGTACCCTGTGCAACCACCAACCCTTCGGCCGCGGTCGCACAGGGAAACACACACACACACACACACACACACACACACACACAAAGGGCTAGTTTCGCCCTTATGTAAATATTCAGAAAAGAACAAAGAAGAAAAACAGGAGGTCAACGGCTCACTGAACTCAACGGAACAGTAAGCCGCGACGAAATATATACGAAAAAAGAGACACTTAAAGGAGTGCTCCAAGAAGCAATAGAAGCTTGTAACAAAGCTTAAAGGCGTAAAAATATTACTAATAAGCTAGTAACCGGCTTTTTGACAGCAATACTGATCGTTGGGCGGTCTCCGCTGTATCGGCGCCCTCCATCCAATCCAAACAGACTGATTTAAGTGTTGGGATTGAGTGGGGTATTTGATCCAACAATGTGGAGACAATGTTTACGTCTCACTGTCTATCCATGGTGGTCTGTGACTCTGGCTGACGCACCACAGGCAAGTATATTATATCATACATATTTAAATATATGCAGAATATGGGCGTTGCCTTAAAAACACATAGTCATGAATTAAATCAAAGCATGGATCAGCAGCGGCTCGATCAAAGTTGAGGGATTAGGACACTATTCTGTTGTACCATACTGGGACTCTTGTCTCGTGTGACAAAACACATACATGTACTCTTGATAAACCATGTGACGTTTATTTAAAATAGTGTGACTACAATCCACATTTTCTGAATCACATGGTTTTATTCTCCACGGTACTATATGCAGGAATAAACCTAGTCACGTGTTTATACTATTAGCCTGTCAAGTGGAACGCGAATCACGTGAACTCGGGCTGATGATTTGATTGGGACGCACGACACAGTAACCGTCCCACATAATTATTATGCAAACGATTTGACAATGGTGATGGGTGAGTTTTTGCGACCGTAACCAGAAACATGTTTGGGCTTTGGTCATTGGTTGTGTTTTCGCAAGTTCGGTTGTGCTGCGATGACATCATGGTTCGAGCAAACATAAACCGAATTGTGTGCATGTGATCGGTTAAGCTTAGTTTCAAGATGGCGGAATGTAAAAAGTGTTAAACATGGTTAAGTGATTGATTGTTCGTATACCAGTATAACTTTCAAGTTACTAGCACTCACGAGTAAGTTCTATTTTGAGAAACGTTGATGACTGAACATGTCATAAACTGAAAACAATTGTCTGGTTACGTTCGCATTTTCGCGGAGCTGTGCCGTTTTGTTTCTGGTTAGGGTAGCGAAAACCCGCCCCATATGTTGCACTCGTGAACGGCCCTGTCATTACCGGCTCTAAAGCACTAATGCGTGAAAAACTAAAATAATCGCGATATTATCGAATATCGCGATATATGTTTGACGATATATCGTGGATGAAAAAAAACGATATCGCCCAAGCCTAGGTATATACATCGTCACTCAGGCTTGCTGTTTTTACTACCTGTGACCACTTAGATCCTTTCACTGGCTTTACATGGACTTTGTTTTAGTCTGTCAATCAAGATCACTGATTCCCATTGTCATGGCAACCATGCCATGTCATTTGATAATAATAATGAAGTTTTAGGGGCGGGGACCAGCCCTGAATAGGTATAGAGAAAACCTACGTAGTCTGGTAGGGACTAAAACGCCATCCTACATACACTGTACATGTACATTGGTTTATACATGCTAATGCTATACTTAACTCTGTTTTTAATCCATTTTTCCTAAATGTTGCTTCCCCACATTATCTACCTGTAAATACCAAAATGTGTGCTTTTTATTTAACTTATTAGAAAGGTCATTCACAAGATGGAAACCAGCAGAAACATGGCTTGTCAAACGGGAATTTAGACACTACATCATGGACAAAAGTGGACAAAAGTTGTGCCAAAGGATCACTCCCAAGTAAGGATATAAAGCAATAACTTGTTTACACTTGTTTAATCATAAGTGATACAGGATTTCCATCCATCTTATTTCTTATACATTTTCCTCTGCAAACCCTACTTAAAATTAGTGTGTAGATGCAAATTAGTAAAGTAAATGTAATAAAATTGAACAATTCATTTCCATGACACTTTGTAAGTGTTAATTAAAGCTCCACAAGGGGAAATATACTTTTGTGATTTGTGTGTGTGACTTGTTGTGTGAAGGCTATAGTAAACCCTACAGAGCCCTTCTTTTGTCATACTTTTTTCATCCAATTTTCTTTCTTTTGTCCCACTTTTTATTTCTTGAAATCTCTGGCCAACTTTTGTCCTACTTGGTCATATGAGTCTGCTGAAATGCCTGAAATCACATTTACATTTGTATTTTGTTTAAGTATGCGTTTGCTAGAAATCCTGCTATTGTTATACATTGTTCATTATATCCTTATAATCATCTCAAAACTGTTTTAAGCAGGATTGTTTTTAGATATGAAAACCAACACTTAAAACTCTTAAGAGTTTGAAAATATGACGGATAATGTTATTGACCTTTACCTGACTGGTGTAGCCCTTGATTCCTAAATGGGTAAATGATCATCTGGGGACCATCTGAGGTTAACAACTTGTCTGAGACATGTGTAAACCAGAATTGATTTGTATTGAATCACAACTAAATACAAACATTGCAATTATGTACAGTGAGAAGGAATCACTATGCTGTTTAAGTCTCACAATCAGGAGTGTGGTCAGCAACACCACCATGCCTGATCAATGGTTTGTGTGGATGTCCATTATTTGCTTCATGTTCTGTGGCAACCATTTAACCATTTAGTGTTGGAATCCTTTAATAGTCTTAGCTATTTGTAGAACACTTGATGAATTTAAAAAAAATGCAGGAATACATAATTCATTAAGCATCACAAGATTAACATTGCTATCACAGGATGCACTTGCAGGGATGAGAAAATCATTATGCACTTAAATATGAAAACACTGAACTCAACAAGTCATAATAATATATTTATTGTTTTAACATTTTGTAGCCAAGCAGACTGTGGAGACCTTTATTCTAAAACACCATATATTTGCTGTCGTCCCACTAAAGAAAAAAAAATCAGAGCAGTCAAAACCAAGATATTCAACGAGAGACAAAAACAAATAGGAGAACAAGTGAGTAAAAGTTTATTGTTTTGTTCTTTTATAATATTCTACAACTGTTATGGGCGCCCTTTCCTTTAAAGAAATAGTTTATTGTTGGTGTTGCAAAAGATTCAGTGCTCTGGTTAAATCTACTCATATCAAAATTCAAACCCAGGTGAAAATAGTTAGTGAGAAGTATGGTTAGCTAGCACTGCTAATGTTGCATGTTCATTTGGCTACAATAATGTGCTGTTGTAAACAGCATGGTTCTATTGTACAAATGTATCATATAGGAGAATATTAGGCACAGAAGAGCATTAAATTTGAGAGCATTTTACCATTAATCAACTGTACATGTTGTGTTGACCATGGGATTTAAACACATGTTTTTGTGTACAATATCAGTAAGCCTGATGATAAATGTAAAATTTATAAACAGAAAATTTACTCATTGTATTTCAGGTCTTTATTGGAGGAAACACAGAACAGTTTCAGGACAGTTACAATAAAAAAGGTATGTGGATTAGTTACAAAATGACGCAATTGATACTGTGGCAGAAAATCCCAAGTCCTGATTACTTTCTCACACCGGATATTACTCGGAGCAATCTCAAGGCCAAGGTGCAAGTCCGTTTTGGAGGAAATCTACCGTTGATTGGTAATTGATTGGCAATCCCTTTGTTGGTTCACAGTTACCTTAATTAAGTCCACACAGGTCTGATCAATATTTGTCAGCACAACTCAAATTAATTGGTTTATTCATCAATATATCACAGAGGTAATAATTCAGACTATGTGTCAGAGTATTCTTTTCTCCCTTACTTCACAATAGTCCCCTAATAATACACTTTGCATACACCGCAATTGCTCCAAGCAACGTCTTTAACCAGTGCACTTTGCAACCAATGCAACTATTATTTTTAGTTTATTTACAAAATTTTTTTTTCTTCATTTACCCATTTCCAATAATGTTTTTTAACTTTTCAATTATTTAAATAAGCTTTCCCCCTTAAATTAGGAATGTTATTCTAATCTGATGACTGAGTTATAGCTAACTGAGTTAAAAGTTACAGTCAATTGGTTTATTATGATTTCAGTTGTAAACATTAAGGCTTTGTCTGATTATATCCCGAGCCTGTATTTTGTATATGGGGATGCAGTGTTTGGGGATTGTTCCTTTCATTTGTAGTCTATTTACACCATGAAACAACTCAACATTTTATAGTTTTCCCAGGAAATGTTCACATTATGAGGAGGAAGGTTGGTTATTTGCCCACTTACCATATGTTTCATTGTGCATGACCGATAGGCCCCCTTTTTTGGCAATTTAGATCCGCCCATAACAAGGGTAACTTTGTAACTCTCAAATTGCCACAAGAAAACATAAGTATTTTTGAAATGTTCATGGAGCAAACAATTTTTTATTTTAGAATCATTGAAAGGAAAACACTGAATACTAGGAATAAACTGATATATGCATGATGCCTGGTTATCCATTTGAAACTGCACATAACATGATAGATGAACAAAGTATGTTTAAACCTGTCATTTTTCAGTGGGGCAATATTTTTACATTTTTTCCCATAAATATTACCTCAGGAATACACTAGATGTCCTGAGTGTTTCCCAAGTCAAATAAGAAAAAAAGTTGTTTCTTTAAGCTACAGTCCCACCACCCCGCTAATATGCCGCAGAGAGGCGTTAGATGCCGGCATCAAGAAATAAAATGACCGTGGTGTAGCGTCTGTTAACGTCTATTAACGTCTCTTAACGCCTCTTAACGCCTCTTAACGCCTCTTAACGCCCTGATTTGTCATTGCAGTCCCACATACACGGCATGCAAACGGTATACAGCCGGCTTACAAGCACGTTAGAGGGAGGCAGACCCACGCTAGCGGGCGGCAGAGACGCTAATTGGCGTTGGCACTGCGCAGAGGGAGGCAAACAGGCGCTAACAGCCCGCGCACGCGCGTTAGAGGCCGGCAGACCTACGCTAGAGGGCGGCATACCCTCGTTAGAGGGCGGCAGACCTACGGAACAGCCCCGCTAGATGCCGTCCCTTAGCGTCGGTCTGCCGTCCCATAGCACAGTAATGCCTCCCTGATGCCATCTCTTTCGAGTTCCGCGCCATACCACGCAACAAGGCGGCAACAACACGCTGGAAGGCGGTGGACCCTCGCACGATAACGGCAGACCCTCGCTAGATGGGGGCAGACCTGCGTTAATAGGCGGCAAGCAAAAGTTCGCCGTTCACCCCCGCAATTATAAAACATTTTTATAATTTCGGGGACGGTTGCCGGCATGTGGCGTTACATGGCGGCGACCTACGTTGACCTGTGTTAAGAGCCGCAGCTACACGGTGGTCCTGCGCTGATACACGGTGACCAGGCCGGCAACAAATATTTGCTCTGCCGGCATCTAACGGGCTCGCTAACGTGGTGGTGGGACTGTAGCTTTAAAGGGTGCAACCCACTAAATAGTGAGAACTTCTTTGTTTTTCTGAAAAACAAAGATTTGAGGCCCATACATTTGAGGGATTGTGTGAAAATGATCCAATATCATGACCTGGGGATCCTCGACTTCCATTTTTGAGTATTTTGGATACACAAGGCCCTGAAAAGGTAGTCCTAATTTGATTTCAAGCATAATTAGGCCTTTATCCAAAATGGATGCTTGTCAGTGTGGGTATTTTCACTAGTGTAGAGGGAGGTTTCCATTGGGATGAGAATAACTTGACAGGCCTCTGGAAAATTTAATTGAGAAAAAAAAAAAAAGGTCAGACATCAATCAATATTTTGTTTTAGGATTTTAAACATTTTAAGATTTCTAAGTATTTTTTAATGACTTTTTAATATTTTGTATTTAGCATTGGTTGCTATGGCAGTTTATTTATTGGGGTGCACCCTATATAATCAAAATGATGGCGTCCAAGAAGTGTGTCGACCGTGGGATTTAAAGAAGTTTATTTAGTGGGATACACCCCTGTCTCTTTTGTTGAGGACGGGGTACTAGTCTAGCCACTACCCAGTAGTCTTAAGCCAGGTTCATCTGAACGCGAAACGAATAGTGACATCAAAAAAGTTGAACACATTTCAACTTGCACGAATCATATGTCGCGAATGCTGCATACATCACACTTTCTGCAATTACTTTTAGTCATGAATTGGTGCATTGCTCCTATTTTATAAATTGTATTGCAAGATTTAACCATGGATAGCCATTTTATGAGACTTTGATGGTCAATAACCTTTACTTTAAAAAGTAAATTTCTCATAAGAGACCCAATGCTGTCTTCGAACGGTTAATTTGATTAAATAATGAATGAATGTCGGCTCTAGCCTCTGATTACAATATTGAACTTGAGGTTTACAAATAAAATAGTAATATGAATTCAGAAGAAAACAACCCATGTTGCTCGTTTGTTTTGTTTTGGTTTCTGGTATTTACATATTTGTATTTTAATTTGGGCAAATGAAATTGATTGACCATGTTTGAAAACAAAATAAATAAATAAATAAAATTAGATTTAGGATTCGCACCTGTAACCTCTCCGCTACTATTCTAGCGTTCTTCCGTGCTTTGAGTCTATTACCATACTTTTTACACTCATGCCTCGGGGGGGGGGGGGGGGGGTGTTATTCCCTGGTTGGGCTACATGTATGTAAACATACTCCCAGTTGTAATTGTATGGGTGCGAATCCTAGGAGATGGTGTCAGGTGTGTACTTAAATGCCTTTTAGCACAGGTATCCATTTTGTCAGATCACCCAATATTGTACAAATATAAATTGAGCTATTTATTTTATGAGAGCATTGGGATAGTTCAAGTTAAGTACTGACCATGAAGCCCATTAACACAAGTTGGTGTAAAGATATTAAACAAAGCTCAATAACTTTTAAATGACTATTTATAAACGTGTGTAATTTCAAGAAAAGATAAATAAGTGCATATTATTATCATATGATCATTTTACAGTTATCCTTC
The DNA here is from genome assembly GCA_029582265.1 of Zoroaster sp. YZ-2022. NCBI lineage: Eukaryota > Metazoa > Echinodermata > Asteroidea > Forcipulatida > Zoroasteridae > Zoroaster > Zoroaster sp. YZ-2022. The sequence goes on along the minus strand of CM055817.1, from coordinate 25,586 downwards.
AAATTACATTATGTTGTTGTCTCCTCTCTGTGAAAATTGAAACAGTTTAAAGGTTTATAATTCAGCTAAATTTTACCAACAGAAAACTGGAGTTTTTATTTTATTGCTTTCCATAGGATTCTTAATACAGAGAAGGCGTGCTTATCTCATCAGACTCGAAATCCAGGTTATATTTGACCCGGGTCATTTTGACAATGAAAGTGTCGGCACAAATACAACCAGGTCAGATTTGACCCATTTATTATTTTTGATAAAAACGGTAATCAAAAAGACAGTATGTACACGGACCCTAGTCGACGTATTTAGTACTTTTTGTGCAGCACATCACGGAACTAGATCATAATAATTGTACGCTCCGGTCCGCCCGTGGAAAATCCACTGATGATAGGGCGACAGTTAGTGTAAAGTTTATTTTTGCTGAGGGCCCCTGGATCTTTGTGAATTTTACCTATAGTCTTTTTACATAAAATATAGTGTTTTTCATTAGTGTTAATAATTTAAATTAAATGGGCAATATTGTCACTATCAACAGGGCATGGAATCCGAGTGCTAGTTTTAGATTAACTCGGTCCCTGAAAATATTACCCCACATGATAAGGTCATATTATCGTTGATGCTGCATAATTAAGACAGCAATTTTCTTAAACTAGGACACCGATTCCATGCCCTGTTGAAAGTCTGCTCTGATTGTGACGTTATTGCCCCTTTAAACATGTATCGCTGTATTAGTTATTTTACCGGTTATTTGTGGCAATTGCAAAACATTACCGAATTTCTTTTAGAAAAGAAAACGTATAGGCTATATTGAAATCAGCTGTTTCATAAAATATTTGTCAGAAGCTTGGTTTTACAGTAATTAAGTGCCCAAATCATGTATTTATTTAGTATCCATATGGCATTTCCATGGATTAAGAAGTTGTCCAACTTTGTTTTTGTATTTTGTGTCAAGCTGAATATTGTCACACATAGGGGTTGGGGGGGAGGGGCTAAAGGTGCAAAGGGATTAAGGAAGGGACGAAGAGATTCAGGCCCCGTCCCTGTTCCCTTGTAGTTGCTGTTATCATTTCTGAAAATGCGAAGCTACAGAATGTGATGTGCATTCCTATATTCCTTTTATCTTGAAGAACAGTTTGTTTGATGAGTAATTATTTACCCGCCTATCTATTCTAAAGTGTTTTATGTGAAATTAACAGGACAATAATTTCATAATGATAATAATAATGTGTGGACTTATATAGCGCACGTATCCACCAGCTGAGTGGTGCTCAAGGCGCATTATATCATTACCCCTGCTCATAAGGCTCATAAATCATTCCTGAAACCATTTCAGCGCATATAGGGCTAATCAACCAACTCTGCCCTCACAGGTACCCATTTAACCCCTGGGTGGAGAGAAGCAAATTATGGTAAAGTGTCTTGCTCAAGGACACAAGCACCACGGTCACGGCTGGGATTCGAACCCACATTCTGACAACTCAGCCATCAGAACACAAATCCGATGCACTAAACCGCTCGACCATGGCACTCCACAGTAGTTTTTGTTATATTTATTATGCCTTTGGGCAAGATCGAGGCATTGTAAAAACTGGTAACCTACAGTAAACCAAGTTAATGTACCGGTAGCTCTTCAATGTGTATGGTCCTTATAGCGGCGGATCCGCGGGGCCTTGCATTATCTTTGCTTGTAATGATAGTTTAATGTCCCATATTATCCATGTTCATGACACGCCCCGATCTGGGCGCACATGCAGTCTATTTAACACGAACGTATCATACCTTCAACTGTCCTATCTTGATTGAAACAATCGCTGGTGCAAGATGCATTGATTGCGTATTAGATTATTAAATTTTGGTATAAATAATTGAAATGAAGGATTGTAGACTCTGCGTTTGAAATCACGGTGACATTGCGTCCAGAATGTATTTTTTTAACGAAGGACCGAGGGTATTCGCTAACTTTGATAGATTCCGTGTGGAAACTTGATGTCGCTGTCACTTTCCTACTGCTTTGCCTCATAGACGGCAGTGCACAATCATCAAACTACTCAAAGAACGAATTATTAATTAAATAAAGTAATTTCAATGAATGGGTTACCTTTTTAAAATTTGCATATCGTAATATCAGCCCATTCTACAGGTAAAAAGGGTGCATGGATGTTTTTCACGTCTAATATTTGTGTATAGTCAACAGTAAAGCAGGACATACAGAACCATCCAATCAGAACGTTTCTATGATGGGCCTTGGGTGGCGCTGTAACCGGTACCCGCGTTTACTACGCGTTTGGACATAGGTTTGTGGGACACCAACGCCGACAAGATGACCCAAGATGGTGCGGTGCGTGCAGCCCAGAATCCAAGATAGGGCAGCTTACGGCTTTAATATACTCAAACGCAAAAGAAACTTACCACTTGTTTGAAATGTAATAAAATTGTAACAGTTCAAAATAAAACAAACCAACAATTGCTAATTGAAACATTGGCATTTTATTGATGACATGTGAAGTTGTTGACCAAGATACACCATCTCATCAGTTTGTTCTACAGTACATAACAGCAGAGGGTGCAATGTCAGTCCCCTTTCAATAGCGTGTGTGGCCACCATTGTTTTGGATACAGGCAGTGCATCGTCGGCGCATACTGCCTACCAGTCTTTGGATGGATTGCTGCTGGATTCTGTCCCACTCAGTCCTCAATGTCTCAAGCAGCTCTGCCCGTGTCCTGGTCCTGCCAACTACGCGTCTCCCAAGCTCATCCCACAGGTGCTCTATGGGATTCAGGTCAGGGGAGAGCGCAGGCCACTGCATGGTGTTGATGTTCTCGCCTTGGAGAAATGCAGTGGTAAAGCGAGCAGCATGGGGACGAGCGTTGTCATGCTGAAAGGTTCTCAGTTCTGGGTGGTCTAGCAGGAATGGCAGCAGATGAGGTCGCAGGATGTTATCCACATACCGCTGGGCGTTAAGATTCCCATCCACAACCACCAGTGGCGTCCTGTACCGGCCTGATATGGCGGCCCACACCATAACACTTGGGCCACCCCACCTGTTGGCTTGACGCACGCAACAATCGGCATATCGCTCGCCAGTTCTTCTCCAGACACGCTCACGCCCATCAGGACTGTCCACACAGAACCTTGACTCATCGCTGAAAGCGATCTCGTTCCACTGCGCCAAGGTCCACCGCTGATGCTGCTGGCACCATTTCTGTCGGTTGCGGCGATGGGCAGCCGTCATCACGGGGCCTCTGTATGGTCTCCTGGCAGTCAGACCATAGTCATGCAGTCGTCTTCGTGCAGTATCATTGGAGATCCGTGGGTTTGCACGCCCCGGAGTTTCTGCCGCAGTGCGGGATGCTGGACGGAATCGATCCCGCAGGTGACTTAGGACCATCTGCCTGTCCTGCCTTGCAGTGGTGACTCTTGGCCTCCCTGATCGAGGTCTGTCATCTGCAGAGTTGTGGAGGTGTCTCTCTCCACCAGGGCCGATATCGTCTGGTGTGAACAGCCAAGGCGACGTGCCACCTCACGGTAGCTCAGTCCGCCTTGCAGCATGCCCAGGGCACGCTGCCGTTGATCCCTTGACAATCGTGGCATGTTCATTGAAATGCCCATTTTGCACTGGCCTTTTTAAAGCCATATCAAGACATCAAGTGCAGCTCATTAAAATCATCCCATACCCCTTGGCTAATCACTGACAGTCAAAACAGCTGTTTAACAGCTGTGCCATGAAGTGACCATTGAAGGTTCAAGTGGCCATGCGTGACCGTTTTGTCTGACAGTGAGGACACTATTGTCCACAAATAAGTTCACACATTTACTACACGCAGTGTTATTGTTGATATTTAAAGGTTTAAAAGGTGGTAAGTTTCTTTTGCGTTTCAGTATAGCATACAGATATAGCTAGATGTATGCACCACCACACTGTTGATCGGCGCTCTACTATCTTCGCTGTCGATTGATCGTTACAGGCGAGTGACCAACGTTTGACCTATTTCTATGGTTTGACACAGCATTTGCTGAACTTTTTAGGTAGTGGTAATTTGTCGCGATCAGAGGATTTTGTTAATCGGTACCGCAAGTAACTCTCTCGTATACGTATGTCATAATATCGCAATCCATCACACAACTAATGTTCGCCATAGCAGACGACACTCGGCAAGTTTTTATATGAGCACCAAACTCAAACATTTTTTACATACATTTGGCATGCAGTAAATAGTTACAATTCTGTGTATATAATAGCATATTTTTTTATATTTAAATATGTTTGGCTCAATAAATCAGTTGAAAAAATAATTTGCAACAAAACAAAATCGACACTTAAGTGGAAAAGGTACTTAAAAATAACAAAGTAATTACAATTTTGAACTATTTATTTAGTTTACCTATTATACAGGCATACTGTCGTATAAATTAGCACAAAGTCAATAGCATTTTAGTGTTAAAAATGCCTTAGAAAAATTTCTTTTTCCCAACAAATGGGAAACATTTGAAAAGTGTATGACGAGGTATATTTGCAATTTATAAAAATAAAAAATAAAACAGAACTTAAAATTAAATGTATACAACGTTTATTCATTTTTGTAACTGCTCAAAACAACAAAGATATTGTTCGATAACAATCAACAGTTCTAATAGACACTGACACTGCCAGGACGTAGCAAGAACATAGACATTGGAGCGATTATTGCGCAATCACGGCAAGGCGGCAGAACTAAGCGACAGGTATGAACACACATGCCAGCCAACTGGCTTACTGTCGAAGAGTTATGCGTAAGTATATCTGACACCTGGGTCCCAGGTCTCCAATGATCTAAGTCAGCCATAAATCAGAATTACGTCACATGGTCACTTCGGATAAAGATACTGTGCCTAAATATTAACTACGCAATTATTCGCTCGTGTTTTAATTTTCATAGGAACATTGATATTTTTTTGGAAAGGAAAACAAACACTTTACATAATAAGCGTCAGAAGCTTGGTACTACAGCATAAAACAAGTGTCAAGATTAGTTTATGACGGGACCCGCCATGAATTAATTTCTGTACATTATTCCTGTAAAACCATGGTTCTCACGAATATTTTGAAAAACGTGTAATTTTTTAGGTAGCCTAGTGCTTATCTTTTCCTCAAGTAAAAAAAACAATTTTCTAATAAAAAATAAGATTGTCATATTAAAATAGTGAAGGTTACAGGCGATATTTAACTTCAGTTTAACATATTGCTCCAACTACTCGCAGATCACGTAAACCCTCCCTAGGCAACAGGAATGAAAAACATAATTCCAAAACTAGTTTAAATACGATTGCTGCGGCTGTCTGACATCATTACTCAATACTAACGCTGAGCTCTAAGATGGATTCTGACAACGAAGACCTGATCTGCTCACCCACTACTGGTTCACAAAACAACAGCAACGATGGGGATTTGATGCTTGTATCAATGATGAAGACTTCCGATATAAACAGCGCCCTCTGTCCCCCTCTATTGCACTCAAGAAAAAACGGCAGTAACTAGACTGGCATATCAATATTTCCATTACGCCCACAAATCGAGTGGTCCGTCGCGCTAGATCAGATAACGTTCACCTGACGTCCAATCTAAACGAAAGCCTAATTCGTTGTGAAGTCCCCTACTGGAACAGAATCCGTAAAATAAATAAATAAATAAAATAATAATATTCATTATTCCGTACCCCTGGGCCGCCACTGAAAAGCAACGCCCCCACCCTCTGTGCCTACGCCGCTGGAATCTTGTCATGTTGCGGTTACCAAATACAGAAATATACATAGACGATATTATTGTTTTACAGTGATTCGTGGGAATCCCATTTAGAGAGTATGCGTGCATTATTCAATAGACTTACCGAGGCTAAACTACCTGTAAATCTCTTATACAGTCAACTTGGTAAAGGGCAAAGTCCCCTTTCGTGTCACGTAATTGGTCGGGGTAGTTTAATCCGTAAATACAAAGGTCAAAGCTGTCGTAAATTTCCCCAAGCCAAATACAAAGGAAGAACTCATGCGTTTTTTTAGGCATTGTCCATGGCAGGATACTTTCCAACAATTTTGCAACGATTTTGCTGATGCAGTTAACCCTCTCACCAACTAGCTTTAAAAACAAATAAATAAAAACAATAATAACAACATAAAATAACAAGTTTATGTGGACTGAGTTCATTTTTTTTTTAGATAGCTCAAGTTCTCCATACTTCTGGCTTCATTAAGCCGTTTAAACTTGCGATCGATACTAGTGCTGTTGCAAGAACATGATCAAAATGTGAAAAACCCAGTTTGTTACTTTAATAACAAACTAAATCGTCATCAGCAAAATTATTCCACTGTCGAGAAGGAGGCTTTGGCCTTAATTCTAGCATTACAACATTTCGAGGTGTATCTTGATACATCAACCAGGCCCCACTGCGGTGTACACAAACCACAAACTTCAGACTTTCGCGCAAAATATGAACAGCAAAAAAATAAAATGTTGTTAAGGTGTTTATAGATGTTTCTAAATCAATGTATTGCTTCTGGGGTTGACTATTTATTTTATTAACAAATTGAAATATTTAACAATATTAAAATATTGAAGAATGTAGCATTTTACCCATATACAAGTGATTCATATTTTGCAGAATTGTGTTTTGGGAACAATTTCAAATCCCACTGCGTAATAATGATGAACATTTGAAAATTTGTGCATAAAAACATGTTGAGTTGTTTATCGTGGTATTTGTTGTTGGCATTATTTTAGTTGTTAGTTGTCCTATTCCCTTAGGTTTTGTCGTTTCCTTATTTTTGAATCATATTATGTATGACACGTTACCCATTAAGCCAGTCATTGAAAGAGTAATTGTTGGTAAATTTGTTTATTATTTTCATGTCAGGCGTAGCTGCAGAACGGATGAAGTTTCATTGCAAAGATAAATAACATTATGTGATTTCAGTAGAAAAGTTTTCAGAAGAATGGTCATGGTGTTGTTACGAATAAGTGTCTTTTACAGGAAGCAGTCATACTTGTCTGCTTAGTTACAGTAATTAAGGGTTGAGACATGCAGTACTGTTCATGCTCACACTCTGTGTACGAATGTTGTATCAGGTTTTTAGTCTTAAGAAGAGAGGAGATGCAGTGTATTTACAATGCTATGTTAATGTATATTAACGACTTTTGTGCTTGTAGGCCTACTATTATGAGATACAGCATGGTTTGTAAACATGGTTGGGAATTTGGAAATAAAACAGTGGACACGTGATATAAAGTCGTCACAATGAATTAAATATGTTTTCTGTTGTAGACTTTCGTAGATCATTAATCCAATGTTCCATGTGAAATATTACCGATAGTATTTGTGGACAGCCATCATAGATAGAAACAACGAGGTAAGGTCCCATTAAAGCTATATGTTTTCAGAATTTTCCAAACGCCCTCTTGGTGAAACATCGTTAGAAGTATCAAACGATCAAAACATTTTACCTGTTTGAGGTTCACTCATTAATTATAGACAAATATAGATAACTCGAATACAAATAAAACGTTCGTGGGTAAAACAAATAATACTAAAACAAAACAACAGTACTTCATTGTAATAGTATGACCAATTTGACACTATTTAAAAAACAAATTATCTGAGTTTTTATTATTAAAGAAAAATACTTCTAAGGTTATGATTAGTTTCTTTGAATTTTGGTATAAATTAAAACAACTACATTGTTAAAAATATATTCTTAATGAACCTACACATATATTTCGATTGGTATTTTCAAGGTCGACTAATTAAAAACAAAACAAAACAAAACAAAATAACCTATTGATGAGAATTTGATCGTGTAAGTCATCAAGTTCTTTTGAACAAATTACATAAATATGGTGTTTGTGGTTCAATGTTGGACTGGTTCAAGTCTTATCTTACAAATAGGTCTCAAAGGGTTCAGTTTATGGGATCATCATCTGACTGGGCTGCAGCTCATTCTGGTGTGCCACAGGGGTCTGTTCTTGGACCTTTACTCTTCAACATTTTTGCTTTTGATCTGCCATTTTGTGTTCAGTCGAATCTTCGTCAATATGCAGATGACACTGTTTTGTATAGAGTCATTAAAACTCAAGATAATGAAGTGGTACTCCAGAATGACCTGCAGCACATAAACACCTGGCGTAATTTAAATTGTATGGCGTTAAACCCAACTAAATGTAATGACTGTGACCCGTTCTAGAAATCCTGCTAAACTACTGCATTATATTGGTGATTACATTTTGGAAAATGTTGATAACTACAAATACCTTGGTGTTATTATTTCTAGTAGTGGAGCGGCTTAGCTCCAAAAAACAGGTCGATTGTGCACTTTCCCTTAAAAGCATGAAACTTGGCACATGGTTAGAGTAACACAATACAAAGATTTTTAGTCTAGGGGCCACCGGAAATTGCACCCCGTATGGCGGCCATCTTGGATTTCAAAATGGCCGCCATTGTGGATCTGTTTTGTTGAATATCTCCTTAACTGGTAGATATATCGAGACAGTTGAAACGCCTATACCCACATTTTAGGGGTCTAGGAATCCAATGGTGACACAAAATGTTTGAAAATTGTGGCCACCATCTTGAATTCCAAGATGGCCACCATCCACAAGCTATTTTGCTCAATATCTCATGAAGTAGTAAAGATATCAATACATTTTTAACACCTATACCCACGTTTTAGGGGTCTGGGAATCCAATAGTGACATTGAATATGTGGCAGCTATCTTATAATCAAAGATAGTCACCATCCAAGGCTATTAACATAGCATATCATCAGTCAACAGGTCGACACACAACATGTGAAGGAATGACCGGGTCATTCCTTCACATGTTGTGTGTCCACCCATCAAGAAAACATCACGAGCAGTTGGCCGAAAAAGCACAGTTACTGTCTCTTGACTTTTCTAGTCTCTGTTGCATTCCCCATCACAAGAACAAAGTGATGTGCATGGAAGTGCAGACTTCTTACACCTGCACCGACCAGTGCATCCTTTTGTGCATCCACACCGGATAAGTTCATTGCAGATCTTTGCAGCTTCCGGTAGTGTTGTCCAAATCGGTTTGAACTGACCTTCAGATGTCTTTTCCCAACCCCACTCACTTGGACATGGGAGCTGAGGTTGCGCATGTAATGCCTGACCCCAGCATAAGGATCCTTGGTACACTGCACGTCGAACATGCTGCACCAGAGCGTGGTGTGTAGGCGGAATTGATTCTAGAGGTCTGCCTTTCTTTGCAAACAGTTTCTTTCGTGCTGTATTAATGTCACTACAGGTACTTGTGCGATCATACATCAAAATGACGAATCTTGCAATGATGCTCATACAGGACTCCGTTATATCTGTCTGTTCATGGTTGACTTCAGATAGCGCATCTGTGAGCTCTGGGAACGACTCCCATACAGCCCATGCAGTTCGCTTACCACGCCCAGCAAACGCTGACACAGTGTCGCATCCTGTCAGTGCATGAAACATGGGAGGGCGTTACACTTCTCAGGGCCGAGAGCAGTGGCTATGTCATGTGCAGAGATGAATCGCAAGCTCTTCCCTGTTCCGAAGGCTAACCATATCTTCACAGAAAGTCTCTGAGTTGCTGTAATGGCGAGTACGACAACATCTGTATCAACGGTTCTAATGAGGATCCTGTCATTCCCTCTCTGTGCCGCATCAGCTGCATGGAGGAACATGCGGACCATCTGCCTCTTCTTGGCTGCATGGAGCAAGTGGTTCTAGGTGCATGCGTGGTGGAGCAATTAAAACCTCAGTTTCCAGTGTGACTACTAACTCCTTGCTCTGGTCTTCAACTGATTTGATTATTTCTTTGGAGAGGAAACTGAAAAGTTCTGTCTTGTTTTCGTCGACACGAAGAAAATTCTGCCATTGTCCAGGAACTGCAACTGAGGTACCCACACGTCTACGAACTCCCTTGCCACGCCTTTCTCGGGTCATGCTCTTCAGACTTCCAGGCAGGTAGCGGTCCCACACCAGGTCAAGTCGGGTTGCAGATTTGTACTGTGAGAGAACAAATGGGATGAATACCTCTTTGGCATATTCTCCGAAAGTCTTCACTGTTCCAGGATTTAGCATTTGAACAATCGCTGCCCCATCAAGTATTACGCATGTAACCTCTGGAGCCTGTGTACTTGGCGGTGTCATTTCCTCGAAGCATTGCAAAGATCACTCTTTGTTCCAGTTCGAAGCTTCCCTGCCTGGGACAAGGATGGAGGGTAAGGCTGATTTTCATGTCGGAAAAAATCATCAAGGTTTCCCTCCCGCGTCTGACAAGCAATGTAAAGGCGGGAAAACAATTGCACATCATTCTTTAACGAGGCTACTTTCTGTTTGTCTTTTGGTTGGACTTTTGCTGATGAGCTGCTGAATAATGGCAACTTGTTGCGGGAGAGGACATCATTGAGAGGCTTTTTACGCTCGATGAGCCTTTCTTGCACAAATGATTCCAAATCCTCCTTTCCCACCTTCTGGACATTTTGCACACTGTGAGCAACTGATGAGCTTGCAATCTCCTTTGTGTCGAGGACCAAAATATCAGTGGTTTCTTCAAGAAACGGATTACCAAGCTCCTCGAAAACAGACACAAGTGACCTGACATCTTTGTCGAAGGACTTCTGTATGCTTTCAGTTTGGTCATGATGCAACGTTTGAGCTTTGCTGTCGTGGTGCGCCTGGGCCATCTCAAACTCACCAATCACTCTTGCAACCTCTGGGCCAGCAACCATCCATCTTTGCAGAGCACTGGGATTGTCCAGGAGACCAACAGCTCCTCCGTCTCCCTTGATGCATGCATTATTCTGCTCATGTGCCTGGTCCGTGGCAATGGAGGAAAATATGCGCTTCGTCTTCTGCACTGTGAACATGCCCGCCCGGAATCCTTCCAACACATCAGGGTGTGTCCTATGAAGGCTTAGCATGTCTCGTAAGTGGACTGGGATCCACCTCGCATAGTGTGTGTGGTCAAGAGCAAGAACCACGAGAAGCTCCCAGAGAGCATCTAAGTACATATCAAAGTCAGCTTCCCTCAAGGAGCGCACAAAGGTCAGGATGTAAACCTCCAATGCCAATGCAAGACTCCAGTACTGGAATTGTGGACATTCTTTGGTTCTTCTTTGACACCATTCCTTGAATGACAACTGTTGATCCTTGTCAGCTGCTCTTGCATAGTCATCGTATGCGTGATCCTGCAGCTTGCTCAATGTTGCAGCTGTAACCTGATGTGCGTGACGTGTACGCGCAACATGCGCAGCTCGCAGGAAGCTTTTCTTGATGGGTGGACACACAACATGTGAAGGAATGACCCGGTCATTCCTTCACATGTTGTGTCGACCTACTGATGATATGCTATGTTAATAGCCTTGGATGGTGACTATCTTTGATTATAAGATAGCTGCCACATATTCAATGTCACTATTGGATTCCCAGACCCCTAAAACGTGGGTATAGGTGTTAAAAATGTATTGATATCTTTACTACTTCATGAGATATTGAGCAAAATAGCTTGTGGATGGTGGCCATCTTGGATTTCAAGATGGCGGCCACAATTTCACACATTTTATGTCACTATTGGATTCCTAGACCCCTAAAATGTGGGTATAGGCGTTTCAACTGTCTCGATATCTCTACCAGTTAAGGAGATATTCAACAAAACAGATCCACAATGGCGGCCATTTTGAAATCCAAGATGGCCGCCATACGGGGTGCAATTTCCGGTGGCTCCTGGACTAAAAATCTTTGTTTTGTGTTACTCTAACCATGTGCCAAGTTTCATGCTTTTAAGGGAAAGTGCACAATTGATCAGCTAAGCTGCCCCACTATAGGGACTTAAGCTGGAAAACCCATATTAGCAATGTTACTTCCAAAGCCACTAGGCTAAATGGATTTATTGGTAGAGTAGTTAAAACTAGGGACCCTAAAATTCTTATTTCACTTTATTGCTCAATCAGCAGACCCATACTTGAGTATGCAGCCCGTGTCTGGTGCCCTGTCCTTACTACCCAGCAAGAAACGCTTGAGAAGGTACAGAGACGTTTCACCGTTTTTGTTTAGGCCTGCCAAGAAGGGCTTTATAATTAATTCTGGTAGTGAAATTGAATATTCCGACAGGTGTGTCAAGTTGGGTCTTCCCTTTTTAAAGAATAGAATTCATTTCCTTTCAATTGTGTTTGTTATTAAATGTTTATATAATAAATTTGACATTCCTATTGATCTAATCCCTGTTAATCGTAGACACACTGAAGTTAATAAGTTTTCTCATCAAATGGCTAGGTCCAATGCTGCTCATCATTCTCTTTTTAATAGATTCCCAAGATAATGGGAGATGCTACCAGCAGATGTTAAAGACACAGTTATTTATAGTTTATCTTTATTTATAGTTTATCACTTAGAAAACAATTATTAGTCCCTGGCCTAGGAGATGCCCTAACTCAAACTGTGTAGTATTAAGTTTTTATATTTTTATTTTAGTATATTGTTTTTATATCTCAAAGTGTGCCTATAGCCATGTTGTTTATCGTTCTTTGTGTGATTCAATATTTGTTTACTTCCTAAATAAGGAGATCAACTCGACAGTAATTTAGTTTACTTTTTTGTAACCCTACAGGGGTGCTACCTTTGTTTCTGTTTCTGTTAATTTAATGTAAATTTGTGTTTATTTGTTTTTTTCTACCTGTGAAATCAATAAATGAAATGAAAAAATGAAAACAGTGTTTAGGTCGGGCAGTGGATTTTAGGAAATGGATTCTTTGTAACCGGAGTATACCACCTTCCATATGGTGCAGTCCTGGCTTTTGTTTTTTGTAGAAATGGGTTTTAGCGGGATGAAGCATCTCATGCAATGATCGGCATGCTGGTGATTGGTTGCTATTAATATATAGCGTGAAATTATTTAAAAGTGAAACAATGGATGTTGTTAAGGGAATACAATTATCTATGACATATTAAACCTCGTGGTGTGAAACACTTTAGCGCTCATTTTGTCTGCATTACCCACCGCCACCCATATACTCCACCATATAATCCACCATAGTTATACCTTAAGGGCGTAAGTCGGGCGGGAATCAGACAGTCAGTTGCCCATGTTCCGTTACATTTTGTACTTACAAAATAATATATTTTTAAGGTGTCTTAAATATACAACTGGGTTATTTTCAGTAATGTACAGTTTACACTTGTAGCTAGATTAATATTTTGTTTTGCATGTATTACTCGGCACAGCGGCAAAGCCCTCATGTATTAGAGAGGGCACCCAACCGTGAGACTGTTCGGTAACGGTTGTTTTCAGTGAACAGCTGTACATAGAGTGGTGTTCATTAGAGTTGTGATTGACTGTAGATTCTAGTGAGTCAGAAACGAATGAAACAATAAACAACAAACAAAAACAAAAACAAAACACACAAACGAACAAACAAATAAACGACCATTGACACTTACAATGCCGATAATTTCGGTAAGTATTTAAAAAGACCAGGTTGGAGAACACCGATATTTCCACCCGATAAGGTCCTGCCGATAAAATACAAAGAATAGCATTCTATTATACATGTTGTCAAAGTAAGACATAACAAATTTAAACTTGTCAAACAAATAATATGAATTACGTTCAAAACATACTATGATTTGGGTTAGTTCATAATTTAATTGATTTAAAGTGTAATTTATATCCCTGTTTAGTCAGACCCATGTACTTACAGATAGCTCGCGAACCCCCCGATGCCACTGATTGTGGACTGGTTCCAACCATCTGTGCATTCGACTGTGAAATCCCATCTACCCTCATCACAACTGCAGACATCGGGACACTGATCTGCATATCATACATCGAGGGGAATAAAAGAGAGGAAGAACCTCGTAAAATTAAAGACCATTTAATATGTTAACTGTCTTATATGCAGTTATATACAGTTAATTTTGAGAAAGAGAAACGACAAATGCGATGTTGAACTATAAGACAATAAGACTATACCGATTTATCGTAATTTTTGTCACAAATACTTTCTTTCCCAATAATTTCCTTTGGCCATGGAATTTGGCACAGATGTTGTCTTCTTCTGTACAGGCAACATCAATTAGATTACCGCTCGTCAGCACTTTAACCAACATTTTGGGTCATTTTGTTGTAAAACAAGATTTTTGAAGATTTGGATCACAAATTGTTTACCAAAAGTACAATAAAGGAAGAAGGAAGAATAAAGAAAGATATAATGGCTGCTTAAGCAGCAGCCATTTCCAGAGTCCGGCATTCTCCTGAGGACGATCAGAGCATACTGATCGAAATGTCGAGTTGTACCTCCAGTTCTTTTCAAAACTAATTACTACTCAATTGAGCATTTCACATGGTGTCACCGCAAATAGGCGACGTATCAGCAAGTCATCACAAGAAATAATTACTGAAATATTAACAGTCTTTTAGCCATCTTTAAGTACACCATGATATTTGAATTATTAATAGACAGCAATGTATTCTGCAAATGAGAACACTAAAATCATCAAAAGTGCACACAAACAATGGCCTACGTGTAATTTGATCAGTACTCTTAATAGGCTAGATAGCCATTATATTTGTGTTTCAGCCGTCTTTAAGTTTATTTTCCTGTGGTACGCAGTATAGCAGGGGATATTTGTCTGTTCGATACAAGCAAGAGTACCGCTTGATTGGTTTATGCATATGCATAGTCTATAAATAGGCATAGCCTAATTTGAATGGAGTGCCGTCAAAGGTGCAGGGAAACTGCTAGATTGGGACATTTTCACCATAGAGTAAACGGACCTACCGACGCTTATGAGGAGCCAGATCTAGGACTCAGAAGTGTGATCTAGGACTGAGATCTAGGACTTAGTGTTGCATAACATAATAGTCCCAGGGACGACATCGGGGAAGCTGATGTCCTTAGCAGGAAGTATGGCCAATCATTTGCTACACAATCCAGAACTGAGGGAACCATCTCTCAATACTACGGATTTTTCAAGAGACGGGAAGCAATCATCATAGCATAGGGAGCTCAAGCCATATACGCAAAACCCATACATGCTAACTTGTATTTGACACACCTGATAGACTTGGGTTATTCGGCTGGAGTAGTCCAATCTCCAGTGTATATGATAAAATTGGCTCAAACAGTTTGGGGCGCCACGGATCTAACAAATATTCATTACATAGCAAGATTACTGGAGTCGGCAAAGAGGCAAACAGTTTCCCAGTTGTGAAAAAAAGACATTCTTTCATCCAAGCATTATGTGAAAAGTATTCAACGTCACAGGTTATTTTAGTTCTTAGAGATTTATGTATTTATGTTATGTTTCACTGGTTTCATATAAGATTCAAAGAGGTCAATTCCTTAAATTGTAAAGACTTAACTTTTCATGAATCTTACATTTCAATTCATGTAGCACAGAGCAAAACGGATCAATATAGGCAAGGCAGTGAGGTAGTTATTAGTCAAGGGGTAACATCAGCATGCCCAATGAAAACACTTAAGAGGTACGTCAGTATGATAGCGAAACAATTGGGTTGCGCTATCATACACTCAGACCAATATCTGTTTAAACCCGCATTCAGGACCAAATATATAATGTACATTGGTTCACATAAACAACAATTACGTTATACTAGGGACAGAGAGACAATAGTGGCCAAGTTAAAGGAAGTATGGCGAGATATCAACATTGGTTTGTATTCACTGAGGGCATGGGTGCATCTATGGCAGCAAGGGCCTCCGTAAATGAAAGATGCTGGAAAAGACACAGGAGATAGAATTGTTATTTAGCAAAAGACGGCTACATACAAGACTCGATTGGAAACAGCCTTGAAGTATTAAACAAAACAGCTAAATTTATGATTTATCTGAATCACGTCCCTAGAACCCCCGTTCTTTGAGAGTCTGTTGGCAGGTTTCAGACAGTTAATTATGTGCTGTATGTAATTAATAAATCGGGTATTGGGATACGGGTTGTATGGAATTAATAATTGGTGGGATTATGTATATTCGTACAATATTGTAGTGAACATAGAGCAGACGTTTTTTCCCATGTTAGGCAGTATAGCAGGAAATATTTGTCTGTTCGGTACAAGCAAAAGGAACGTTTGATTGGTTTATGCATATGCATAAATTTAAATAGGCATAGCCTAATTTAAATGGAATGTCATCAAGGATGCAGGGCATGCTGCACACCGGCACGTGGGGATATGATGTGAGTACAGGTACATGTAGGGTTGTATTCTGTAGCCTGCGACTTCAAACTGCTAGGTCGAACATTTTCGAACAAAAACCACACACAAGGTTTTGCAGAGCTTTCAGCTCATTGAGTTCTACCCTGAAAAAGAAGCGTTATGTCATGCCACCGTATGTAGGCCTGTATATTCAAACAGTAATAAGTAAGCATAGAGGTAGTACACAACGCCGTTTCGTAATTTATGTCATGGAAGGGAAGTATAGACTCCGTAATAAGAATTAAGACGAATATATATTGAAGTTTTTGTTCAAAGAAATAATTATTATTACATGACGAATAAACAAGCTGTCTCTAGCTAGTTCGGCAGACTTCAGATAGGTAGAACTTGTAGCTTTGCATGGTGAGGAGGATCATTGTAAGAGTAATTGCAGTGACAACATATGAAATGCTCAATTGAGTAGTAATTAGTTCTGAAAAGAACTGGAGGTGCAACTCGACGTTTCGATCAGTATGCTCTGACTTCAGATAGTTATGCGTTGTGTGTAATTAATAATGGGGTATACTATTAGTGGGCACGGGTTGTATTGAATTAATAGTTGGTGTCTTAGGGGCTATGTATAATGCGTACAATAGTGCACGTAGAACAGATTCTACCATCAATGTGAATGCAAAACTATATCCGCGTACATTTTCACAAAAATACGCAAATTGGTGCAATAAAATACAAATCGACTTGTATAAGGCCTATACAAGTTACCCGGACCCAAGACCCGTGACTTCACAAACACAATTTATGTATAAGCTTACAGAGGGGTCAAAGTTCCAAATGTTTTTCAAAATAAACAATACGGTCGTAAATGCAAAGCAGCAGACCATCCAGTTTGCATGACTCGAATCTTCCCATCCTGTACTCACTTCCTTTCCGGGTGTTGCTAAATACTACGCTGTTCTTGAACATCATAGCAAGTCTATGTACGCTTAACACGAGGGTTCGTGGTAAGACCATTAAAATGCCAACTTGATTGATAGGTTCCATACTCTGGCTAGCCTTTAGTCAAAGCGCACGCGGCAACCCAGAACACAACACAACGCCCCGAAAAAAGCCCACGCATGCTATCGCAAGCGTTCACTGTTCCCACTGCCTTTATCCAAAGGCGCTGGTACATATCTGAGCTCTCATTGTTAAATTTTGTGACCCCATGTAACCCGCCGTCGCTGCTTCCTGTTTTACATGAAACTAACGATTGATTTTCGTGTTTTTAGAAATGTGATTGATGCCTAGGAAGCGTTGGGTTTTACTTGGAATGGTAAACGTGCCGTTTTAGCTTGTGTGTTCAAGTACACGTGTAGAAATATTAGCTTATCTTCAATCCTTTTCCATTTTTGTCCATATTACGGCCAAATCTCTGTGCCCTCTCCTCGGCTGTTTTTCACGGGGTGCCAACTCAACTGACGCAGTTGCACCTCCGTCCCACTGATCTCTATTATACTGACAGTATAATAGTGCTCCATCCACGAACTTTAAAAAGTAACACATCACCACATGGATGCCTGCATTATAGCCACATACATGTACACTACTAACAAAACAGAGAAAGGCATAAGGTGTTTAATTATTTATTCTTGGTCTCCATGTTGTTGTTAAAACATGTCTGATTTAAAATCCCACCAAGGTTCAAGTTGACATTTTGATTATAAATGTTTTGGCTTCAAAATTGGTGCGGTGACGCTTTTTTGTTTATTTTTGTTTTTCTTTTTGTTTTTGTTTTTGCCAACACGGAAATACGTGACACATGTATACGCGGGGACCAAATTTCCCATATACAAAGTATGGTGGCTTATAAAGGTCTCACAAACCGGGGAAACGTTCATACCCCATGTTTTAAAAAATCGTTTTAAAACAACAACAACAACAACAACAACAACGACAACGACAACGACAACGACAACGACAACAACAACAACAACAACAACAACGTTACAGCCAGAGCTCTCTTCCACAAGAGATGAGTAGTGAGTTATTTTTGCCTGGTTAATCATGTTCTTCACAATATCACGTTGGTTACAGTATTCTTGCCGATGTACTCCAAGTTTCCCATTGTCACGCCATTTTCGTTCAAGTACAGGACGGATTTTCCTTGCAGCACGAATGTCATCATTGAACCACGGGGATTCAGATTGTAGTTTAACAGTTCGAGTTTTTTGCGGAGCATGATCATCCAAGATGTTACGGACAGTAGATTCAAATAGACTGACACAAGAATCCAGCTCACCATCTTCAAGGTTTACATTTTCCAGTTGAGATTCAATATCATGACATAAATCTTTAATATTTACATTTTTCCAGTGGTGAGTAGTTACAGAAATGGTAGGTATGGGATGTTTTTTAAGGTTCATATCTGCCATGATTGCATAATGATCAGATAAGCCGGGATGGATAGTTATATTCGAGATGAGAGGTGAAGTATTTTCACGCGTTATCATGAGGTCAAGACAGTGACCATATCGATGAGCGGGTGCTGTGATATGCTGGATAAGTCCATGAGCAGAGAGCAGATCAACTGATTTGCATAATTGTTTGAAGTGATGTCCATATGAATGTTAAAATCGCCGGTTAAAATAATGTCAGATGGGTGCAAGAGATAATCCACAATTAATTTCTCAAATTCCTGCAAAAGAAATGGAAAAATTTACATGTTTATCATCAACATCCCTTTCTGGTCGATATATATTAACAAGGCGAACAAATCTAGAGTTGCACGTTACCTCAACATGCAGAGATTCAAATGTTAGGTAGTCAATGTTAACATTTTTCATACTGACAGATAAACTGGACCTAAAGAGAAGTGCAACCCCTCCACCGGTTTTTTTTTGGTCTGGGGATATGATGGAGAGAGTAGCCAGCAGGAGTGCACTCGCGGGGTAGCAAGTCATCATCAGGTTTAAACAATGTCCCGGATATAGCAACAAGATCCAAATTGTTTTGAAGTACAAAGTCAACAAATTCATCTGATTTGTTACATATGGATTGAGTATTCAAGACACAGAGCTGAAGTTTAGACTCATCATGAACATTTGGAGTTGAAGTTATGCCAATGTCGCTTGTTGATGTGGTTAAGTTCACTATTGGGGGTTGGTGAGGCCGGAGTGCTAGTTGTGTAAGTCTGTCCATTCTACGGCGACCAGCTTTGTTACCTCTATGTGTGCGGCGGTATGTTTGGAGTTGATTGGCAAGCATTCCAACACAGTTCAATTGACTCAATGCTGAATAAGATCGAGCTGCATCAGTACATGGAGCATTGCGAAGATTGAGTAGTTCATTGCGGCTGTAGGAAATTTTATGGAGCTGAGTGGCGTTTATGGGTGTGTTGTTCAGTGTTTCAGGTCCAGGGTTTGGGTTTATTTCACCAGAAATTAAGAGTTCCAGGTGAAAGGTGGCAGATGGATTATTATAATATGATATAGGGCAACTCAAGAATTTAAGATGGCGGATTTTTTTATATTTTTATGTAGGCCGAGTGTACTTGTAGGTTGCATGCTGAATTCTAAAGATGAGTCATTGAGACACAATGGTCCAGATAGCGGGAGTAGAATAAACAGAATGTAGACCTCCATTGTCTAATCACAAGGTTGTTGATCCAAACAAAAGGCTTGTGGTCAAGCTACAGGTTATAATCTAAATCAGGGTTGACTGCACAAATAAAATGAAGATACAAGCGTGTAAAATCTTATAGCAGAGACATACAAAAAATACAACAGTTTTTCACTTATGTGACGGCTTAGAAATTATTAAGTTAGAATTTAACACCCCCGTTTATTTGTTAGCTCATACTTACCTTTATTACGTAATCATTTCCTTACTACATTATTATTCAAATTAGGGAAGCGCCCTCTACGATTGCATTTCTATCGCGCGCTTCCACCGTAGCTTCATACTGAAGACAAACTTGTAGCTACAAAACACTTACTTAGCACAAAAACTGGAGAGCTATTATGAGTGGCTGCTTGTTAGGCGCTCATTCACAATGGCTGCAATGGGACATCGTTTGGCTGCAATGGGACATCGTTTCATACCAAAAATGAAAACAATTCAAAATGCCGACGCGCGGGTCTGAGGCGACGCTCGCGGAGACCAGAAACTGGAGATTTTTTCGCCCTAAAACAGCATTAAAGGAGCTCAAAACCTTGATTCACACAAGGCTACTGGACCAGACAGGATTCCTGCAATTGTTCTGAAAGTAGCTGTTCCACAACTAGCTGTTCCATTCACCTGCCACACCCACCTTGCTGTGAAGTCGGCTTCACTTAATTGGTCATACGCCGTGGATACCTGAGGTGCCTCTGGCTGTCTTCTCAAACCCGCAAAACCAACCACCACAACCCATCAGAACCGACAGGGTGGAGGCCTGCGCCACACCTACATTTCACAGATCATAGACGACCTTAACGCCATCGTCCTTAAACACGAGCAGGCTGTTCGTGCTGCCCAGGATCGGGCTGGATCGCAGAGACCCTTGGTAACAACTTCACGAGGCTCAGGAGAGTAGCGTCAACTAGTAGTAGTTCCATTCACACGTATCTTCCAAAACGTTTGGTGATGGTACTGTGCCATCTGCCTGGAAGTGCACACATGTCATACTTATTCCAAAATCTGCCTCACCAAGTGATCCTCAGAACTACCGACCAATAGCCCTTCTGTCAGTCAAGGATTGTAAATAAGGCTCTCCTGACATACTGTCTTATTAATGGTCTCCTTCCTCATCTACAGTTCAGCTTCCTACCTAAGAGATCCACTAATGATGCACTTATTTTCATCACACAACAAATTCAAGATAATCTTGATAAAGGTTTTGAATCACGACTCATTGCTCTTGATCTGTCTGGGTGCAGCATTTGATAAAGTATGTTTGATAAAGAGCCTTGGGGGCGTCCACACTTGCGTGCGTGGTCTTCTATCGTGCATTGTGTTCCATGTTGCTGGGTGGGTCTGAACTAAAGGCTATACTCTGGCCGGCCCAGGGTCGATGTCGTAGAGGTTGGCCGTTAGAATTTTGGCAGAAAGTAACCAATTAGCCAACAGTAGGGACACAGTGATCACACTATTCATGTAAGCCTCCCAGGAAATTGTCTTATTTTAACCAATCACGCCATGTTCCGGGTGAGTATTATTAACATTTGTTTAGTAAGCCAACCTTAAAATAACGGAAGAGTCAGGACCTAGCCTCCAACACAATGTAGGTTTGTGTGTAACTGTAAAGTTTTACTATAATTTCAGCATTAGCATTGGGCGAATCTGTAATATTTAGGACATTACATCATGATGATATTACCATCACTGCATTTGCGCTTCTCATAGAAGGCTAACCAATTTGATTTTATAGCCTTACAAATGAGGGCCCAAATACACCGCCCCATTCGAAATATACAGCTTTAAGTAGCGACTACTCGAATAAGGGTTCCACTAACCCCCTCTCTTCCCTCAATTGCTGGTTGACTTGAAATAGCCACTGCTCGAATGAAAGCTCCGCCCAATCACCTCCCTCCCCTCGACTCCTGGTTGATTTTATTCACTGCTCGAATGAGGGTTCCACTAATGCCCCCTCAATTCCTTTTTGGCCTTACATAGTCACTGTTCGAACGAGGGTTCCACTAATTTCCTCCCTTCCCTCAAATCCTGGTTGATTTTAAATAATCACTGCTCCAATGAGGGTTCCACTCCCCTCATTTCCATCAAATCCTGGTTGGTTTTAAACAGTCACTGTTCGAATGAAGGTTCCACTAATCCCCTCTAAATTCCTGGCTGGCTTTAAATAGTCACTGTTCGAATGACAGTTCTTACCAAGCCTCCCTCTCCAAGAATTCAACAAAAATCAATCACCTTTCCTTGACCTAAACTGTATAGGATTCCCTTATATAGCCCCTATATACTAACTTTATTTCTGACTAATTATTTTTTAGTTTGAAACATTTTGTTTGGGGGCATGAAATTACTTTTGCTATTTTGTAATACACAAAATTAAATTGATTTCAAAAATATATATTCACAACAATCAACTAATATTCTCTCAGATATTCTTGTTTTTATCCAACAACATTCAGGGATTGAGTATGAGCTCAAGAACAATGTGAACTGGAGCGTTTGAGACGAAGGATGAAGCATTGTTAAAGTAAGTTAATTTGCCCTTTACAAGGAAAATGTCACAATATCTTTTATTATGTGTCTTCCGCAATACATATTTTCTTAAGCGAACTGTGTAAGGTTAAATATTTCTTGTGTGTGGATACAGTTCTTATCAAATTATACTTTCTATTATTATTTTATCGTCAGAATGTTACCACAGAAGCATTAACCACAAAAAGCAGACGGGATAGAACTGGTCACCTGCCTTAAAACTTGTCCATCGGTGTAAATAATCTATAGTTGGATCAATGAAGTAAATATTTATAATTTGGTATTTTTTTTTTAATTTAACCTACAAAGTGGGAAATTTGTGCATGTATATTATATGTAATTATTGTATATCAAGACAAAAAGCATCTTGGTTTTTCAGAAAAAACTGCTGATTGTAAAAAAAAAATCTTCCCCCAAAAAGAAGAAGTTTAATTTGTTTTTTTGTGTCATGTAGTCAAATATTGTGTTGCAGGTACATTTAGTAATTTATACATTTTAAATGATGAAAATGTTAGCAAAATAGTATACAGTAAATTTTGATTACTGGTGTGATGTTAAATTTCTTGCTTAGAAAGTATGCACCTTTTGTTCGAAACATGTGTAAACCTTAAACTACCTTCTTTTGATATGTTTTCGTTATATTTATTTAGTAACATGATTGCAGAGCAAACTGCCTGTTTATGAAGTTGATGTTCTTTATATTACTTATGATTACTGTGTGGCTATAACGTTAGATCCCCAGTAGTTCTGAACCGTATAACAGAAAAAAAAGTTGTCATAACTAGGCATTTTGTGACAACCATTGCTGCCAATATTTAGCCCAAGTTGTGGTACCTCTCAAGTCTCTCTATTAACTGGTCTGCGCAGACACAGTGCGGGTCAGTGGCACCACCCGCATCGCCATAAATTTGCCAATAGGTTTGTCCCATGCAGGGCCGGGGTGTCCTCTCCCCTCCCTTAGCAACATATTTGTGGGTAGTGAATAGGTTTGTCCCATGCAGGGCTGGGGTGTCCTCTCCCCTCCCTTAGCAACATATTTGTGGGTAGTGAATAGGTTTGCCCCATGCAGGGCCGGGGTGTCCTCTCCCCTCCCTTAGCAACATATTTGTGGGTAGTGAATAGGTTTGTCCCATGCAGGGCCGGGGTGTCCTCTCCCCTCCTTTAGCAACATTTTTTGGGTAGTAAAATTTCGAAACTTTAAAGCAATACAACGATTACACAAATTACAGACGAAAAGACGCACTTAGAAATCTGCCACTGAGCCATGGAGAGTTGATGGATGCACTTTACTCTGTCTCATTGGTATCGTTAAAAAGTTCTTAGATGTTCCGTCATAACTATGTTATTATTTGCATTTAATGCAGCCTAATTGAATTCTGTAATACACCCTGAACTCCGCTTTGGAATCAAACTAAATTGGATGACAAAATTTTATAGCGATTAATCATTGCAAACATTATTATGAAATTTCACTCATTTGGAATGGAAATTTTGCTGGTAGATGACAGCGTAAAGTAAAAATTGCCTATTTATTTATGAGATGTTAACGGAAAGACAACATAAAGACGTGCTGGGAAATGTTACATTCGTCACCAAGCCACATATGACTGCTGAAACATGAAATATTGCGGATGTAATTTGTGTGAAAGGTTACTAATTTAGAATGGAGCAATGCGGAAATATACTGCTAAAATGGTACGGATTGAGAAGGGAAACTTTGTGGAAATAAGTCAATAAAAGCTTGCTTAAATATTACGTATGAACAATGCACTCATATAAACTGGAAACAATGCGGAAATACAACACGGAATGGGTTCCTAATTAGAATGAAAAAGCTGCGAATATATGTTGTTGAAATGTTGCTGATAAAACATGGAAACAGTGTGGAAATATAGTGCAGAAAGGGTTCAAAATTTTTAAAAAGATAGCTGAGATGTGCTGGAAAATGTTACAGCCGTCACATATCCGCATGGAAACATTGCGGAAATAAATTGCGGAAAGGGTTCTTAATTACGGATAGATGATAACGTAAATATTGATGAAATGTTTCCTATTTGATTCTAAAATAGTTACGGTAGATAGTTTAAATTTGCGGGAAATGTTATTGCCGTCATCTGTATCCGCATAATGTGAAAAGATTTTAATTTCTTTCGTCGAAAAGGATGCTGTAATATTTTAGAAATGTAATCGGCTTAAAAACCTATACATGTTTTCTGTGCTGTAGTAGGGCTATCAATCTTCCACTCGAGAAGTCAGCTATCGAAGAGCACTCACATCAAGGATCAAATCGACTGGCAGTCAGCTCAACTCATCACACCTATCAACACATAGCATCCCAGACATATCAAGCATAACACCGTTCCCCAAGACGTCGGCTTCTACCTCAGCGATATTTGGCGACCCCTACTACAGATATCCAAAGTCAATATCCCACCCCAGACCAAGGGAACTCTTACATCATAAAGCCGTGTTCGCATTGGACTTAATTTTAAGGTAACTTACCGCGAATAATTGTCAACATTCCGTAATGTTATGTTAACAATGTTCGCACTTATTTCGATTATTTCGAGCCGCGGTAACTTAACGTAGCCGCGGTAGCTGGACGAGGGAAATCTCGAGAGGGCCGCTCTTAATTGCCGCAGCTCACTCAGGAAGTCACGTGTTGGATTGGATTTTTCGGTGTTGTTTAGTTAACAATGTTAACTTATCGTGACTCGATTCGGCCTGTTAAGTTGACAATTTTGCCGCAGTAAGTTAACAGTCGCAGAAGATTACCGTCCGTCCGCACTGGACTTAATATTGTTAAGTTGACAAGAAGTCGCTCAAACTTAACCAAAAAGTCCAATGCGAACATGGCTTAAGTCATCCAACCTGATTCAGTGAACTGATTCAGTTCCGTCTGAACACACTCCTCTCCCCCATTCCAATGACCCCGGTTCCACCGACTCCCGCCTGCGCGCTTCAACGCGCTACTGGGCGCTACTAATCCTCCAGCATCTAGAATTATCGCCAATCCTCCAACAGCCTACTTAAGCAACAACTTATCCAAGGTTCCGGCATTCTCCTGAAGAAGATCAGAGCATAATGATCGAAACGTCGAGATGTAACATCTGGTTCTTTTCAGAACTAATTACTACTCGATTTGTGAATTTCACACGGTGTCACCGCAAACAGTCTATGCTTTAATAATTATGGTTTAATAATATTATGATAACCGTGAT